>ML779126.1:75775-88066 GCA_009831015.1 Picea engelmannii | reverse complement strand
TAAAACTAATTGGTATAATTGCTTCTTTATTTGTTCAATAAGAATTGTAGAAATCAAATAACATTGCTTATTATAGAATTCCACGCGAGCAATCAATGAAGCACTGAAGTCAACAAAGCGCATCACAAAGAAAGCAACACACATCATTACCCATTACAGATTTATCGCAGACAATCACAAAGAAAGCATATGTTAGATTTCAATTAAACCCATCACGTATTCCGTGTTACTGACCACACCTCCACTCTGCAAGCTGTAATTTAGCATATGAAAGACTACACAACTCAATATATCTATATGCATTGAACCAAAGGTGAACAAATCTTTTTAAATTATCTCACGGAATATGTGATACTACATTTCAAGCTTTCAGAAAAGTCATTATCTGCTTTCTGTTATAGTATATAATCTTTTATTTGAAAGATGAATCTAATCAGCTGAAAATACATAAACAGTAAGCCTACGGAGATACCATTGACCAAACTGTTAGAAGATTTTTCTTTCTTTTAAATAAAACTACTGCTTATACTAATCGGAAAGTGGAGCAAAAACCATCAGGAAACTAGCACAATCCAGAAAGGGAAAAAGCCCCCGATCCAAAAAGCCCCATGACCCAATAAAGGCTTAATGATCTTTTCTGCTATAAACTAATAACCAGAATACCGAGATGAATAAAATCTTAGGCGCTTCTGTTAGAAGATATAAGTAACTAAATCATCTTTCGGGAGGCAGAGTAAGTCTGTCAAATAAAAATTAATGGAAAGAGAACGCAGGCTCTGATACCAATGTTAGAAGATTTTCTTAATACAGCGGAATAAACTGCATTCATACCTGTCTCCATTTGATAACCGAACTCTCTGTTTCTCTAGTTGTAAGCTCACTTGCTCAGAACGGAAATCGACCTCTGCTAAAACCCTCTGCTGAAACCCTCTGCACAGACTGGAAATCGATTTCTCTCCCTTACCCTGTTCTCATGCACCTTCAGAGCATTTGATGGGTAAACTGAGGGTTCTTTTATGGGCAGAAAGAGGACCGGTTTTCCTCAAGACCGTTATACTCCACCTGTCCATCAAAGTAGGAGATTCGACACCATTTCAAAAACTGTTACCAAGGGTTTCGTAGAACTGTAACGGCTGCCACCACATCCGGCTGCCAACACGTTCCGTCTGTTCATATGGGTCAAAGACTAATTTAAGAAATTAGTCTTACAGCGCAGGCGAGAGGATGCAAACGTTTAAAAAAGGATAAACCTCGAAACGCAATTGGCAATTTGAAGATAAGAATTTTGCTCCAAATGCTCCATTCCCACAATAAGTCGCGAGTATAGCTGGCAAGGGAAAATTTAAGCACTCCTGGCAGATATCTCGGGATATATCTTTAAAACACTCTGCTAGGCTTTAGATCTTAAACGAAGGGAAAGAATCTTCCCCGACAATATTTGCATCGAAGAGTTTGGGACTGTGTGCAGCTGTATTGGACATATTTGTGAGCTGGTTCTCAGCAGCTTTTGTGAACTTCTCTGGATCACTAGCGTTTCCTTTGCTGCAGATATAAACATTTAGGCTACCGGATCATTAGCGTTTCCTTTGCACAGCCGCTAACATGCAGCTGGAGAACGCCGAAAGATATGATAAAATTTCCTGACCAGTAAAAACCCTCAGCGTAGTAAAATCCTAGCCCAATAAAATCTCCAGTTTAATTAAAAAAAAACTAATTGATACACTAAAACTTAATTTATACATGGATCTCCTAATTAATTAAAAGAATAACCCAATTTATAAATTGAAAACCTCAAAAAGATTCATGAAGCAACCGTTTACACTAAATTGCGGGGCTCCATAGAACCTGAATGATGGAAACTTACTTTAACTGTTCACAGAACTAATAAAAAGTTAGAACCGGATTGATGGACACTTACTTCAACTAATAAAAAGTTAGAATCTGTCAACGCTCATGCACCCAGACTTTCTTTATTCATTTGAAAACCATTGAAACGCCACCCAATGCACTCAGAAACAACATTCGATAGCGCATGAACATATGTGATGCCTCCTCAGAGAATAGTTGATGCGTCCTTAGAGAATAGCTTGCACATAGTCTTAGAAGTGATTCCCTGTAGAAGGAAAGAGAATAACCGTCCATCTAAAGCTAATTGCTAATCCAAAATTGCCAATTAAAATCTTGTCTTAAATTTCTCTCAATAAATTTTCATCAAATCTAAAGAAATAATACAATAGTTGAGTTTCCTGTACACCTGAATTAGTATTTAATTAGTGACTTGAATCCATCTTCCTTCTAGGATAACATGGGTATGTGGAAAAAAATATAAAAATCCCGTTGTGCATTTCTATTGAGTTAGGAAAATGTTTCTGGTTGTCTCTGAAAAGCCATGTTCCTGCAAAACTAATAGCTAATTATAAATATATACCCAATCCAAACTTTTAAAAAGAAAAATCTAAATTTCAAAATCTAAAAGGTATTTTGAACCTGTAAGCAGCCTTCCTATGAGACTGCATTCTCAAGTCCTGTGCGTCCTCCCAAATTGCTATCTGTCTATGTAATGGATGGATCTCAGGTATGGTGGTCCTGTGCATTCTCAGACATTGCTATCTGTCTATGCAATGGATGGATCAAGCAACCTTCCTGTGAGAATGCATTCTCAGGTACTGTGCGTCCTCACACATTGCTATCTGTCTATGTATAGTGGTTTTGTGCGTTAGTGGTTTTGTGCGTCATCACACATTGCTATCTGTCTATGCAATGGAGATCGAAAAGTGAACCAATGAGAATAGATCGATAGGTAAAACGAATCCATTGCTAATAGGTAGAGGAAGCGAACGAGGCTCGGCATACCACAACCTAAACGCATGCCGCAATACCTGTGACACCTGCCATAGGCTGTTGTAATAAAAAAAAAATTGCATCGTTGCATTACAACCCAATGTTAATAATCTTTCAAAAAAATTGTAATTATGAGGCTCTCATAATTAAATGTGGCACAAATGTAAATCTAATACTATAAAATGATAAAAAATTAATAGTGAAGTAAATTTGTAATTTCAATTAAGTTTGTTAATCATTTGAACTTGGCAATTAGATGGTCACATAGTAATTTCTTAATCTTATTAAATAAAGGTTAAAAAGTAAACAGGTTAACAGAAGCTTTTAAAAATGCTAGAAAGTTATGAATATGAGATCTCGTTCATTGATTTGGAAGGACGACTAAGAATATACTATCATCTTCAAATGAATGAAATTTAAAGTTAAAAGATTATTAAATGTGCCCATTTTCAATAGATATACGCCTTTTGGCATAATTATAACTATCATAACGTAAGAAGCAGCCGTTTAGTTGAATGAATCCAGAAGTGTTGTTGCATTCCTGAACAAGACTTGCTTTCGCCGTTGCTGCACACAGTTCGCACTCGGAAGAACCTACATCTCCCCTGCACTGGACAAGCCCATAAACCGTACTATTGCTATTTTGCCCCTCATCATCCCTAGAGGTATTGAATCCGCTCGAAGAAACGTTCCCCACCAATGAATCCAAAACGTGGTTCAGATTACGCTGGAAGGCGCTATTTTTGCCGCTATTCCCACAACTACGCCAAATCTCACCTGTATAATCCTCAAATTGACCAGCTACTGGGAAGTACAGAAGCGTCCATACACCGACGATCAGTAACATGCTGTTGATTAATTGTTTCATCTTCATAGCCATATCGTATTTTGAATTTGACGAGTGAGGTGTTCCTATAATCCATGAATGGCGTTGCAAAGTTCAGGTTATAGCATTTATGTACAGTTTCATACCCTTCACAGTCAACGCCAGGTCGTCGCAAGCGACTTTCTGGGATTTAGCGTGGAACTGACTCGGGGACGGACGATGAAAAATCATTTAGAAGCGTGAACGACTTGCCTTCTCGGGCGGACTAATTTTTTTAGAAGCGTGAACAACTTGCTTCTCGGGCAGACTAATTTTTCGCCGACGCTGTCTTTTTCTGTGATGCGGTCGTCGGTCCACGACCGTGAAAAACGCAAAGCTATGTTTTTTATTTCAAAGGTTTTCCAACCTTTTTTTTTGGAAACAATAAAATTACTCATATTAGGTTTGTTAGAAAGACGAAGGAAAACTACCCCTTGTGTAATCCATATCACAATTTTTTAAGGCATTGGTTAAACGTTTTATTTTTTGAGTTTTTTTTTTTGGTAAAACTTGGTTAGAATCTGGTGATGTAAATAATGATAAAATTTCTATTTTTTATTGTTTAAATTGCAGTAAATAACATAACATGACATTCCATCAAACAACTCATAATTAGCCTAATTAGCCTTAGCCTGTATATGATCATGATATATATAATCATGATAATGATAGGTGATATGACATAATTATAGATAATTTTTTAAATATAATAAAATTATATATGATGTAATAAGTTAATGATCATCCAATAGATATAATGAAAAATACACATTGTGAAATTATTGAGCTTATAACATGGTGCATATGAATTGCCTAAAGTGATTAAAATGATTAAACTTGAGCATAGACTATAAGGTAGGCATTCAGATGACCAACATAAAATTTTATGGCAAAATTCTCATCATAGAAATTGACTTTAAATTCCAACATAATTCCTACCAAATTTAAAGCTCATTTAACTTAAAAAAACATATGAATACGCCTTATCCCATATTATAAACTAGCAATTTAACATATTTCTCAAAGACCAACACCTTAATTTTTGAAATGAATATCTATTTCCCACATATTATAAATTATGGAACACTTATAACGAGTAACGACATAAAACCCACTCGTAGCATGGAGATCAAAATTCTAATAACTTTTAATAGGTAAAAAAATAAGTTGCAAACATAAAGTTGTACGAGGCAAACATCGAACAAATATACTATAACTTGTTAGTAGTTACTAACATGACATAGTGGTGGTTCAGAGTGCTGAACCAAATGTATTTAAGTTTGCCTCAATGTCATTATTATGTTCCTTTCATAGCATAACAAGGACATTATGTTTTGGACAAGTTGCAATATATTATTATTATTACATGGTTCTCGAAAGGACATTATGTTTTGGACAAGTTGCAATATATTATTATTATTACATGGTTCTCGAGGCGCTAAAACAAAATTTAAGATAATGTTTCATTACATGGCGTTCCCATCAGGTATGGGAGTCACGAGGTGGCGGCGGAATGTTGTCACCCCATTAATGTTGGCAGAGAGGTTTCTTTGTAAATGTGTCACTGGCCTTTCTACTTACCTTCACATGCATTGTACAGTTGTAACTTGTTAGCCACATACTACTCTTCCTGCCAATTATTTATTTTCTAAATCACCCCGGACTACTCTACGCAAAATTGCCTCATTTATTTGGCACTTTGATTGATGTCCTGGAGTAGCATAGATCTTTGTTCGGTGAGATTTCGATTCTTTCTCCGCTGAATAAATGTCGTGTTGTGGAGGAAATTGTGGGTGCAGCTCTAGCTACGGGTGCGGCAGGGGCTGCAAGGGGTGAGTGCTCAATCTTATTCAATTGATTCATTATGCTTATCGATGATATCCATTTGACTTGTTGTGTAAATAGCTGGAATTTGAGGTATTACCAGAGGAGGGCATGGAAATTGAATTTTTTTGGGCGCTTACTGTTCGCCACAACATTAGCTACTCGTAGTAACTCTCCTTATAACATGATGGGGATAAATAAGCACTCGTCTACATGCTCGGGTGTAGATTGTAATTTTGGATCCAACGGTCCACACCAGGACGATTACTATTCGCCACAACATGAATATAAGGTCGAATGGTTACCTTTAAGCTAAATGGTAAGCACATGTTTCACTTTCATGCACTACTGTTGCCGACAATCCTTCATTGTATACAACTAGATTGTGAGTACGAGTTTCAGTTTGGTGACCGACATTTTTCACATGGAAACTGAAATTTTCTGGGTCATCAGTCGTTTTGCAGTTGTGGAGATAATTTCCTCTATTTTTTTTAACAGTTAATGTGTCGCAGATGAAAATGAACCCTCGACCTTTCTTTCAGTGAGAAGACAGTGGAGGCACCTTTGTTTGCAGCCACGGCTTCTGAAATGGGGTAAGTGAAAGTCTTGCCGAGAATTTTACATACGATGCTAGACTTTTACTTCTATAGATGCCCAAGAAATATTTTGATAAAAAAATTTGTTGAATGGGCATGCATTTTGATGGTTCTTCTATTGTTGGGAGAGAGAGTGGGTGCGCTTTTTAGGGTATTTTCAGATATATATAATGCGATAATGCAATAAGAAAGAAGTTGTGTAATTTAGGGAACTCATTTTATGAATCAATTAGAGCGAGATTTCCGGTGCAATAGTTACTGCGTATGGCTAACCCGATTCAATATTTGCAAAGAAACAAAGGCTCCCAAAAGCAAAGCAATGTTCATTGGAGATATTATCAGTTCGCGGAAATACGACGACCCTACTTCCTTTCGGATGGCTTTATGGGCGATTCCATATCTATCCCTCTTAGATAAATATTTATTACCCTAAAGTATAAGTCTTTCCTTCAGTCCACTAGATTATTTCCTTCTGTTTTTAGGCAAGAACTAGATTCATTGTTATATCATTTGTTGAGCTTCGCTTCCCCGTGTTAATGGGATCCATCGAGTATGTAAGCGGTGGGATTGAAGTCGGTCGGTATGACCCAAGGATTATCTATTATAAATTCTTCTTTGCTACGTCATATTAAAAGTTTGTAGACAAGGAGAATAGGGAGGGTGACAAACTCTTCCCACCACCCTCCATAATGGGAGTGAAAAAGATTTATGTTTTCTTCAAGGGAGTAAGTTGTCATGCATGCCATCATGATGAGAATATATGATTCCCATAAAATGTATGTTATGATGGGATGTGAAATATATGATTCTCTTATAATGTATGGTATGATGCGATGTGGATGGTTTAACCCTCCACCAATATTTTAGTTAGACAAGCTTCATTTTTTTGACTAAAATAGGTTTTCAACTCTTTCTTATATTCCTTTCCTTCCATGAGAGGTGGGTCTAAGATTTGTCCAAGATATTTATAGTTGTGGATCCAATAATATATGTGATAGATATCGGCTAGTTATAGTTAGATATGTTGTATTTTTAATAAGTCACGCCCCTCTCTCTGCGCGTAAGAGGTGGAGGTACAAGGGTTGATGAAGTTTATAGTTTAGGGGGTGATCAAGTCTATAGTTTAATGATAATATAGCTTACATTATTCTTTTGTAACCATGTATGTGTCTATTTCAGAGAATTTCTGCAATCTGCAATGATTTTCTTAAAAATTTCATGCTAAAAATCTGTAACATGTACTCTCAATTACATCAATTTCAATCAACTTTCGTTTAAAGGCATTACAGATACCAGTAGGTACAAAAATCACAAAAATCACATGATATATGAGCTTTAAAATTTAAGAACAAAACAGAGTTGGTAACCCATCTGGAAGTTAAAGAATTTAGTCGGTTTTATGGCATGATGGAATTTCAATTTATATTGTAGGCAGATCGACTTTCAAAATAAGCACATGTACAGTTACGGTGACCTTAGATTTTGGCGATAGCTTGAATATCTGGTTCTTACATTTTGTGGTGACCTTCGAATTTGGTTCTTAGATTTTAGTTTTTAGATTCTGGCGATAGTTTGAATATCTGGTTCTTATATTTTCTGGTGACCTTCGATTTTGGTATCTGGTAGGTTTAAGTTTTAAAACTGTGGTAGTTTTAAGTTTTAAACCTGTGAAGTAAAGCAATGCATACATATTCTTAAGAAAAAAAAAAACAATCAATGGCTCATACACATAGTACATAGAGAGATTTACGCTGGAAACACTTAACCAAGAGAAAACTAGACTTCCTTAGTGCTGCACCTTTCAACTTTTCATTGTATTAATTTCACCATTCACCATACAATATATACGATCCTTTAATCTGAGATTGATTTAGAAAACAGCTAAAAATAGCAAAAACCGGCCAAAAACAAATTCGGGGCACTGCACGTAATGGGGAGGCCAAACCTAGCCCCCTAAGACCCCAAAAAAACATCTGACAAACACGACACAAAGAGCGAAGGAAGTTGGGATCCTCGGAGGTAGAGGCCAAACCTAGCCCCTTGAGACCCTAAGAAAGCATCCGACGCACACGACACAAAGAGCGAAGGAAGTTGGGATCCTCAGACGCGATTGTTCAATCTAATGTGTCCACACACGCATGCAAAGAATATAGCACATATCCAACAATAACAACATTGCCACATTAAACTTGTTTATATAAAGAAACTTTAAATTCATAAGATTTTTAATGTTAACATAAATAAAATGTTTTAATATTCTTTATAAAAAATTTAATGTTGACATAAATAAAATATTTCAATTTTTATTATAAGTAAAATTTGTATCAATTTTATTGAAAATATTAATAATTTTTTTTTGTAATGTTGGTATAAATAAAATATTTAATTTTCATTATAAGTAAAATTTGTATCAATTTTATTGAAAAATATTAATAAATAAAGTTTTAATGTTGGTATAAATAAAATATTTTAATTTTCATTATAAGTAAAATTTGTATTGATTTTATTGAAAAATATTAATAAAAAGAGTATCTAGATATCTATCTTAAATAGAATATTTCAATAAAAGAGATATATAAAGTATCTTTTATTCAACTTAAAAAAATATTAATAATAAAACAATTATTTTAATATGGATAAAATAAAATATTTCAATATCAAGTTTTTTTAGATGATGTTGTTGATGATGATGATCCATCTTGCCTTAAGAAAAGTAAGAGATTACTTGGATTTCTTTAAAAATGTTATTTAGATGTTTGAAAAGCATTTAGAGAAGCGTTTCAATATCACTAAATTTTTTATGAATTAAAAGGTTAGGAAAGTCGGTATTGTGACAAATATTTTGAAATTGAGATCTAATACACACACACACACACACACACATATATATGATGATGATGAAGATGATGACGACGACAATGATGATCATGATGATGAACGTCCAGTGAAACCAATTGGTTTATTTGGACCTTATGAAGGAAAGAGATTACTTTGATTTCTTTAAAATTGTATTTTAGTGCAAAAAAAACATTGAAAGAAGCATTCCAAGATTAATATATATCAATATGAAGGAGATGTGTAATTCCTTCCATACTCAACAAGGAGTTGACACATGGGCCTTATGGTTACATGTGTTTTCTCTTTGGAGGTCTCAGGTTCAAATCTAAAGGGGGGTATGGTATGTACACTTACGTATACTTTAGCAGTCAAATCACACAGAGGGTGTCCCTTGTCCCAAAAACAAGGGGATATCATACATCGTTGCATGGAGGGGGTCTCCTGTCCCACAAAAAAGGGGGTCTCATACATCATTTGGTGTATGGCTTGGTTGTGACCTTAAAAATCCCTTATGAGAAACTTGGCTCCCTTGTCCCACAAACAACGAGGTCTCATACATGGATGCATGGAGGGGGTCCCTTATCCCATAAACGAAGGGGTCTCATACATCAATTGGTGGTGGTCCCTTGTCCCACAAACAAGGGGGTCTCATACATCAATTGGTGTCTCGCTTGGTTGTGACCTTAAAAATCCCTTAGGAGAAACTTGGATTTGTTGTCCCACAAACAAGGTGGTATCATACATGGTTGCATGAAGGGGGTCTATTGTCCCACAAACAAGGAGGTCTCATACATCAATTGGTAGTGGTTCCTTGTCCTTGAAACAAGGGGGTTTCATACATCAATTGGTGTTTGGCTTGGTGGTGACCTTAAAAATCCGTATGGAGAAACTTGATCCTTCTTGACACATAATAGATATCCAAAGTTAAAATGGATAATATTTTTTTTTCCAAGAATATAAAGTATTTTTCATTCATGTAGAAGTCAAAATACAATCTCTTGTAGTGATATACAAATTAAAAAAAAAAAAAAAAAGTTTGGTAAATAGTATAGGTATTTACAAATATTAAACTAGCATAGATCTATCTTAACATACAAATTAAAAAAAAAAATAAAAAATTGGTAAATAGTATAGGTATTTACAAATATTAAATTAACATAGATCTATCTTAACTCTTAATTTATTAAATTTATGAAGCATCTAAAATAATTGAAACATAAATATTTTAATCTTTATAAAATTAGATTAAAAACTAAGATGGATTTATATATTTATTCTATTGCCATGACAAACACATATATAATTATAAATACATATAATTATAATATTTTGTAATTAACATAGATTTATCTTGATTCTTAATTTATTAAATTTATTAAGCATTCAAAATAATTAAAACATAAATTTATTTAATTATTGATTCATATATTTATTTTAATGCTATGACAAACACATAACGTATATAATTATAATATTATTTTTTTCCCAGGATTAACGCATATAAACAAACTTAAAAAATCGTGTTGTTTCCATTTTGCATTTTTTCTCTTTAAGACAAACATAAATTAGCATACCTCCAAATAAGAGGAAAGAGGAAAGGGAATTCTTACTTAAATCTAGAAGGTTATTTTACTTAACTGTAGGAGATGTGTTTTTTTGGATGGTCTAGAAATAACTTAATAACTAATATTTGATTTTCTTAATCTCTCTCCATGTATCTATTAATAATCAATTTGTTAATGAGATCCCTTTGGTATATCAACCTTCTTAGACATGCAATCTTTCTTATAATGTCTTGTTTTATCATACTTCTAGCATTTCCTCAAATATTTTCCTGGAGACTTAGATTTACCTGTAAATTTAGATCTCCCCCCGAAGACTTACCAGGATTCCTGTCTTGGGTACGACCTCTTACAAATAAAGCATTTGTGTTTTGACTATCCATGTTTTTCTGCCTCATCTCTTCATATAACAAGGATGCAAGTACATCCTCATAAGTCAATGTAGATTGAGTGGTACTACCAATTGTTACAACTAGATTATCCCAAGAGTCTGGAAAAGAACATAACAAATTAATGCACTTATCTTCTTCTGCAATCATAATATTAATAGATACCAGTTGACTTACCAGAGTATTAAAGGCATTTAGATGTTCTGTCACAGAATCTCCATATTCCATCCTAAGATGATACAACCTCTTTCGAAGAAACAACTTGTTTACCGGGGACTTTGATTGATACAAAATCCCTAACTTATCCCATAGTTCCTTGGTTGTAGATTCTCCCGAGACATTCAACAACACTGAATTTTCCAGGCAGAGTCAAATAGTACTCCTTACTCTTCTGTCCATCTTCTCCCAATCTTCCTTCGACATACCAGTAGGTGGTGTACTAGTAGTTTGTGTACTAGTAGGTTGTGTTCCAGTAGACTACATACCAATAGATTGTGTACCAGGATCCACAACGATCCATTGTTCTTTGTCTACAAGAAGGTCCTCCATCTTGAGCTTCCATAGCTCAAAGTTTTTACCATTGAACTTCTCTATCTCGATTCTAGAGGAGCTCACCATTCATCTTACTACACTCGAATCACCACTGCAAAATCTCCCACTAAAACCAGATTTATCACCGACTCAAGATAAATTTGATCTATCAAGACTGAGTCAAACCCTCAACAACAAAGGCGTCCCCTTGAAGCCAAAAACAAGCTCTGATACCACATGTAAATTTTAAACTTGTGAATTAAAGCAATGCATACTGATTCTTAAGCAAAACAAAAAATTAATCAATGGATCATACACATAGTACACAACGATTTATGCTGGAAACCCTTAACCAAGAGAAAACCAACTTTCCTTGGTGCCGCACATTTCAATTCTTTATTGTATTAATTTCACCATTCACCATACAATATATACATTTTTTTAGGTATTCTGTAGCTACCAAAACCCTAATCCCTTAATTTGGGATTAATTTAGAAAATCGCTAAAAATAGCAAAAACCGCCCGAAAGTAAATTTTGGGGTGTTGCCCCCCCCTGAGAACCCTCTAGAAAATTGTCTGACACACACAACACAAAGAGCGAAGGAAGTTGGGATCGTCCAATACATTTGTCGAATCTGACGCGCCCACACACAAATGCAAAGAATATAACACATACCCAACAGGAGGGACATTCCCACATGTGGCTTGTTTATATAAAAAAACTTTAAATTCATAAGATTTTTAATGTTGGCATAAATAAAATGTTTTAATATTCTTTATAAAAAAATTTAATGTTCGCATAAATAAAATATTTCATTTTTTATTATAAGTAAAATCTGTAGGAA
>ML779126.1:63933-74993 GCA_009831015.1 Picea engelmannii | reverse complement strand
ATATATAATGATGATGATGATGAAGATGAATGTCCAATGAGACCAATTGATCTATTTGGACCTTATGAAGGAAAGAGATTACTTCCTTGGTGCCGCACCTTTCAACTCTTCATTGTATTAATTTCATCATTCACCATACAATATATACAATTTTTAGGTATTCCATAGCTACCAAAACCCTAATCCCTTAATACGGGATTAATTTAAAAAACCACTAAAAATAACAAAAACTGCCCAAAAAACATTTTGGGGTGATGGCCAGAGTCGAACGTTACACCCCCTGGGACCCCAAGAAAGTGCCCGATGCACACGATGCAAAGAGAAAAGGATGCCGAGATCGTCAAAGGCAGTTGTCGAATCTGACGCCCCCACCCACACACATACAAACAATGCAACACATATCCAACAACAGGGACATTACCACATGTGACTTATTTATATAAAGAAACGTTAAATTCATAATATTTTTAATGTTGACATAAATAAAATGTTTTAATATTCTTTATTAAAATTTTAATGTTGGCATAAATAAAATATTTCAATTTTTATTATAAGTAAAATTTGTAAAATTTGTATCAATTTTATTGAAAAATATTAATAATTTTTTTTTTTTAATGTTGGTATAAATAAAATATTTAATTTTCATTATAAGTAAAATTTGTATCAATTTTATTGAAAAATATTAATAAAAAAAGTTTTAATGTTGGTATAAATAAAATATCTTAATTGTCGTAAAATTTGTATTTATTTTATTGAAAAATATTAATAAGTAAAATTTGTATCAATTTTATTGAAAAATATTAGTAAAAAAAGTTTTAATGTCTAGTGAAATTAATTGGTCTATTTGGACCTTATGAAGGAAAGAGATTACTTTGATTTCTTTAAAATTGTATTTTTGTTCTCAAAAAACATTGAAAGAAGCATTCCAAGATCAATATATATCAATATGAAGGAGATGTGTAATTCCTTCCATATTCAACATGGAGTTGACACATGGGCCTTATGGTTAAGAACATGTGTTTTCTCCTTGGAGGTCTCCGATTCAAATCCAAAGGGGGTATGGTATGTACACTTACGTATACTTTAGCAGTCAAATCACACAGAGGGGTCTCTTGTCCCAAAAACAAGGGGATCTCATACATCGTTGCACGGAGGGCGACTCTTGTCCCAAAGAAAAGGGGGTCTCATACATCAATTGGTGTCTGGCTTGGTTGTGACCTTAAAAATCCCTTAGGAGAAATTTGGCTCCCTTGTCCCACAAACAAAGAGGTCTCATACATGGATGCATGGAGGGGGTCCCTTGTCACATAAAAAAAAGTTGGTCTCATACATCAATTGGCGGTGGTCCCTTGTCCCACAAACAAGGGGGTCTCATACATCAATTGGTGTCTAGCTTGGTTGTGACCTTAAAAATCCCTTAGGAGAAACTTGGGTCCATTGCCCCCCAAACAAGGGGGTCTCATACATGGTTGCATGAAGGGGGTCCCTTGTCCCACAAACAAGGGGGTCTCATACATCAATTACTGGTGGTACCTTGTCCCTCAAACAAGGGAGTCTCATACATCAATTAGTGTCTGGCTTGGTGGTGACCTTAAAAATCCCCATGGAGAAACTCGATCCCTCTTGACACATAATAGATATCCAAAGTTAAGATGGATAATATTTTTTTCTCAAGAATATAAAGTATTTTTCATTCATATATAAGTCAAAATACAATCTATTGTAATGATAAACAAATTTAAAAAAAAAAATGGTAAATAGTATAGGTATTTACAAATATTAAACTAGCATAGATCTATCTTAACTCTTAATTTATTAAATTTATTAAGCATCTAAAATAATTAAAACATAAATATTTTAATATTTATAAAATTAGATTAAAACTAAGATGGATTTATATATTTATTCTATTTTTATGATAAATACATATATAACTATAAACAAATATGATTATAATATTCAGTAACTAGCATAGATTTATCTTGATTCTTAATGTATTAAATTTATCAAGCATTTGAAATAATTAAAACAAAATTCTATTTAATTATTGATTCATATATTTATTTTATTTCCATGACAAACACATAACATATATAATTATAATATTATTTTTTTTCCATGACAAACACATATAAACAAACTTAGAAAAACGTTGTTTCCATTTTGTATATTTTCTCTTCAAGATAAACATAAACTAACATACCTCCAAAGCAGAGGAAAGGTAATTCCTACTTAAATATAGAAGGTTAGTTACTTAACTATAAGAGATGTGTTTCTTTGGATGGTATAAAAATAACTAAATAACTAATATTTGAATTTTTTAATCTCTCTCCATGTATCTATTAATAATCAATTTGTTAATCAGATCCCTTTGGTTTATAAACCTTCTTAAACTTGCAATATTTCTTATAATTCTCCTTTTTACCACATTTCCATCATTTTCTTAAAGATTTTCCTAGAGACTTATATTTACTTGTAGATTTATATCTCCCCCCAAAGATTTACTAGGATTCTTGTCTTGGGTATGACCTCTTACAAATAAAGCATATGTTCTCTGACTATCCATGCTTTTCCGCATCATCTCTTCAGATAACAAGGATGCATCTACATCCTCATACTTCAATGTAGATTGAGTGGTACTACCAATTGCTACAACCAGATTATCCCAAGAGTCTAGCAAAGAATAGAACAAAGTAATACACGTATCTTCTTCTGCAATCGTTATATTAACATATACCAGTTGACTTACCAGAGTATTAAAGGAATTTAGATGTTCTGTCACAAAATATCCATCTTCCATCCTAATATAATACAACTTCTTTACCGAGGACTTTGATTGATACAAATTCCCTAACTTATCCCATAGTTCCTTGGCTGCAGATTCTCCCAAGACACTCAACAATACCAAATCTGCCAGGCATAGTCGAATAGTACTCCTTGCTCTTCTGTCCAACTTCTCTCAATCTTCCTTAGACATACCAGTAGGTGGTGTGCTAGCAGTTTTTGTACTAGTAGGTTGTGTACCAGTAGACTGTGTGCCAGTAGACTACGTACCAATAGACTGTGTACTGGGATCCACAACAATCCATTGTTCTTTGTCTACAAGAAGGTCCTCCATATTGAGCTTCCATAGCTCAATGTTTTTACTGTTGAACTTCTCTATCTCGATTCTAGAAGAGCTCTCCATTCCTCTTTCTACACTCGAATCACCACTGCAAAATCTCCCACTAAACTCAAATTTATCACATATCCAAAATAAAAATGATCTATTAAGATCGAGCCAAACCCTCAGCAACAAAGGCGTCCCCCTGAACAGGGATGATTTTAAGGATGGAAATTTATTTTTAAATGTAGAAACCTTGGCGTATCTTACTAATCCTTCATATGCCAACTATAAATGATTGGCAATATTTTTGTAAAAATATTCAAATTTCTAAGGATTCTATATAGTTTTTATAATTTTTTGGCAATTTTTAAGGTAAAATAATTATATCCTATCGAATTTGGGTGAATCATTTTTATAATAGCGAATCTCGTTTTTGGAAAAACCATGGAAAATTAGCCCATGAACGAAATTTAGCCCCTAAAATCATGCATGCTCCTGAAGCTAAAAACAAGCTCTAATATCACCTGTAAGTTTTAAACGTGTGAAGTAAAGCAATGCATACAGAGTCTTAATCAAAAAATAAATTAATCAATGGGTCATACACATAGTACACAGAGATTTACGTTGGAAACCCTTAATAGGGAGAAAACCATCCTTCCTTGGTGCTGCACCTTTCAACTGTTCATTGTATTAATTTCACCATTTACCATAAAATATATACAATGTTTTACGTATTCCGTACCTACCAAAACCCTAATCCCTTAATCCAGGATTAATTTAGAAAACCGCTAAAAATAACAAAATCTGCTAAAATAGCAAAAATCGCCCAAATGAAAATTTTGGGGCGTTTCCCAGAGCCGAACATTGTGCGTAACCAGGGGGGGGCAAACCTGCCCCCCCTGGGACCCCCGTAGGAAAGAGCCCAACGCACATGACACAAAGAGCAAAGGAAGCTGGGATCGTCATACATAGTTGTCGAATCTGACGCACCCATACACACACATGCAAAAAATATAAGACATATCCAACAGCGGGGATATTGCCACATGTGGCTTGTTTATATAAAGAAACCTTAAAATCATAAGATTTTTAATGTTAGCATAAATAAAATGTTTTAATATTCTTTATAAAAAATTTAATGTTGGCATAAATAAAATATTTCTATTTTTATTATAAGTAAAATTTGTATCAATTTTATTGAAAAATATTAATAATTTTTTATTTTTAATGTTGGTATAAATAAAATATTTTAATTTTCATTATAAGTAAAATTTGTATCGATTTTATTGAAAACTATTAACAAAAAATGTTTTAATGTTGGTATAAATAAAATATTTTAATTTTCATTATAAGTAAAATTTGCATTATTTTATTGAAAAACATTAATAAAAATAGTATGTAGATATCTATCTTAAATAGAATATTTCAATAAAAGAAATATATAAAGTATCTTTTACTCAACTTAAAAAATATTAATAACAAAAAAATTATTTTAATATGGATAAAATAAAATATTTCAATATCAAGTTTTTTAGATGATGTTGATGATGTTGATGATGATGATGATCCAAGGAGACCAAAATTTGTCCATCTCACCTTAAGTAAAGTAAGAAATTACTTGAATTTCTTGGATTTCTTTAAACATGTTATTTAGATGTTTGAAAAGCGTTTAGAGAAGCATTTCAATATCACTAATTTCTTTATGACTTAGAAGGTTAGGAAGGTCGGTATTGTGAAAAATATTTTGAAATTGAGATCTAATATATATATATATGGTGATGATGATGAAGATGAAGATGATGATGATGAATGTCCAGTGAGATCAATTGGTCTATTTGGACCTTATGAAGGAAAGAGATTACTTTTATTTCTTTAAAATTGTATTTTTGTTCTCAAAAAACATTGAAATAAGCATTCCAAGATCAACATATATCAATATTTAGGAGATGTGTAATTCCTTCCATACTCAGCATGGAGTTAACACATGGGCCTTATGGTTAAGAACATGTGTTTTCTCTTTGGAGGTCTCAGGTTCAAGTCCAAAGGGGGGTATGGTATGTACACTTATGTAGACTTTAGCAGTCAAATCACACAGAGGGGGTCACTTCTCCCAAAAACAAGGGGATCGCATACATCTTTGCACATAGGGGTCTCTTGTCCCACAAAAAATGGGGTCTCATACATCAATTGGTGTATGACTTGGTTGTGACCTTAACAATCCCTTATGACAAAATTGGGTCCCTTGTCCCACAAACAATGAGGTCTCATACATGGATGCATGGAGGGGGTCCCTTGTCCCATAAAAAAAGGGGGTCTCATACATCAATTGGTGGTTGTCCCTTGTCCACAAACAAGGGGGTCTCATAGATCAATTGGTGTCTATCTTGGTTGTGACCTTAAAAATCCCTTAGGAGAAACTTAGGTTCATTGTCCCAAAAACAAGGGGGTCTCATACATGGTTTCATTTAGGGGGTCCCTTGTCCCACAAACAAGGGGGTCCCATACATCAATTGGTGGTGGTCCCTTGTCCCTCAAACAAGGAGGTATCATCCATCAATTGGTGTCTGGCTTGGTCATGACCTTAAAAATCCCTATAGAGAAACTTGATCCCTCTTGACACATAATAGATATCCAAAGTTAAGATGGATAAATTTTTTTTCCAATAATATAAAGTATTTTTCATTCATGTAGAAGTCAAAATACAATCTATAATAGTAATATACAAATTAAAAAAATATATATATGAAGTTTGGTAAATAGTATAGGTATTTACAAATATTAAACTAGCATAAATTTATCTTAACTTTTAATTTCTTAAATTTATTAAGCATCTAGAATAATTAAAATATAAATATTTTAATCTTTATTAAATTAAATTAAAAACTAAGATGGATTTATATATTTATTCTATTTCCATTACAAACACATATAATTATAATATTTTATAACTGGCATAAATTTATCTTCATTCTTAATTTATTAAATTTATTAAGCATTCAAAGTAATTAAAACACAAATCTATTTAATTATTGATTCATATATTTTATTTATTGCCATGGCAAACACATAACACATAAAATATATAATTATAACATTATTTTTTTCCATGACAAACACATATAAACAAACATAGAAAATCGTGTTGTTTCCATTTTGCATTTATTCTTTTCAAGACAAATATAAACTAACATACCTCCAAAGCAAAGGAAAGAGAAATCCTACTTAAATCTAGAAGGTTACTTTACTTAACTATAGGAGATGTGTTTCTTTGGATAATCTAGAAATAACTTAATAACTAATATTTGATTTTCTTAATCTCCCTCCATGTATCTATTAATAATCAATTTGTTAATCATATTCGTTTGGTTTATAAACCTTCTTAGACTTGCAATCTTTCTTATAGTGCCTTGTTTTACCACACTTCCAACATTTCCTCAAAGATTTTCCTCCAGAATTAGATCTACCTGTAGATTTAGATCTCCCCCCTGAAGACTTACCAGGATTCATGTCTTGGGTAAAACCTCTTACAAATAAAGCATATGTGCTCTGACTATCCATGTTTTTCCGCCTCATCTCTTCAGATAACATGGATGAAACTACATCCTCATGTTTCAATGTATATTGAGTGGTACTACCAATTGCTACAACCAGATTATCCCAAGTGTCTGGAAAAGAACATAACAAAGTAATACACTTATCTTCTTCTATGATCATAATATTAACAAATACCAGTTAAATTACCAGAGTATTAAAGGCATTTATATGTTCTATCATAGAATATCCATTTTCCATCCTAAGATGATACAACTTTTTAAATGTGTTGAATCTGTACAGAATAGATCTAGCTAGAAAATACTACACACAATTGCAGAGATAAATTGAGAAAGAAGAAGGAGAGAAAGAATGCAATAATTCTCATTAAACATTTCCACACTCAAAGAGTGAATAATTTACAATATATATAGGATACATGAGTAACTAATGAGCCATAGTGGTGGTCTAGAGTGATCTGGAAACACACCAACAGTTACGGGAGTGAACTGCCACCTAGTCTAGTCTCTCAGGTACTTACGGGAGTGAACTGTCATCTAGTCTGAGTTAACTAGTCTATCAATATTCAGTTAACTAACTGAAACAGAGTGAAGTGAGGAGGATATTAGGGAATCATGAGTAATGCGCTAATATAGTGATGATCCCAAGGACAATGCACATTAGCTGGTGATGATCCCAATGTTGCATGGTGACAAAACCACTACAGCATCTAGACTCCACTCAACTAGTCAAACTGAAGTGAAAACTGAAGAGAATATTCTCCAGGTGGAATATTCTCCCTGAAAATATAGGAGACTGGATAATTAATAATAATGACTAATAAACAAGGAAAAACCTTAGGAAAAATAAATCCTAAGTGTGTGTGAAGTAACTCCAACACCCTCCTGAACATCACTATAGTGAAAATAAAGAAAGAGGAAAGATACACTGAAATAAATGACGAAAGAGGAACAACCTCATGGTAACCCCCCCCCTCAAATTTCAGTGCATTAGAAAAAAATAAATGAGAAGGAACAAAAAGTAGTTGCTAAGCAACCTTGTCCTTCACTCCAAGAAGACCTCGCAACTGTGCAAGTTTATGTTTGTTGGAGATTTTGTTGAAGATGTAGATGTCTGCACAGATCTGATGGATTATATGCACCATTGAGATGTCCGCACAAATCCACTTTCTCTTCTTGTAATGAAGAATGTCCAAATAAAGTTTGGATGAAACTTTGAAAATCGTGTGGTCATTTCTCGAAAAACGTTGAAATTTTGTTGATTTTAAAACGATCATAACTTCACTTCTCGAACTCCGTTTCAGACAATTATTTTTTTGAAATGGGATATTTTCCTGAGAGGAATTCAAATATTCAATTTATTTATGAAAATTGTGCTCATAAAATATCATAATTGAGTCTGATGTGTGCAACTCCCTTTTTGTCCCCTGAGATGCATGCATTGCGCATGGAAAAGTATCTGCATGTGACTCATGAGATGCATGCCATATATATTACACATGAATTTAAAAAAACAAATCTAAAATGGAGTAGACATCATCTTCAATTAATGGAATACAAATTTGTGCAAATACTTTTGTAGAAGACTCTTCAGAATAAAATGTTTGATCTTCTGATGGCTTCTCTTCTGGCTCTATCTATTCAACCTCATGCATGAAATATTCATAATAATATTTATTCCCAAATAGAACCTCCAATCTGGTCCATAATTCATTTGGAGTTGATTCTTGTGATTCTTCATATACTTTATGGAAAAGTTCAAGAGAAACAGACATGCAGATAGTTCCTATGGCCATATATTGTCTATTGAGAAATTCATTTTTCTCATCAGTGGAATCAGGCTCTACTTCCATTGCCATAGTTATTTGGTACAAGCCTCTTCATCTGAGATGAAGAAGAATTTTTGGCTTCCATTCCAAATAGTTATGAGGCATGAGAATTATTGTCGATGAGTAAAACATAGATTCCATCTTTGCTGCGTTCTTCAATCTTCAGTACCTGCAAAAATCATTTGGTGTAGATTTTGCTTAGCAGTCTATCGGCTCTGATACCATGTAAATGTGTTGAACTTAAAAAAAATAGATCTAGCTAGAAAATACTACACATTTGCAGAGATAAATTGAGAAAGAAGAAGAAGGAAAGGAAGAATGGAAGAATTCTCATTAACCGTTTCCACACTCAAAGAGTGAATAATTTACAATAGATATAGGATACATGAGTAACTAATGAGCCATAGTGGTGGTATAGAGTGATTTGGACACACACCAACAGTTACAGTAGTAAACTGCCATCTAGTCTAGTCTCTTAGGTAGTTACAGGAGTAAACTACCACCTAGTCTAGTCTCTCAGGTAGTTACGGGAGTGAACTGCCACCTAGTCTTAGTTAACTAGTCTATCAGTCTTCAATTAATTGACTGAAACAAACTGAAGTGAGGAGGATATTAGGGAATCATGAGTAATGCACTAGTCTGGTGATGATCCCAAGGACAATGCACATTAGCTGGTGATGATCCCAATGTTGCATGGTGACAAAACCAATGTAGCATCTAGACTCCACTCAACTAGTCAAACTGAAGTGAAAACTGAAGAGAATATTCTCCAGGTGGAATATTCTCCCCTAAAATATAGGAGACTGCATAATGACTAATAAAGACTAATAAAAAAGGAAAAACCTTAGGAAAAATAAATCCTAGGTGTGTGTGAAGTAACTCTAACAAACTTCTTTCAAAGAAACAACTTGTTTATCGGGGACTTTGATTAATACAAATTCCCTAACTTATCCCATAGTTCCTTGGTTGTAGATTCTCTCAAGACATTCAACAACACCAAATCTGCCAAGCAGAGTTGAATAGTACTCCTTTCTCTTCTGTCCAACTTCTCTCAATATTCCTTCGACATACCAGTAGGTGGTATATTAGTAGTTTGTGTACTAGTAGGTTGTGTGCCAGTAGACTACATACCAATAGGCTATGTACCAGGATCCACAATGATCCATTGTTCTTTGTCTGCAAGAAGTTCCTCCATATCGAGCTTCCATAGCTCAATTTTTTTACTATTTAACTTCTCTATCTCAATTCTAGAATAGCTTGCCATTCCTCTTTCTACACTCAAATCACCACTGCAAAATCTCCCACTAAACCCAAATTTATCACAGACCCAAGATAAACTTGATCTATCAAGACTGAGCCAAACCCTCAAAAACAAAGGTGTCCCCCTGAAGCCAAAAATGATCTCTAATACCACATGTAAGTTTTAAACCTGTGAAGTAAAGCAATGCATATAGATTCTTAAGCAAAAAAGAAATTAATCAATAGATCATACACATAGTACACAAAGATTTACACTGGAAACCCTTAACTGGGAGAAAACTAGCCTTCTTTGGTGTCGCACCTTTCAACTCTTCATTGTATTAATTTCACCATTCAGCATACAATATATACAATGTTTTAGGCATTTCGTAGCTACCAAAACCCTAATCTCTTAATCCCGAATTAATTTAGAAAACTGCTAAAAATAGAAAAATCTGCTAAAATAGCAAAAACCGCCCAAAAACAAATTTCAGAGCGCTTCCTAGAGCCGAACGATGCGCGTAACGAAGGGGAGCCAAACCTGTTGATTAAGGTTGGTTGTTATTGATGTCAACCCTTGAAGAATGACTCGTAGCACAAAGGTTTGGGTAATGTACCCAATAGTGTTTGATGTAAATATGACTCATTATTGTTTTGTCATGGTTGATAAGAAGTAAATATGGATGAACTCCAAAGTGGTCCCCTTATGGTGAAAGCCCTCACAGGAAGATGCTTTGTGGAGTAAGAGAACCCATGCTTAATTGTGGAATAATGGGATGAAGGAAAGTGAATTTTTCAGGGAAAATATCCTAGATGGATAGTTCTTGTCATGTCATTTCTGGTGGTATGTGGAATGTCACATAATTCCTCACGGTTAAAGAGTTATAGCCATGAGAAGTTGGAGACCCCGGGTTTGGGTAATGGACCCAAGTTTGTTTGATGGGTAACTGTATGATTTATGATATATTTTCAGATAATACTATTCTATATGGATAGTACATTTCATGTCATTTCTGGTGGTATGTATAATGTCACATAACTCCTCACGATTTGAGATTTATGGCCTCACGAAGTTGGAGGACCCTCATATGTCATCTAGAAGCCCCAAAAGGTCAAAGTAATCAAAGTGGTTTAAGAGATTTTAAAAGGTAAATAATAAAGTGAAGTGATGAGTGTATTATAATTCAAATTGAAAAAAATAAATTATTTCAATAATAAATTTAATGGAGAAATTAGAAGTGGACCCAACCCTAAAATAAGGAAAGTGGGGCCAAGTGACCTAGAAGATGTTTTTAAGGAAGCTACTTGGAGAGTATAAATAAGAGGCAAGGCTCT
>ML779126.1:35980-46578 GCA_009831015.1 Picea engelmannii | reverse complement strand
CCCCTTGAAGAGGCTTATTATCTAAAATTATCTCTTTTTCAAGGCGTTGAGTACTTTTTCTGAGGTTTTTCTATGCTATATTGATATTTGGTTTTTAACAGAGGTCTCATACATGGATGCATGTAGGGGGTCCCTTGTCCCATAAACAAAAGGGGTCTCATACATCAATTGGTGGCGGTCCCTTGTCCCACAAACAGGGGGGTCTCATACATCAATTCGTGTTTGGCTTGGTCGTGACCTTAAAAATCCCTTAGGAGAAACTTGGGTCCATTGTCCCACAAACAAGGGGGTATCATACATGATTGCATGGAATGTGTCTCTTGTCCCACAAACAAGGGGGTCTCATACATCAATTGGTGGTGGTCCCTTGTCCCTCAAACAAGGGGTCCCATACATCAATTGGTGTATGTCTTGGTTGTGACCTTAAAAATCCCTATGGAGAAACTTGATCCCTCTTGACACATAATAGATATCCAAAGTTAAGATGGATGATATTTTTTTTACAAGAATATAAAGTATTTTTCATTCATGTAGAATTCAAAATACAATCTATTGTAGTGATATACAAATTAAAAGAAACATTTAAATTTTGGCAAATAGTATAGGTATTTACAAATATTAAACTAGCATAGATCTATCTTAACTCTTAACTTATTAAATTTATTAAGCATCTAAAATTATTAAAACATAAATATTTTAATCTTTATAAAATTATATTAAAAACTAAGATGGATTTATATATTTATTCTATTTCCATGACAAACACATATATAACTATAAACACATATGATTATAATATTTTGCATAGATTGGTCCCCGAGGTGTAGGACAGTCGGTAATGGAGTGTGATGTTAAGGCGCTCTGTGATGTTAAAGTCACCGGTTCGAAACCTGCGGGGACAAAAAATTCATCCATGTTAAGGGTTGGTGTGGCTCAGACCGGGTGCGATCCCCAGGTGATTTTGACGGCTTAGATGCCCTTGAGTCACGGTTTCTTAGCCACGGGGTAGTCCTACATGTCACGGACAAACTAACAAACACAAAAAAATATTATGCACAGATTTATCTTGATTCTTAATTTATTAACTTTATAAAGCATTTAAAATAATTAAAAAACAAATCTATTTAATTATTGGTTCATATATTTATTTTATTTCCATGACAAACACATAACATATATAATTATAATATTATTTTTTTCCCATGACAAACACATATAAAAAAAATTAGAAAATCGTGTTGTTTCCATTTTGGATTTTTTCTCTTCAAGACAGACATAAACTAACATACCTCCAAAGCAGAGGAAAAGGAATTCCTACTTAAGTCTAGAAGGTTACTTTACTTAACTGTAGGAGATTTATTTCTTTGGATGGTCTAGAAATAATTAAATAACTAATATTTGATTTGCTTAATCTCCCTCCATGTATATATTAATAATCAATTTTTTAATCAGGTCCCTTTGGTTTATAAACCTTATTAGACTTGCAATGTTTCTTATAATGCCATGTTTTACAACACTTCCATCATTTCCTCAAAGATTTTCCTAGAGACTTAGATCTACCTTTAGATTTAGATCCCCCCTTGAAGACTCACCAGGATTCTTGTCTTGGGTACAACCTCTTACAAATAAAGCATATGTGCTTTGACTATCCATGCTTTTCCACCTCATCTCTTCAGGTAACAAGGATGCAACTACATCCTCATACTTCAGTGTAGATTGAGTGGTACTACCAATTGCTACAACCAGATTATCCCAAGAGTCTGGCAAGGAACATAACAAAGTAATACACTTATCTTCTTCTGCAATCATTATATTAACATATACTAGTTGAATTACCAGAGTATTAAAGGCATTTAGATGTTCTTTCACAGAATCTCCATCTTCCATCCTAAGATGATACAAATTCTTTCAAGGAAACAAATTGTTTACCGGGGACTTTGATTGATACAAATTCCCTAACTTATCCCATAGTTCCTTCATTGTAGATTCTCCCGAGCCATTCAAAAACACTGAATCTGCCAGGCAAAGTCAAATAGTACTCCTTTCTCTTTTGTCCAACTTCTCCCAATCTTCCTTCGACATATTGGTAGGTGGTGTACTAGTAGTTTTTGTACTAGTAGGTTGTGTACTAGTAGACTATGTACCAATAGACTACGTACCAATAGGGTGTGTACGAGGATCCACAACGATCCATTGTTCTTTGTCTACAAGAAGGTCCTCCATCTTGAGCTTCCATAGCTCAATTTTTTTACCATTGAACTTCTCTATCATTCTAGAAGAGCTCGACATTCCTCTTTCTACACTCGAATCACCACTACAAAATCAACCACTGAACCCAGATTTATCACATAGCCAAGATAAACTTGATCTATCAAGACCAAGCCAAACCCTCGGTAACAAAGGTGTCCCCCTGAAGCCAAAAATGAGCTCTGATACCACATGTAAGTTTTAAACCTATGAAGTAAAGCAATGCATACAAATTCTTAAGCAAAAAAGAAATTAATCAATGGCTCATACACATAGTACACAGAGATTTACGCTCTAAACCCTGAACCGGAAGAAAACCATCCTTCCTTGGTGCCACACCTTTCAACTCTTCATTGTATTAATTTCACCATTCACCATACAATATATACAATGTTTTAGGTATTTTGTAGCTACAAAAACCCTAATCCCTTAATACAGGATTAATTTAGAAAACTGCTAAAAATAAGAAAATCTGCAAAAATAGCAAAAACCATCCAAAAGGAAATTTCGGGGCACTTCCCAGAGCTGAACATTGTGCGTAACCGGGGGGGGGGACCTGGCCCCCCCTCAGACCCCTACAGGAAAGCACCCGACGCACACGACACAAAGAGCGAAGGAAGTTGGGATCACTAGATACAATTGTTGAATCTGATGCGCCCACACACACACACATGCAAAGAATATAACACATACCCAACAACGGGGACATTGCCACATGTGGCTTGTTTACATAAAGAAACTTTAAATTCATAATATTTTTAATGTTGGCATAAATAAAATGTTTTAATATTCTTTATAAAAAATTTACTGTTGGCATAAATAAAATATTTCAATTTTTATTATAACTAAAATTTGTATCAATTTTATTGAAAAATATTAAAAAAAAATAATAATAATGTTGGTATAAATAAAATATTTTTAAATTCATTATAAGTAAAATTTGTATTTTATTGAAAAATATTAATAAAAAAAGTTTTGATGTTGGTATAAATAAAATATTTTAATTTTCATTATAAGTAAAATTTGTATTGATTTTATTGAAAAATATTAATAAAAAAAGTATGTAGATATCTATCTTAAATAGAATATTTCAATAAAAGAGATATATACAGTATCTTTTACTCAACTTAAAAAATATTAATAACAAAAAAATTATTTGAATATGGATAAAATAAAATGTTTCAATATTAAGTTTTTTTAGATGATGTTGATAATGATGATGATCCAGTGAAACCAAAATTAGTCTATATCACCATAAGAAAAGTAAGAGATTACTTGGATTTCTTGGATTTCTTTAAAAATGCTACTTAGATGTTTGAAAATCATTTAGAGAAGCGTTTCAATATCACTAAATTTGTTATGACTTGGAAGGTTAGGAAGGTCGATATTGTGACAAACATTTTGAAATTGAGATCTAATATATATATATATATATATATATGATGATGATGATGATGATGATGATGATGATGATTATATTGATGATCATGAATATGATGATGACAATGACGATGATGATGATGAACGTTTAGTGAGACCAATTGGTCTATTTGGACCTTATAAAGGAAAGAGATTACTTTGAATTCTTTAAAATTGTATTTTTGTGCTAAAAAAACATTGAAAGAAGAATTCCAAGATCAATATATATCAATATGAATGAGATGTGTAATTCCTTCCATACTCAACATGGAGTTGACACATGGACCTTATGGTTAAGAACATGTGTTTTCTCCTTGGAGATCTCAGGTTCAAATCCAAAGGGGGGTATGGCATGTACACTTATGTAGACTTTAGCAGTCAAATCACACATAGGGGGTCCTTTGTCCCAAAAACAAGGGGATATCATACATCATTTCACGGAGGGATCTCTTGTATCACAAAAAATGGGGTCTCATACATCAATTGGTGACTGGCTTGGTTGTGACCTTAAAAATCCCTTAGGATAAAAATTGGGTCCCTTGTCCCACAAACAACGAGGTCTCATACATGGATGGATGGAGGGGGCCCCTTGTCCCATAAACAAAGGGGGTCTCATACATCAATTGGTGGCGGTCCCTTGTCCCAAAAACAAGGGGGTCTCATACATCAATTGGTGTCTGGCTTGGTTGTGACCTTAAAAATCCCTTAGGAGAAACTTGGGTCCGTTGTCCCACAAACAAGGGGGTCTCATACATGGTTGCATTGAGGGGGTCCTTTGTCCCTCAAACAAGGGGGTCTCATACATCAATTGGTGGTGGTCCCTTGTCCCTCAAACAAGGGAGTCTCATACATCAATTGGTCTTTGCCTTGGTCGTGAACTTAAAAATCCCTATGGAGAAACTTGATCCCTCTTGACACAGAATAGATATCAAAAGTTAAGATGGATAATATTTTTTTTCCAAGAATATAAAGTGTTTTTCATTCATGTAGAAGTCAAAATACAATCTATAGTAGTTATATACAAATTAAAAAATATATTTGAAGTTTGGTAAATAGTATAGGTATTTACAAATATTAAACTAGCCTAGATCTATCTTAACTCTTAATTTATTAAATTTATTAAGCATCTAAAATGATTAAAACATAAATATTTCAATCTTTATAAAATTAGATTAAAAACTAAGATGGATTTATATATTTATTCTATTTCCATGACAAACACATATGTAATTTTAATATTTTGTAACTAGCATAGATTTATCTTGATTCTTAATTTATTAAATTTATTAAGCATTTAAAATTAAAATACAAATCTATTTAATTATTGATTCATATATTTATTTTATTGCAATGAAAAACACATAATACATAACATATATAATTATAATATTATTATTCTTCCATGAAAAACACATATAAACAAACTTAGAAAATTGTGTTGTTTCCATTTTCATTTTTTCTCTTCAAGATAAACATAAACTAGCATACCTCCAAAGCAGAGGAAAGGGAATTCCTACTTAAATCTAGAAGGTTACTTTACTTAACTATAGGAGATGTGTTTTTTTGGATGGTATAGAAATAACTAAATAACTAATATTTGATTTTCTTAATCTCCCTCCATGTATCTATTAATAATCAATTTGTTAATCAGATCCCTTTGGCTTATAAGCCTTCTTAGACTTGCAATATTTCTTATAATGCCCTGTTTTACCACACTTCCAACATTTCCTCAAAGATTTTCCTAGAGACTTAGATCTACCTATAGATTTAGATCTCCCCCCTTAAGAATTACCAGGATTCATGTCTTCGGTACGACCTCTTACAAATAAATCACCTGTTCTCTAACTATCCATGTTTTTCCACCTCATCTCTTCAGATAACAAGGATGCAACTACATCCTCATACTTCAATGTAGATTGAATGGTACTACCAATTGCTACAACCAGATTATACCGAGTGTCTGGAAAAGAGCATAACAAAGTAATACACTTATCTTCTTCTGCAATCATAATATTAACAGATACCAATTGACTTACCAGAGTATTAAAAGAATTTAGATGTTCTATCACAGAATATCCATCTTCCATCCTAAGATGATACAACTTCTTTTGAAGAAAAAACTTGTTTACCAAGGAATTTGATTGATACAAATTCCCTAACTTATCCCATAGTTCCTTGGTTGTAGATTTTCTTGATACATTCAACAACACCAAATATACCAGGTAGAGTTGAATAGTACTCCTTGCTCTTATGTCCAACTTCTCTCAATCTTCCTTCGACATGCCAGTAGGTGGTGTACTAGTAGTTTGTGTACTAGTAGGTTTTGTACTAGTAGACTATGTGCCAATAGACTGTGTACCAATAGGTTGTGTACCAGGATCCACAACGATCCATTGTTCTTTATCTACAAGAAGGTCCTCCATCTTGAGCTTCCATAGTTCAATTTTTTTACCATTGAACTTCTCTATCTCAATTCTAAAAGAGCTCACCATTCCTCTTTCTACACTTGTATCACCACTGCAAAATCTCCCACTAAACCCAAATTTATCACAGACCCAAGATAAAATTGATCTATCAAGACCGAGCCAAACCCTCAACAACAAAATCGTCCCCCCGAAGCCAAAAATGAGCTCCAAGACCTCATGTAAGTTTTAAACCTGTGAAGTAAAGAAATGCATAAAGATTCTTAAGAAAAAAAGAAATTAATCAATGGCTCATACACATAGTACACAGAGATTTATGTTGTAAACCCTTAACCAGGAGAAAACCATCCTTCCTTGGTGCCACACCTTTCAACTCTTCATTGTATTAATTTCACCATTCACCATACAATATATACAATGTTTTAGGTATTCCGTAGCTACCAAAACTCTAATATATAAAAAATATTGGGGCACTGTCCAGAGCCAAACAATGCACGTAACCGGGGGGTGGCACCCTGGGCCCCCGGGGACCCCACAGGAAAGCACTTGACATACACGACACAAAGAGCGAAGGAATTTGGGATCGTCAGACGTAGTTGTCGAATCTGGCGTGCCCACATACACACATGAAAAAAATATAACACATACCCAACAACAGGTACATTGAAACATGTGGCTTGTTTACATAAAGAAACTTTAAATTCATAAGATTTTTAATGTTGGCATAAATAAAATGTTTTAATATTCTTTAAAAAAATAATTTTGGCATAAATAAAATATTTCAATTTTTATTATAAGTAAAATTTGTATCAATTTTAATGAAAAATATTAAATTTTTATTTTCAATGTTGATATAAATAAAATATTTTAATTTTCATTATAAGTAAAATTTGTGTCAATTTTATTGAAAAATATTAATAAAAAAAGTTTTAATGTTGGTATAAACAAAATATTTTAATTTTCATTATAAGTAAAATTTGTATTGATTTTATTGAAAAATATTAATAAAAAAAAGTATGTAGATATCTGTCTTAAATAGAATATTTCAATAAAAGAGATATATAAAGTATCTTTTACTCAACTTAAAAAATATTAATAACAAAAGAAATATTTTAATATGGATAAAATAAAATATTTCAATATCAAGTTTTTTTAGATGATGTTGATGATGATGATGATCCAATGAGACCAAAATTGGTCTCTCTCACCTTAAGAAAAGTATGAGATTACTTGGATTTCTCAAAAAATGTTATTTAGATGTTTGAAAGGCATTTAGAGAAGTATTTCAATATCACTAAATTTTTTATGAATAGAAGGTTAGGAAGGTCAGTATTGTGACAAATATTTTTAAATTGAGATCTAATATATATATATATATATATATGATGATCAGGGATGATTTTAAGGATGGAAATTTATTTTAAAATGTAGAAACCTTGACGAATATTACTAATGCTTCATATGCCAACTATAAATGTTTGGCGATATTTTTGTAAAAATATTTAAATTTCTAAGGATTTTATATAGTTTATATAAAATTTTAACGATTTTTAAGGTAAATCAATTTTTTCCTTTAGAATTTGGGCGAATCATTTTTAGAATAGCGAATCAATTTTCGGGAAAAACCATGGAAAATTAGCCCATGAGCGAAATTTAGCCCCTAAAATCATCCATGATGATGATGATGATGAATGTCTAGTGAGACCAATTGGTCTATTTGGACCTTATGAAGGAAAGAAATTACTTTGATTTCTTTAAAATTGTATTTTTGTGCTAAAAAAACATTGAAAGAAGCATTCCAAGATCAATATATATCAATATGAATAAGATGTGTAATTCCTTCCATACTCAAAATGGAGTTGACACATGGGCCTTATGGTTAAGAACATGTGTTTTCTCCTTGGAGGTCTTAGGTTCAAATCCAAAGGGGGGTAAGGTATGTACACTTACCTAGACTTTAGCAGTCAAATCACATAGAGGGGGTCCCTTGTCCAAAAAACAAGAAGATCTCATACATCATTGCATGGAGGGGGTTTCTTGTCCCACAAAAAAGGGGTTCTCATACATCAATTGGTGTCTAACTTGGTTGTGACCTTAAAAATCTCTTAGGAGAAACTTGGGTCCCTTGTCCCACAAACAACGAGGTCTCATACATGGATGCATGGAGGGGGTACCTTGTTCCATAAACAAAGAGGGTCTCATACATCAATTGGTGGTGGTCCCTTATCCCACAAACAAGGGGGTCTCATACATCAATTGGTGTTTGGATTGGTTGTGACCTTAAAAATCCCTTAAGAGAAATTTGGGTTTGTTGTCCCACAAACAAGGGGTCCCATACATGGTTTCATGGAGGGGGTCCCTTTTCCCACAAACAAGGGGGTCTCATACATCAATTGGTGGTGGTCCCTTTTCCCTCAAACAAGGGGGTCGCATACATCAATTGGTGTCTGGCTTGGTCGTGACCTTAAAAATCCCTATGGAGAAACTTGATCCCTCTTGACACATATTAGATATCCAAAGTTAAGATGGATAATATTTTTTTTTCCAAGAATATAAAGTATTTTTCATTCATGTAAAAGTCAAAATACAATCTATTGTAGTGATATACAAATTAAAAAAGATATTTGAAGTTTGGTAAATAGTATAGGTATTTACAAATATTAAACTAGCATAGATTTATTAAATTTATTAAGCATCTAAAATAATTAAAACATAAATATTTTAATCTTTATAAAATTAAATTAAAAACTAAGATGGATTTATATATTTATTCTATTTCCATGAAAAACAAGTATAATTATAATACTTTGTAACCAACATAGATTTATCTTATTCTTAATTTATTAAATTTATTAAGCATTTAAAATAAATAAAACACAAATCTATTTAATTATTATTCATATATTTATTTTATTGTCATGACAAACACATAACATATATAATTATAATATTATTTTTTTCCATGACAAACACATATAAACAAACTTAGAAAATCTTGTTGTTTCCATTTTGCATTTTTTCTCTTCAAGACAAACATAAACTAGCATACTTCCAAAGCAGAGGAAAGGGAATTCCTACTTAAATATAGAAGGTTACTTTACTTTACTATAGGGGATGTGTTAATTTGGATGGTCTAGAAACAACTAAATAACTAATATTTGATTTACTTAATCTCCCTCCATGTATCTATTAATAATCAATTTGTTAATCACATTCCTTTGGTTTATAAACCTTCTTAGACTTGCAATCTTTCTTATAATGTCATGTTTTACCACATTTCCAACATTTCCTCAAATATTTTCCTGGAGACTTAGATCTACCTGTAGATTTAGATCCCCCCCCCGAAGACTTACTAGGATTCTTGTCTTGGGTATGGCCTCTTACAAATAAAGCATATGTGCTCTGACTATCCATGTGTTTCTGCCTCATCTCTTCAGATAACAAGGATGCAACTATATCCTCATACTTCATTGTAGATTTAGTGGTACTACCAATTGCTACAACTAGATTATCCCAAGAGTCTAGAAAATAACATAACAAAGTAATACACTTATATTCTTCTACAATCGTAATATTAACAGATACCAGTTGACTTACCAAAGTATTAAAGGAAGTTAGATGTTCTATCACAGAATCTCATTCTTCCATCCTAAGATGATACAACTTCTTTCGAAGAAGCAACTTGTTTAGCGAGGACTTTGATTAATACAAATTCCCTAACTTATCCCATAGTTCCTTGGCTATAGATTCTCCCAAGACATTCAACAACACCAAATCTGCCAGGTAGAGTTGAATAGTACTCCTTGCTCTCATGTCCAACTTCTCCCAATCTTCCTTCGACATACCCGTAGGTGGTGTACTAGTAGTTTGTGTACTAGCAGGTCATGTACGAGTAGATTGTGTGCCAGTAGACTATGTACCAATAGGACATGTACTAGGATCCACAACAATCCATTGTTCTTTGTCTACAAGAAGGTCCTCCAACTTGAGCTTCCATAGCTCAAAGTTTTTACCATTGAACTTTTGTATCTTGATTATATAAGAGCTCAACATTCCTCTTTCTACACTCGAATCACCACTTCAAAAGCTCCCACTAAACCCATATTTATCACAGACCCAAGATAAACTTGATCTATCAAAACCGAGCCAAACCCTTAGCAACAAATGCATCACCCTGAAGCCAAAAATGAGCTATGATACCACATGTAAGTTTTAAATCTGTGAAGTAAAGCAATGCATACAAATTCTTAAGGAAAAAATAAATTAATCAATGGCTCAGACACATAGTACACAGAGATTTATGTTGGAAACCCTTAACTGGGAGAAAACCAGCCTTCCTTGGTGTTGCACCTTTCAACTCTTCATTTTATTAATTTCACCATCCACCATACAATATATACAATGTTTTAGGTATTCCGTAGCTACCAAAACCCTAATCCCTTAATCTGGGATTAATTTAGAAAATTGCTAAAAATAGCAAAAACTGCCCCAAAAAAAATTTGGGGGCTC
>ML779126.1:15714-28021 GCA_009831015.1 Picea engelmannii | reverse complement strand
ATATAATATATGCTGGTTTTCCCGGTTTGGGTTTCCAGGTGAAAAATCTCTGTGTAATGTTTGTATTTGCCATTGTATCTTTTCTGTTCTTTTCTGAATATCAGTTTGCAGTAGATATTGTACAAGGTTAGAATTTACAACAGCTACCAAGTGAACTACTTTCATACTTGTACTAAGGGCATCATCCACCATGTTCTCCTTTTCTTTGATATGTTTGATTCCAAAGCCGAACTCACTAAGGAGAGCCATCCACCTAGCTTGTCTCACTGTAATACCCATGTTTCCCCCAGTTTGTAAATATAACTATAACTGGCCAAGAGACTATGGAAGACTAAATGTGTGTGAATGTTTGATTTGATGAACCTTGTATAAAAGGGTCAATGTATGAATTTATTTTATTAATAGAATTTGAATATGTGTTGCACAACTGCTGAAAGGGGGAAAATTTTCCAAGATAGACCATGGATGCTATGAGAGAGTGAGGGGAAACCAAGAATGGTTGAGATTACCCTCAGTAGACCAGTACCTACTGGGTGTAATTGATTAACAGTCCTCTGAACCAAAAATGAATTACCAGTCAGGATGGTAGTTGGAAGGCCATCCTCAAGAGTTAATGAGGAGATGGGGAAGGGTACCCATATGTAATTCTTCCAGGAATGACCACGAATGGGGATTTGGACCCACGCAACCTTGTTGAGGAAGGAAAGAAAGGAGGTAATTTGGGGACAGAGACAGATCTGCAAATTAGCAGAGTAGAAAAAACAGTCTCCTGAGAAGAGGAGTGAGGATACTTCGACTCTAGATTTGAGAGAAAAGAGGAGAGGAAAGCTTGTTTTGGCTGTAAGAATCCTGGGGCATGGTTTCACTACAAGCTGAAAAATTAGGCTGATGAGGGAGTGAGGAAGTGCTTGTGCATATCTCCTTTCTTGTAGTGGAAAAAACTGATTTCCAAGACCCTGTGGGAGGAGGAGAGTAACCTTCATCCTTGACTATCATGGAGAAAAGATAAAGAATCTCTCTCAAAGCATCATGGTCTAGCTCGGGGGTGGCCAATTGTAGATCCTTCATGAGTGACTATGCTTATGTTTGGGAGGAAATAGGCATCCCTTTCAACAATTGCTTCACATTTACTAGTTCTGCTAAGTATTTTCATACTATGTATAATATATTGGATGTGATGATGAAATGTCTATGTTTATGGTTAAGACTTGTAGTATTGGAACAATTATTAGATATTCTCTTTTGATTCTGCAAAATTCTATACTGCATGGATTTCAATTCATCTCATTTTTACTGCTAGATAGTTATGAGATGTGAATCCATGGGAGATATGGGGTAGGATGGACTGAAACGTCTAAATCATGCCAACCCTTTGAATTTTACCTTAGCGTGAATGTCAGGTTCAACATCCTATGGGAGAAGAGTGTTTTCCTTCAAGTTGACCATCCATTTGACCAAGGGCTTTGACCTATGTCCCTAGCCCATTTGTTGTAAAAGGATTAGAGCTTAGCCCCTAGAATTTCCAAAGGATCCATATGACCAAGGTTTGGGAACCCTTCGCTAGTCCGAATGGAGCTATCCCTTTAGGACTTCGGGAATTGTGTCCCCACAATCCTCGAAAATAGCCGAAGGCTGGAGTCACAAATCGATGAGGGCCATCTATCTAGAGATCTAGTGTAGACCTCTAGCAGCCATTAGATCAGATGTAGGAAGGGAGGTGTTAAGAACTTCGACGAAGTGCTACATCGAGGGATTAGGAGTCGTCTAGCGATGAAACTCCTGAATGTCAGAGTTGCATAGTTAATATAGATCATTGATAATGGAGGGACACATGTCCACCGATCAACAATTATCTGGGAGTCCGTGAATTCGGCGATTTAGAAATGTGTGAGTCCCCCCCCCTCCCGAAGCTCTACAATCTGGAGTAAATCCTGGTCATATATGCTAGGTACACGTGGCGATAGACCAAGTGTGGTCCAAAAGTAAATATAGGAGACACACACAAAACTCTTGAATGTCAAACTGCTGAAGTGACATGGACCGTCGATCCTCGGATCCTTCGGGATCCTTCCTAGTCATCGATCTAAGGAACCCAGGTTCAACTATCCAACTAACCAGGAATGTGTTGTGGAGTGACACATGGCCACTACTCATCCCCCGTCAAGTGTTGACCATTGAAATAGGACCATTGCATGAGTGGATACATGGCACGCGATCCCATAGTTCGGAGACTTCGTACTCCAGAGGAACCCAACCAAGAGTTTACGAAGTATGAGACTGCCGAAGTTGTGAGCGTCAAAGTGAATCTCGACCATTGGTAGGATGAGGACACTTGGCGCTAGATTAGATACTCTGAAGACTTAGCTCTTTGGAGAATTTGTGACATGAGAAGTTGGCAAGCTTTGAATCCCTTAGTCGTGAAGTAATGAGAACCATAGATCTATGGATCTATGTGGAATATTATGGGTCGTTAGATTGAAGGACTGAGTGACGTAGACCTATCAGCCCTCAGACTGAGATCCACTCACAGGATCGTTCTTTAACCCCTTTGAGCTAGATCGGCTCTTTCGGGTTCCCTGCTGGAATCTCTTTTCAAATCGATCCACAGGTCCTTCGGGAAGCTCCCCTGTGCGAATAGTACTAGGCACGAGCTCCTTTCTCCCCAAGCAACCACAACGCTATGACCAAGACCTAAATCCATAAGTCCTTTGTTGCAATCTTACAATCTCGCGAGTTCATGAGTCGAGGCTCCCGACTCTTCTTTTCTAATTTCACGATACCCGAGATCATGAAATGGGTATGATTCCCCTCTGTCAGCGCCCTCCACGCATGACCACCGGCTAGGCTAAGTGTTAACACCTCTCACTACTCACACCTTCATGAGTTCGAGTGTCCAACCTTGGCACCTTCCTTTCACGAAAACTCGAGAAGCGATGTTGACTTTTCTCCTCGCGTTCTCACTACTCGCAACTTCACGAGTCGAAGGGTTGAACTCTTGTTCCCTTATCTCATGAATACCCGAGACGCAAGAGGTCAATGGGTGTTGACTCCTTTCACTAGGTGACACGTGTCTCCCTATCTATCACACAGGCCCACCTTATGGTTATACCACGTGTCCCTCGTCCCCAGCTTCGACACTTCGCGACTTCGCTTCCCGAAGCACTACCTCCTTTGTATCCCAACACCTGAAGTGTCGAGATCCCTAACTCCTCGCTACTCCTTATTTCAACTTGCGACTTCAAGACTTTCGGGACAAAAGCCTCGACTTCCTATATGCCGATATGCTGAAATGTCGAAATTTTGACACATCGTCAACATGGGTTCCACAAAGGAACTTCCTGCCTTTTTGGATTTTCGGACTTTGCGACTACGCAAATCCTGATGCTAAGCTTTTGGTTCTTCAACCCACGAAACCCTGAAATGAGATTTACATGAGTGATCCAATGGCCCCTATTGGCTCAGATCCTACGGCTGTCCTAGCTACTCGCGATTTCGCAACTCGTGACTTGGAGCACCCAATATTTGGGTTCTCACCTTGCGAACCTTCGAGTTCACGAGATCCCTTGATCTCTACTAGCTATCCCCCTCTGATGGATGGTTGTGATTCTCTCGTGACTTTGCCACTCGTGAAGTCAAAGGAATTCCCTTTCTGACCTCTGATGTCTGAATCACCGATATGGGTGATCTCGCTACACATGTCCTCCTTCTAACGGACGACTTAGATTCTTTCACGGTTTCATGAATTTGCCTTTTGCAACCTCGCGAATCTTGATGCAAAGGTTTTAAACCATAACTCCCCTACTCCTCTGCACGATCCAATGGCTTTTGGGACTTCGTGAATTCTCCACGAAGAATTCTGACCGTCCAATGCCTCCTTGACATGTCTTGCGAAGCGAACCCGATATTCCTTCACTGGAACTTGTCCACCAACAAAACGACGTCACTACGCCTCCTTCCAATACTTCAAGGCACTAGAACTCTTGATCTTATCTTCGAAAACTTGAATCTTCAAGAAGACTCCTGCATGCACTCCTTGTGGAAATTCTTCAAATACTTCCAAGTATTTGAACCTCTTTGACTCTGTGCACTCCCTGCGACATCAGTCGTTCACCAATTTTGCTTAGGTTGTAACTTTGAGACTTCACTCGGCCTGCGCACTCCTTGCATGGCTCCTGTGCTTAACTTGCACTTCTGCGAGAATGAGAACAATGCTATCCCTCCTGAGTTTTCAGAGGTGAACTCTGACTTTTGTCAATGCACACCTAGTGGACAATTTCACTGCACTCCTTGTAGGAAAACTCTTTCTCAGATAGAGAAACAATTGAAACTCATTCTTTACTCTCCCTCTCTTCATATTTTATACATTCAACATGAAATCATACATTCACACATCAAATAAAATGCATAGCAGAGAGTAAACAAGCATATATCAATCAACATGTGCAACATAGAAACCAATTGGACACCATGAGTCTGAACTAAAGATCTTTGTATTAATCTAGAACTTATGTACATGGGTTCTTCTACAAAGCTCTCTACTTTTGCTCTCCTATGCTCTCTTCGATTGATAATGTTGTTAATGTTACAATGATACAAGTGAGGGTGTCTATATCCATTTTCCCTCCGGCTCCTAAAACTGTCTAATCTAAGAATTCAAAGCTACCTACTTACATTTACTAGCATAAATGCCTCTTAGTCGTTCAGATGAGAGCGGGACGCTCAAGGTCTGATTACAATATATAAGTATGCTCTTTCTTAACTATTACATTTAAGTTTGGTGTATCAAACTTCAAAACATTTCAAACAATTCATCATGTGCCAAAATGCGTTGGTGTTTGTCCCCCGCTCGCTTGTTGTTGGCGATGCTCCTACATCACTGAGCAGCTGTTAGTCTATGATAACATGGTTTGATGATGTCATTCGATGTGATGTGGACCTGCAGTACGCGTGCCACATGTCACCTAGTTTTAGATGATTCACATACCCATTATGCCTATTAGACAATGACATGTTTCACCCTTATTGAGGACATGTGTCACCCATCGACCCTTGCTTCATGTCAGTTCCTGGTTCATGCCCACCTAGAAAACATGGCTAGTGATGTATACAGGACTCCGAGAGTTTGGATAACTTCAGGAGTTCAAGGGTTTTGGGGTGTGTTATAATTAGGAACATCCAACATAAAATGTCGAATGCTCAACGCCGAAGGTCCAAGGCCATGTGGCAAAATTTTGGGAGTTTGGGATTTTTGGAATAGTATGGTAAAAGGGTACACTCAATGGAGATCGTCGAACATTCAACGATGGTCGTCGATCATTGAAACGCTGAAAAATTAAGACTTTGACCACCGATTGTCATCCGTCGAATGGATAAGGCCATGTGGTGAGACCTCGGGACTTCAGGGATTAGGAAAACAGTATGTTCAGCACCGAGTACCAAAGCCCCCCTTTAACCATAGATCTCGATGGAGGATGTGAACCATTGATCCCCTCCGTTGTTCGACGATCTGATAATTTGACAACATTTTTGGAACTCCTGAAGTTCGGGAACTTCTAAAGTGCTGAAACATTTTCTAACGTAGGCTCCTAGCTCTCGTTTTCCAGCCCGAGGTCACGAGGAATATCCCACTAGATGGTTCAAACACACAGTGAGAGATGCAAGTTTTGGTGGAGTTGATTAAGAGGGTTTTGCTTAAGTAAGGGACCGAAAATGAACCAAGGAAAGAGAAACTTTGATGCCCCATCCATAGAAAGGCTAATTAAGGGGTTGGGTATGTTACAAATTGGTATTAGAGAATGGCAACAACATTTGGCCTTCTTGGGCTCATGCATGAATCGCATAAAAAAAATATTATTAGAGAACTTATAGGGTAACTCCCTACCTTACCCCCTTCTACTATTGATATATGTTTTGGAAGTCTGCATTGTAGGTTTCTAATGTTTCCAAACAAAGAACTAACTTCACCTTGAAATGATATATGATAACTAGAACTCAACCAGACAGTGAACAACAGGAGAACTACAACGTAAAGGATGGTGACACATCAGGAATTGGGGAGAGCTCCCAAAATAGAGAGGAACAATATGATGAAAGGAGGGCGGTGGAACCCCTACAAATTTGGTTGAAATTGTAAGAAGACTCATGGAAGAATTACAGAGTTATAAGGCTGACAATGAAAGGTTGATCAAGGAGAAAGAAAAATAGACTAAAATTAATGCAGTCCTACTGCAAATCCTATCAGATATACAAAGAAAAATGCAACATGGTCTAGTTGCCAGTCATAATACTAAAAAAACTCTAAGTCCACCTGAGATACAGAAGAATGGTCCTGAAAGTGTCCACACTAAGAGGAGAACCTCAAAAAAGGCCCAACATGGAGCCAAGATACATTCAATGGAATATTCCTATGGTGAGGAAACTGACAACTCCAAGTAATCTTCTAGTGGAAAAACCAGTTCCCATTCTCAGATGAGAGGAAAGAAGAGGAAACATTCCAAGAGTCGTGACCCTAAAGAATTCAATAAAGACAAGCCACCCACCTTAGATGGAGAGATTAAGAAGAGGGAATAAGTAGAAGTTTGGCTACTTGGCTTGAAGAAGTACTTCAAAGTCCATGACTACTTTTCAAACTTAAAGGCTCGGATAGCCATTTTCAACCTAATTGAGAAGGATTCCATTTGGTGGGAGGACCTTAGGAATGTGAAAGGAGTCCATGAGAAGGACTTTTCATGGAAACAATTTGAGAAATACTTCAAGAATAAGTATGTGTTATAAAAGTACTTTGATGGAAATACCGAATTATATGAACTCAAGTTGGGACAACTCACCATAGATGAGTATATCAACAAATGTATTGAGTTGCTGAGGTATGTGCCCTATATAAAATATGAAACGGTAAAGATGAAACAATTTATTAGTGGATTACCTCAGTCCTATAGGGACATGATTGAGTTTGCTGAGCCAAATACCTTAGAATATATTATTCGAAAAGCAAGGTATTTCTATGAGAAATTCAAAAGTAAGATAGAACCCCATGAAGATTGGAAGACAAAAAACAATTCAGGATTCAAGAAGAAGGGGTTTAAACCCTCAATATTTAAGAGCCCCAGTAAGAGCTCTAGGATGAGCCTTCCTTCCAGAAGTGTGTATCAACAAAATTTTCCCTCCTAGAGTGGGAATAAACCACTCAGAACAACTCCAAGTAAGACTAATAACACAAAGAGAGAACCCTTGAAATTTTGGGGGTTTGGAGAGGAACATTTGTTGAGGGACTATCCGCATAGGAAACAGAACAATGGAAGGGTCTACAACATCCAGGAGGATACCATAGTCAATGATGTGGCTAGGATCCTGCCAAAAATTTATGCACCATTGGATAATAGGCAAGCTAAGCACCAAGCTTCAGTGGTGGAGACGGAAGGTACAATTTCCAACCATCGTGTTTCCATTTTAATTGACCCTAGTTCTAATTTGAGTTATGCTTCCCCTCAAACTATTGATAAATGTAAATTGCAACAAGTTAAACATGTTCAATCATGGTTGGTACAACTAGACACTAGAACCAAAAGAAAAATAACAGAGGTCATACCAACATGCCAATTTTTCATGAGTGGGTTTCCCACCCAAGCAAACCTAAACATACTACCTCTAGGATCTTATGACCTATGGATGCCATGGACTGGTTGGCTTCCCACAAAACCAAGTTGCATTGTTACAGTAAACTTTGGAGTTTGAAAACAAAGATGGAAGAATGGTAACCGTACAAGGGATTCAAAAGCATGTCTCAGTGAGACAAATATAAGCCCTCCAAGTGAAGAAGTATTGCAGAAAGGGATGTCCCTTGTATGCAATACAAGTACTGAACTCTGTTGATAATGAAAAACCCAACCTAGAGGACCATCCCATATTCAGAGAATATAAAGATGTATTCCCAAAAGAGGTGTCAGGCCTACCTCTTGATTTTTCAATAGAATTTGTACCAGGAGGAGTGCCAATGTCTAGAACACCCTATAGAATGAGTACATCAGAGTTAGTTGAGATCAAGATACAAATAAAGGAGATGTGGGGAAAATCCTACATTGAACCTAGTGTGTCTCCATGGGGATCACCATCCTTGTTTGTGAAAAATAAAAATGGCACACTCAGAGTGGGCATAAATTATAGACAACTCAATAAGATGACCATCAAGAATAAGTATCCCTTGTCAAGGATCGATGACTTGTTTGACCAATTAAGGGGTGATACCATATTCTCCAAGATCAACTTAAGGTCTGGATACCATCAAGTCCAAATTAAATATGAAGATATTCACAAGACAACCTTTAAGACAAGATATGGTCACTATGAATTTGTGGTGGTGCCATTTGGGCTTACCAATGCACCAACCACTTTTATGTGCTTAATGAATAATGTATTCATAAAGTTTTTGAATAGGTTTGTGTTGGTTTTCATTGATGATATCCTAATCTATTCCAAGAATATATAAGATCATGAAGATTATCTCAAGATAGTACTCCAGTTACTAAGATAATATCAACTCTATGCTAAGCTCAGTAAGTGTGAATTTTTTTAGAAACAAGTCCACTACCTAGGCCATGTTATTTCTAAGGAAGGAGTGGCAGTTGACCCTGAAAAAGATTAAATCCATCATGGATTGGCCTACCCCAAAGGATGTTTCTAATATCATATCCTTTATGGGGCCAGTACGATACTAAAGGAGATTCATAAAAGGATTCTCCAAGATTGGTTTCCCAATTAACTTGACATCAAAATGTGAAGAAATATTTTAAGAGATAAAATACCTTCTAACCAATGAACATGTACTGAAGATTGCAAATCCAAAAAAATTCTTCCTTGTGTGTATAAATACCTGCAAGGAAGGGCTCAGAGGAGTCCTTATGCAAGAAGGACATGTGATTTGTTACGAATCCAGAAAATTGAATGAGAATCAAGTCAATTATGTGACCCATGATATGGAATTGGATTCCATAGTGCATACTTTAAGAATGTGGAGGCATTACCTCCTAGGTAAGAGATTTGTTCTTATGACAGACCATAATGGATTTAGGTATTTGTTTGACCAACCAAAACTCAATGTGAGACAAGATAGGTGGATGGCTCTCCTTAGTGAGTTTAATTTTGAAATCAAACATATCAAAGGAAAAGAGAACATGTGGTTGATGCCCTTAGTAGAAGTATGAAAGTAGTTTACTTTGTAGTTGTAAGCGCCAGTGAATCATAAAACAAAGAGAGGTTCAAAACTGCACAATAAACAGATACATTTTCCAAGATCGTGACTTGATACCTAAAGCAAGAGCCCACAGGGCTGAAGTACAAAGGCGATCAGATGCTTAATGATGGCCTACTGACTTATAAGGGAAGATTGTAAATTTCAAATTGTGACGACTTGAAGAGGTTCATAATGGATGAAATACATAAAAGACCATATATTGGTCATCCTGGTTATCAGAAAATGATCACGGCCACTAGGAAACTATTCTATTGGGCCAGACTGAAAAAGGACATAGTTGATTACTTATCTAAGTGTTAGAAAGTCAAGGCATAACATCGACACCCAAAAGGGTTGTTACAACCCCTACCAATTCCTCAATGGAAATGGGAAACCATCTCCATGGATTTCATCACATGATTACCAAAATCAACCAAACAGAATGATGTCATCATGGTAGTTGTGGAAAAAATAAGAAACGTTGCTCACTTCATGCCTGTCAAGTCAACTTACAAGGAAATAGATATTGCTAGCATCTTCATGAAAGAGATATTTAGACTGCATCGCATGCCTAAGGAAATTATATCCGACAGAGATACAAATTTTACTTCAAACTTTTGGAAATCTTTGTTTGTTGGTTTTGAAACCAAATTGCTCTTTAGTACAACCTATCACCCTCAAACTGATGGGAAAACAGAGAGGGTAAAACAAGTATTAGAATACATGTTGAGGATGAATGTAATGCATCAACCCAAGAAGTGGGAGGACTACCTACCACTGGTATAAGTTTCCTACAACAATGGATATCAAGAGTCATTAAAAATTATTCCCTTTGAAGCTCTCTATGGAAGGAAATGCAACATTCCAATTAGCTGGAACAACCCAGTAGGCAGAGTTACAATTAGGCTAGATATGCTAAAGGAAATGGAACAATAAGTTATTCAGATCAGGAAAAATCTGAAGATAACCCAGGATAGATAAAAGAGCTATGCAGACCTGAAAAGGACTCCTAGAGAGTTCAAAGTAGGGGATCATGTGTATCTCTGAGTTGGACCCAAGAGAAACTCCTTGAGGATGGGATCTTGTGCCAAGATGGCACCCTGATATTGTGGGCCCTTTGAATTTTTGGATAGAGTGGGACCAGTAGCCTATCGGTTAGCACTCCCTCCCACAGTGAAGGCAGATAATGTTTTCCATGTTTCTTTATTAAAGAAATATGTACATGATTCTACTCATATTATTGATTGGTCTGTGATTCAAGTGGAACCCGAGGGAGAATTCCTGCCAGAACCTCAATGCATAATAGATAGGAAGGAAACCCCACTCGGGAACAAAACCATTGAAAAGGTCAAGGTGAAGTGGAAACACTTTGGCCCAGATGAGGCTACATGGAAAATGGAGGATTCCATGAGATAGGCATATCCTTTTTTTTTTTTACTTTTGTACATACAGGGCACATCGACAGATAGAACATCAAGGACAATGTTCCTTTAAGGGGGAGGGGATTGTAATACCCATGTTTCCCCCGGTTTGTAAATATAACTATAAATGGCCAAGAGACTATAAAAGTCTAAATGTGTGTGAATGTTTGATTTGATGAACCTTGTATAAAAGGGTCAATGTATGAATTTATGTTATTAATAGAATTTGAATATGTGTTTCAAAACTGCTAAAAGGGGGGAAGTTTTCCAAGATAGACCATGGATTCTATTAAAGAGATGGTGAGGGGAAACCAATAATGGTTGAGATGACCCTCACCAAATTAGTACCTACTAGGTGTAATTGCTCAACATTCCTCTGACCCGGAAATGAATTACCAATTAGGCTGGTAGTTGGAAGGCCATCCTCAAGAGTTAATGAGGAGATGGGGTAGGGTACCCATCTATAAGGCTTCCAGGCCTGACGTCGAATGGGGATTCAGACCCACACAACCTTGCTGAGGAAGGAAAGAAAGGAGGTAATTCAAGGATAGAGACAGATCTGCAAATTAGAAGACTAGAAAAAACACTCTCCTAAGAAGAGTAGTGAGGATACTTTGACTCCGGAGTTGAGAGAAAAGCATAGAGGAAAGCTCATTTTAGCTGTAAGAATCTCAGGGAAGGGTTTCGCTACAAGCTAAGAAATGAGGTTGATGAGCGACAAAGGAATTTCTCATGCATAACTCCTTGCTTGGAGTGGAGAAAACCAATTTCCAAGACCCTATGGGAGGAGGAGAGTAACCTTCATCCTTCATTTTCATGGATAAAAGAGAAAGAATCTATGTTAGAGCATCATGATCTAGCTTAGGGGTGGCAAGTGGTAAATCCGTCCGGAGTGATTGTGCCTTTGGCTGGGAGAAAACATGCACCCCTTTTAGCAGTTGCTTCACATTTACTAGTTATGATAAGTATTTTGATACTATGTATAATATATTGGTTGTGATGATGAAATCTCTGTGTTTATGGTTAAGTCCTGCAGTATTGGAACAATTATTAGATAAGCTCTTTTTCTTCTACAAACTTCTATACTTCATGGTTTTCAATTTATCTCAGTTTTGTTGCTAGATAGTTGTGATATGTGAATCCACGGGAGAGATGGGGTCCTGCCAACCCTTTGAAGTTTACCTTAGCAGGAATGTCAAGCTCAACATCCTGTGGGAGAATGGTGTTTTTCATTTAGGTTAACCATCCATCTGACCGAGGGATTCGGCCCATGTCCTTACCCCATTTGTTGTAAAAGGATTAGCGCTTAGCCCCTAAAATGTCCAAAGAATCCATATGACCAGGGTTTGGGAACCCTGCGCTAGTCTGAAAGGAGCTAGCCCTTTGGGAATTCGGGATTTATGTCCCCACAATCCTCGAAAATAGCCAAAGGCCGGAGTCGCAAATCAATGAGGGTTGTTGATCTGAAGATCTAGTGTAGACCTCTACCAGCCATTAGATCGGACGTAGGAAGGGAGGTGTTAAGCGCTTCAACGAAGTGCTACTTCGAGGGATTAGGAGTGGTCTAGCGCCGAAACTCCCGAATTTCGGAGTTGCATAGTTAATATAGACCGTTGATAATGGAGGGACACGTGTCCATCGATCAACAGTTATCTGG
>ML779126.1:0-15683 GCA_009831015.1 Picea engelmannii | reverse complement strand
ACAAGTGGCGACAAATCCCGTGTGTTCTGGAGGGAAAGCTAGGAGACACACACAGAACTCCCGAATGTCTAACTGCGGAAGTGACGTGGACCGTCGATCCTTGGATCCTTCAGGATCCTTCCTAGCCGATGATCTAAGGGACCCACCTTTGACTACCCAACTAACCATAAACACTTCATGGAGTGACACATGGTCCCTACTCATCCCCCATCAAGTGTTGATCGTTGAACCAGGACCGTTGGATGAGCGGATACGTGGCATGCGATCTCATAGTCTGGAGACTTTGTACTGCGGAGGAACCCGACAAAGAGTTTACGAAGTATGAAACCATTGAAGTCGCAAGAGACAAAGTGAATCTTGACCATTGGTAGGATGAGGACACTTGACGCCAGATTAGAGACTCTGGAGAATTATCTCTTCAAGGAATTCGCAACATGATAATTTTGCAATCTCTGAAGCCCGGAGCCGTGAAGTAATGAGAACAGTAGATCTATGGATCTATGTGGAATCTTACGAACATCTAGATTGAAGGACTGAGCAATTATCATTCTATGATGATGTGGTCGTAGATGCTAGGAACACGTGGTGATAGATCCAGTATGGTCTGGAGGGGAAGAAGGGAGACACACAAAGAACTCTCAAATGTCAAATTGTTAAAATGACGTGGACCATTGATTACTTGATCCTTCGAGATCCTTCCCAGTTGTTGATCTAAGGGACCCATCTTCGACTACCCAACTAACCAAGAACACATCGTGGAGTGACACATGGGCCCTACTTGTCCCCCATCAAGTTTTGACCAATGAGCTAGGACTGTTGGATGAGTGGATACGTGGCACGTGATCCTATAGTCCTGAGAGTTCGTACTCCGAAGGAACCTGACCAAGAGTTTACGAAGTATGAAACCACTGAAGTCGCAATATCCGAAGTGAATCTCAACCATTGGTAGGATGAGTACACTTGGTGCCAGATTAGAGACTCCAAAGACTTAGCTCTTCAGGGAATTCGCGACGTGAGAATTTGGAAAGCTCCGAAGCTCGAAGCCGTGAAGTAATGAGAACCATAGATCTATGGAACTACATGGAATCTTATGGACAGTTAGACTCAATGATTGAGAAGTTATCAGTCTATGATGGCATGGCTTGATGATGTCATTCGATGTGATGTGGACCCGCAACATGCTTACCACGTGTCACCTAGTTTTGATTAGTTCACATACCCATTATGCATGTTAGAGAATGACACGTATCACCCATATCAAGGACACGTGTCACCCCTCGACCCTCGCCACTTGTCAATTCCTAGTTCATGCCCGCCTAGCCAGTGTGGCTGGTGATGTATACGGGACTCTGGGAGTTTGGATAACTTTGGGAGTTCAGGGATTTTGGGGCGTGTTATAATTAGGAATGTCCAACATAAAACATCAAATGTCGAACGCGGAAGGGCCAAGGCCACGTGGTGAAATTTTGGTAGTTCGAGAGTTTGGGCATAGTATGGTAAAAAGGTATGTTCAATGGAGATCATCGATCGTCGAATGCAAAGTGTTCAATGACAGTTGTCGATCACCGAAACACCAAAAAAGTAAGACTTTGACCTTCAATTACCGATCTTTGAATGGCTAAGGCCACATGGCAAGACCTCATGACTTCAGGGATTAGGAAAACGGTATGTTCAACATCGAGTACTGAAGCCCCCTTTTAACTATAGATCTTGATGGAGGATGTGAACCATTGATCCCCTTTGTTGTTCGACGATATGAGAATTTGACAACACTTTTGGAACTCTTGAAGTCAGGGAACTTCTGAAGTGCCAAAACCTTTGCTAACACAGGCTCATAGCTCCTAGTTTTTAGACCGAGGCCATGAGGACGACCCTACTAGCCGGTTCAAGCGCATAGTGAGAGCTGTAAGCTTTGGGGGAGCTGATTAAGAGGGTTTTTCTTAAGTAAGGGACCAAAAATGAACCAGGGAAAGCGGAAATTTGATGCCCCATCCCTAGAAAGGCTAATTAAGGGGTTTGGTATGTTACACTGACATTGATTTTTGATTGGTCAAACAAATACCTCAACCCACTATGGTCTATCATAAGTACAAATCTTCTACCTAAGAGGTAATGTCTCCACATTTTTAAAGCATGCACTATGGCAGCCAATTCCATATCATGGGTCACATAATTGACTTCATGCTCATTCAATTTTATGGATTCGTAGCAAATCACATGTCCTTGCATAAGGAATCCTCCGATCCCTTCCTTCCAGGCATCTGTACACACCAAGAATTCCTTGTTTGGGTCTGCAATTTTCATCACACGCGCATTGGTTAGAAGGTATTTCATCTCTTGAAATCTTTCTTCACATTCTGATGTCCAAATGAATTTAACCCCATTTTTCAGAAGGGAGGTGATTGGGAAACCAATCTTGGAGAATCCTCTTATGAATCTCCCATAATATCCTGCAAGGCCCATAAAAGATCAAATATTAGATACAGCCTTTGGGGTAGGCCAATCAATGATGAATTTAATCTTTTTAGGATCAACTACCATTCCTTCCTCAGAAATAACATGGCCTAAGTAATGGACTTGTTTCTGGAAAAAGTCACACTTACTAAGCTTAGCATACAGTTGATGTTCTCTTAGTACTTGGAGTACTAGCTTGAGATGTTCTTCCCTATTCTTGGAATAGATTAGGATATCATCATTGAAAACCAACACAAATATATCTAAGAACTTTTTGAATACATTTTTCATTAAGCACATGAAAGTGGTTGGTGCATTGGTAAGCCCAAATGGCACCACCACAAATTCATAGTGACCATATCTTGTCCTAAAGTTTGTCTTGTGGATGTCTTCATATTTAATTATGACCTGATAGTATCCAGACCTCAAGTCAATCTTGGAGAAGATGGTAGCACCCCTTAATTGGTCAAACAAGTCATCAATCCTTGGCAAGGGATACTTATTATTGATGTTCATCTTATTGAGTTGTCTATAATCTATGCACAATCTGAGTGTGTCATCTTTCTTTTTGACAAACAAGGTTGCTTCTCCCCATGGAGATACACTAGGCCGAATGTAACCTTTGTCCGGCATCTCCTTCAACTATAGTTTGAGTTCAACTAGTTATGGTATACTCATTCTATAGGGAGTTCCATACATTGGCACCACTCCTGGTACAAGTTCTATTGAAAAATCAATATCCCTTCTTGGAGGTAGACATGTTACCTCTTCTGGGAATACATCTTTATATTCTCTTAATATGGGATGGTTCTCTAGGATGGGTTTTTCATTCTCAACAGAGTTTAGTACTTGTATTGCATACAAGGGACATCCCTTTCTGCAATACTTCTTCAATTGGAAGGATGATATTTGTCTCACTGAGATAGGATTTTGAATCTCTTGTAGGTTTACCCTTCTTCCCTCTTCATTTTCACACTCCAAAGATTTACTGTAACAATCCAACTTGATTTTGTGGGAAGCCAACGAGTTCATGCCAATCAGCGGGTCATAAGATCCTAGAGGTAGTATGTTTAGGTTTTCTTGGGTGGGAAACCCACTCATGACAAATTGGCATGCTGGTATGACCTACGTTACTGTTCTTTTAGTTCCAGTGGCTAGTTGTACCAGCCATGATTTAACATGTTTAACTTTTTGCAATTTACATTTATCAACAGTTTGAGGGGAAACATAACTCAAATTAGAACTAGGTTCAAATAAAATGGAAACATGATGCTTGTAAATCATACCTTCCATCTCCACCACTAAATCTTGGTGGTCATCTCGTCTATTATCCAAGGCTGCATAAATTTGTGGCAGGATCCTAGCCACATAATTGACTATGGTAGCCTCTTGGATGTTGTAGACCCTCCCATTATTTTGTTTCCTATGAAGACAGTCCCTCAGTAGATGTTCCTCTCCACAACCCCAACATTTCAAGGGTTCTCTCTTTGTGTTATCATTCTTACTTGGAGCTACTCTTATTGGTTTATTTCCACTGTGGGATGGAAAATTTTGTTGATACACACTTCTTGCAAGAAGGCTCATCCTCGAGCTCTTACCAGGGTTCTTAAATCTCAAGGGTTTAAACCCCTTCTTCTTGAATCTCGAATTGTTTTACTTCTTCCAGTATTCATGGGTTTTTTTATTACTCTTGAATTGCTCATAGAAATATCTTGCTTTTCGAATGGTATCTTCTAAGGTCTTTGGATCATCAAACTCAATTCCATCCTGGTAGGACCGAGGTAATCCACTAATAAATCATTGAATATTTACATTTTCATCCTTTATGTAGGGCACATACCTCATAAGTTCGAGAAATTTGTTGATAGACTCATCTATGGTGATTTGTCCCAGCTTGAGTTCATAGAAATCCTTGGTATTTCCATCAAAGTAATTTTCTGGCAGGTACTTCTTCTTGAATTATTTCTCAAATTGTTTCCATTCCAAGTCCTTCTCGTGGAATCCTTTCACATTCCTAAGGTCCTCCCACCAAATGGAATATTTCCCATTCAGGTTGAAAATGGTTATCCAAGCCTTTAAGTTTTCATAGTAGTCATGGACTCTAGAGTATTTATTCAAACCGAGTAGCCAAACTTCTTCTTCTTCCCCCTTATTAATCTTCCCTCAAAGGTGGGTGGCTTGGATTTCTTGAATTCTTTAGGGTCACGACTCTTGGAATGTTTCCTCTTCTTTCCTCTCGTCTGAGAATGGGAACTAGTTTTTCCACTAGAAGATTCTTTGGAGTGGTTAGTGTCCTCACCATAGGAATATTCCATTGAATGTCTCTTGGCTCCATGTTGGGCCTTCTTTGAGGTGCTCCTCCTGGTGTGGCCACTTTCAGGACCATGATTTTGTATCTCTTGTGGGCTTGGAGTTTTCTTAGTATGATGCCTCTCCACATGATTGGAAGATGGACCATGTTGCACTTGCCTTTGTATATCTGATATGATTTGTAGTAGGACTGCATTAATTTCAGTTTGCTTTTCCTTCTCCTTGATTATCCTTTCATTGTCATCCTTTTAACTCTATAATTCTTCCATGAGGCTTATTATAGGTTCAGCCAAATTTTGAGGGGTTTCCACCACCCTCCTTTCATCAGATTCTTCCTCTCTATTATGGGAGCTCTCCCCCAACTCCTGATGTGTCACCATCCTTTACGTTGTAGTTTTTTTTTTGTTCACTGACTGCTTACGTGCCGATAAAACATTTTATGTTAGTTACTAATCTACCAATTCATGAACAACATATATCATTGCAAGGCGAAGTTAGTTCTTTATTTGGAAACATTAGCAACCTACAATGCATACTTCCAAAACATATATCAACAGTAGAAGGTGTCATTTCTCTCTTCTGTAGAGGTTCAGACAAGTTTGTTATATAAGAGGATAAGGTAGCGTGTTACCCAATAAGTTTTCTAATAATTTTTTTATGTGACTTGTGCATGAGCCGAAGCAGGCCAAGTGTTGTTTCCATGCTCTGATACCAATTTGTAACACACCCAACCCATAAATACCCTTTCTAGGGATGGGACATCAAATTTATGCTCTTCCTAACTATCTCAAATCCTAATTCCATGAATTTTGCTGGTTACTTCTCGCCATGAGCTTTCTAACGGTCGCCACCGCACTAAAATCCAAAGTTGGGCATGTAAGTTATGGCATCCTGAAGTTACCTGAGGCATTACTAGTTGGGGTCTTCAGTGTTCAAAATTGAACATAACTTTTTCCTAATCCCCAAATTCCCAAGATCTCGCCACATGGCCTTAGCCATTTGGTGATCGACGTTCGGCATTTTACGTTGAACGTCCCTTTCTTCCGGTGTTTGGAAATCGACAATCGACGGTCAATGTCCTACTTTTTCGACGTTTCGGTGATCGAAAATCATCATTGAACGTTCGGTGTTACGATCAATGATCTCCATTGATCATCCCTTTTTACCATATTATTCCCAGACTCTCGAACTCCCAAAATTTCTCCACGTGGCCTTGGCCCTTCGGCGATTAACGTTTGGCGTTTTATGTTGGATGTTCCTAAATTTTAACACACCCCAAAACTTATGAACTCCCGATGTTATCCAAACTCTTGGAGTCCCATATACATCGCCAACCACGTTGGCCAAGTAGGCACGAACCAGGAACTGACACATGAGAAGGGTCGAGGGCTGACACGTGTCCTCATTAGGGGGTGATAGGTGTTAGGCTCTAATAGTCATAAAGCAACTGTGAATCAAAAAAATATGGGTGACACGTGGCACCTTGGTTGTGGGTCCACGTCACCTGAGATGACATCAGTAAGCCACATCAATCCCCATCATACAGATGGAATTTATACACGTGGATCCATAGATCCACGGTCCTCATTACTTTGTGGCTCCAGGCTTCAGAGCTTACCAACTCATCTCGATGCAAATCCCTCAAAGATCCAAGTCTTCAAACTCTCGGATCTAGCACCACGCGTCCTCTTCCTACCAACAATCGAGATTTATTTCGACGTTTGTGACTTCGACGATTTTCACACCTTGAAAACCCTTAGCCAAATTCCTCCGGAGTACGAAGCCTCCGGACCATGGGACCTCTTTCCACATACCCATTCATCCAATGGTCCTCGTCACTTGACCATTCAACATTCGAGAGTTTGGTGTGTATCCCCTGAATTTCCTTCTGGACCATGCCAGATCACTTTCCATGCGTACCTAACATCTACGACTAGGATTTAATCTGGTTTTTAGATCTCTGAGGAAACTCGTGCATCCCTATATCGTCCCATATCCAGACTCTCGGATAACCATTGATGTGTTGACACATGTCCCTCCAGTTTCAACAGCCCCGATTAACTCCGCGACTCCGACATTCGAGAGTTTTCGATGGTAGACCACTCCTATTCTCCCAGAGTAGGACTTCACCGAAGCACTTAATGCTTCCCCACCTAGGTCCGATCTAATGGTTGAGAGGAATCTACAATGGATCTCCAGATCGATGGCCCTCATCGATTCACGGTTTCGTCTTTCGACTATTTTCGAGGGTTGTAGAATCATAAGTTTTGAAGTTCCAAAGCCGGAAGAGATAGCCCCTTTTTGGACTAGCACAGGGATCCTAGACCCTGGTCACATGGGTTTCTTGGATAATATTATGGGCTAGGCGCAAATCCTTTTGCAGGAAGTGGGTTAGGGACACACGCATGAGCCCTCGATCATATGGGTGGTTAGTCTGAAGGGAAACACTCTTATCCCACAGAGAGGAACTTTACATTCCAGCTAAGGAAAATTCAAAGGATCATCAGGACTTAGGCATTTCAATTACTCCTACCCTCTACTCTTCTGTGAACTCATATCCCATGACCCTCTGACAACTAAACTGAGATAAATCAGAGATCATATAGATATAACAATTTACAAAAAACAAGGATCATTTCTAACAATTGTAAAAATACTGAAAGACTTAATCATAAACACAGACCTTTCATTATCACATCCAATATATTATACAGAGTATGAAAATACTTATAAGAACTAGAAAATGTGAAGTAACTATTGAAAGGGGTGCTCGTTTCCTCCCAACCATAGGCACAATCACTCCTGAAGGATTTACCACTGGCCACCCCCGAGCTAGACCATGATGCTCTGTGAGATATTCTTTCTACTTGCTCCACAACAGTTAGGGACGGAGGTTACTCTCCTCCTCCCACAAGAAATTGGCAACCGGTTTTCTCTACTCCAAACAAGTAGGTCTACATGAGTATTTACTCCGTCACTCATCATCCTTGTCTATCATCTTGTAGCGAAACCCTATCCATGGCTTCTTTCATCCAAAATGAGCTTATTTCTCATCTTTTCTTTCCACTTCAGAGTCGAAGTATCCTTCCTTTATCTTCTCAGGAGAGTGTTTTCTCTACTCTGCGATCTGGCAGATCTATCTCCATCCCCGAATTACCTCATTTATTTCCTTCCTCAACAAGGTTGTGTGGGTCTTAATCCCAATTTGTGTTCAATCATGGAAGCCTTACAGATGGGTACCCTTCCCCATCTCCTCATTAACTCTTGAGGATAGTCTTCCATCTACCAGCTTGACTGGTAATTCATTTCTAGGTCAGAGGACTGTTCAGAAATTACATCCAGTAGGTACTGGTCTGGTGAGGGTCATATCAACCATTCTTATTTTCCCCTCACCATCTCTCTCTCATATCATCCATGGTCTATCTTGGAAAACTTTCCCCCTTTCAACAGTTGTGCAACACATATTCAATTTCTATTAATAACAAAAAATTCATACATTGATCCTTTATACAAAGGTCCATCAAATCAAACATTCACAAATATTTAGTTCGCCATAGTCTCTTGGCTAGTTATAGTTATATTTACAAACTACGGGAAACAAGGGTATTACAAGAACAAAGAGATTCAAATAGATTTCAAGCATCGTGTTTATGTTCCAATATCAAATAAATTCAAGATTGAACATTTTCTCCTCAACATTGTTGACTAAATAAAAATTCCAGGGCAGGAGGTGACATTAAATATCCATTAGATGATCAACATAAGCTAACCATACAACTTCTAAATGATTATCACTAGGTGAATGAGATAAGCACGTTCTAGAGCTCCACTAGTGTCTGGGATGGATGTAGATCAGTTGATTTTCTAAGCTTCAAGCTTCTCTATCTCTTCGTTTGAGTTTCTCTAAGTTTTTTCAGGTTTTACAAAACTATCTTTACTGATAGAAGCTATTTCTATGGGGTAATTGAGTAGTTATTTCTTTTGGGTTTTCTAAATATGTTTTCAATATATAAAATATATTTCGGTATGTTTATTATGTAGTTCAAATCTTGTATTTGTTAAGATCCTGGTAGCATTATTCATTCCAAAAATTGTCAAATATCTATGTAGTTTTGGTTTATTATGTGGATTTGTTGTTTTGGTTTTCAAATTTTTTAAAGGTATCTGTAGGAAATACTTGTTCTTTAATCCTGATATTTCCATGTGGGCATGTAGTTCTGATAATCCTTTAGAAGAGATTGACAAGAATTTGGGCAAAGGAACAACAAGTGCGCAAGTAAAAACATTGGACGACTAGGAAAGTGTGAATGTGTTGTTTAGAGTGGCAGTATTTGTTGGGTTGTCATTGGAAATCCTTTTGTAGAAGAACTTAGAGGACATTGGCGCTTGTGATGCAAAATAGAACATTATCAAGAACTGTTGGGCTGCCATTGGAAACTCTTGGGAAGTTTAACTTAGAGGACAATGGTGCTTGTGATGCAAGCGAGAACATTATCAAGATTTTTTTGGTATTTGAGGTGGCATCATTCGGTTCATTTATTTTCTACAACTTGATTTCACAGGGCTTGAAGTTAACAATCAAAATAGACAACAAAAATGATCTTCATGAGGCATACAAGGGTCATATCAACAAAAAGATACTAAGGCTTTGAATTCTTTCCTCAACACTTGGGTCTGTAATTGGATGCGTATTTTTTATGTTGTCGATGGTGAACATGATAAAGATTAGATTGGGAAATATTTCCTGTGTGGTAAGCTCCACTGTGAGGGAAACTTCAACTTTGGTTGCTCTAGTTCCAACAACCTTGGTTATCTACATGTCTACAATGTTTTATGTCTTCACTCATTAGTACTCTACTACAATTTCAATAATAAACTATTAAGTACCAAAGACTGAATACAAAAGAACCACAATGGATATAAAAGAACAAAATGCAAAATATCCTTTATTATTATCAAACCCTAACGGGTAGGGAAACACCATACAATGGATTCTATTATGGAAGGGATCCTCCCATGTTCACTTGCCTCTTCGAGGGGGCATTCTCCTATTGATATATCGCTCCAAATACAATACTTCTCTTCATATCTCATTATATTACTCGAACCCCTTTATATAGTGCTACCAACCACCTAAGAACATTCTAGAGGAGGAACCTTCTAGAAGTAGAACATTCTAATAAGTCCTCTTACAAATTTATTATATCTAACTACCATAGTGGGACTTATTTAATACTATAGTGGACCTAGTCCACCTTACATTGAATGGCTTCTACTATTATCACTATGGGCCCTCCGGGCCCCCCAATACCTCTTTAGCTACCTAACATTCCATTCCCCTTATGAAAGCAGTTTCCTTAACGCTTGATGTATAAACATATACCAAGGTCCCATGGATAAGTGTGGACCATAGTGACGAAGTAGACTAGAGAACCGGGGTCCCATGGAGAAAGGAAAGGAACGATGATGAAGTAGTCCAACCACCATTCTAAACTGGGGTCCCAAGTCCAAGTGCTCATGTGAACTCCACGCAGAAGATATCAGAACCCAATAACCAACTGAAAATGATGCTCTAAAGATTGACACATGTCATGTGGATCCAAATAAGAAGATCCATCCACATAGTTGGAAAGGGTTATAGTTGAATCTGAAAGGCATAATACCACTATAGAATATGCAGGATCGACACTGGTAATCATAATGAGGTTCTAATTTGTTACATTGATGTTCTCTACATAATCTGGAGTAGAGTCATCAAATAAAATATGAAAGTGGTTGTCATCCCAAAATTGAAAATTATCCAGATACCAATCATCACAATCGGCCTCAAAATCAACCAAGCATATACTTATTGACTATATTCATCCCTGATATCTACCATAAGATATCTCTCCTGCATGTTAGCCAAGGTACTTTGAATATTGTGATAATTGTCCCTAATATCTTGTAGACCCTCTTGCAAATGGTGCTCAAGGGCTTCAAACTTCCGTAGAACGCGCATGAGGATTTGAGAGACAATATCCATTGGAAACACAACATATAATATACCAAAATAAATCTCTTAAAATGATTTAACCAATGGCACTGATTTGATAGCAATTTGAGCACCCTATGATAAGTTATGAGCATTTTAAATTCAACAATTTTCTGGGTTTTTTCGGGAAAAAATGTGCGTGATTTGCATAGTTAGTTATTGTATAAACAATAGCTTTTCTTGAATATTTCTATAAGCAAGATGGTTTTTACTAGAAACGATGAGCGCCCTAGTATTGAAGAATTCATACAATCCAAACATGCATTTCGGTAAGAGAAATAGCTAGTTAGCATAGACTATTCTTTCCAAGATGTTGTTGGAACATGGTGGGCATCACTTGACCAGTGTAAGATGAGGCAAACTTTTGATGAAGAATTGGAAATATTATTGTTAGACAAGTGGTCTTGTGCCACAATTAAGGATATAACAAACACCCCAAGGGTTTATTTTCATGTGGAAAATCTATATTACATGTTCATGGTTGTATTCATAAAAAGAAGGTTATTGTTTCTATTAACCCTAGTTGCATGCATATTTTTATCAATATTCAATGGGTTAATAGAATGCAAGTTCCTACAAAGAATATTCAAGGCCCACATATTGTCTTATTTAATACTATAGTGGACCTAATCCACCTTACATTGAATGGCCTCTACTATTATTACTATGGACCCTCCGGGCCCCCCACTACCTCTTTAGCTACCTAACATAAACCAAAAATAAATGAAATGTAATACATCTATTGCAGCACTACTATAGTACTATAGCATAATACCTTTCAAAAACTACTATAATTGGGATTGTTGGGATTGTTTATTCTAATATAAAATGATACCTTTCAAAAACGACTATAATTGGGATCGCTTATTATAATACATTCATAAGTTGCATCCCAAGTTTATGTAAAGGGCTTTATAGTTTTCAGTTTTTGTTTAGGAAAGATAAAAATTTGAAATTGTATGAATTTTAGTTATAATTCTAAAAATTTGGAATTGTATAAATTTTAGTTATAATTCTACATAGGATCATTCATTTTTCATTGTCTAATATACTTAAAAACTAGATTACTTAAAATTTCAAATTTAATATTCATAATATTTCAAAAAAAACCAAAACTTAAAACTTTGAACATAAAGTATTTAATAACTACAAGTATTTGGAATAATAAACATCATATCCATTAAATTATACCATGTGTATTTGTTGTGATTTTAAAATATTCATATTTTTCAATTAATATATAATTAGATTGAAATATTTAAATTACTATATATTCTAGTTAAAATAAGCATTGTTTAAATATTTGATGATTTTGAACTATATTAATTATATTTATTTTTTCCTCGGATAGAGTATTAGGGATGCGAGTCGCATCGAATGTTAGACAAAGTGACATGGCTGGGCCAACGATAAGACACCAGACAACGCTACGTGAGGACAGGCTAAGCTATGGGTATTCGTCGATTGAACAATACAAGGGGGAATGTGCGGGGTTCAATTGCGAGTTAAGGCATGTACCTCCATTGCCGCTCACCAACCTCCAGTAATAATAGTCCAAAACCCACCAACCCGCTGGGACAACAAAATGCTCAGAATTATGCCAATGAATATTGGGAGCAAATCCCCCTAACATTATGGGAAGAGATAGTTAACATGGAGGAAGTTATTCTCCATGACTTAGCTAGGTTTTCATTTAATGAATCTGTAATATGTAACATAGTACATGTTTTTATGGCATATTAAATAATATTTTTAATTTAGATAGATATTGATAAATATCTTTTTAAATATTTTTGTTGAATTTCCTCTCAATACATTTTTAGAATAATTAATTAAATTTCTTCTCAATATATTTTATTAATTAATTGACTCCATAATAAAATTTTAAAATACAATTTAATTTTATAAACCAATTTATGAAACAATAAAATTTTAAAGCAAATAACTTAAAAAATTATCAATTACATAAGTAAGTTAACAAAGGACAACTAACTTTAATCTCATTCCAAAGGCATTAAATACTAGCCAACATAGATCCATCTTAACTGGAATCAAATCTATTAGATCTCTCTAAACATTTGATAAATTTTAATATTAGTTTTTATTTTATTTTTTATTACATCTCTCTGATATTAGGTTGTAGTATATATATATATATATATATATATATATATATATATATATATATATATATATATATCATTTTTTTCGCACAAATATTTTTAAATTTATTATTATTATTATTATTTTAATTATATTACACAGACATCTTTCCCAAATTGAAGGGTCTTTGAGCACACCTAAATAGTTAGCTCTAGTTTTTCATTTAGAGCTACTAAGAAGAGAGGAAATAATTATATCTATACTTCTACTAGAAAGACCACTAAGACTAAAACAACAACCATGTTGAACAAAATTACTAGGATAGGATTACAACATTTATAGAAACTTTTATATCATTAAAATATATAAATTTAATTTAATAAATTAAATGATAATTAAAAAAATCAAATATCATTAAAAATAAATTTAATTTAAAAATTAATCAAATTGATTTATTATTTTTTATATTATTAAATATAAAAATTAAAAATATTAAATAATAAATTTAATTAAAAAAATCAAATATCATTAAACTATATAAATTTAATTAAAACCTAATCAAATATCTCATTATTTAAAACATATGTAGTATAATCATATGTGAAAGACATATTTTAAGTAAAAGATATGAGAAAGACAAAAATAAACATATGTGAAAGACATATTTTAAGTAAAAAATATGGGAAAGACAAGTATAAACATCTTTGTTATACAGGTATCCATCATTACACTTTGTTTTTATTGGTTTTAATGTTGACTTTTATATTGAAAATTGTGGACATTATATTAATTGTAAAAATTTCTGAAGAGACTTTTTCACATTTTACTTATTTATACTGTTGAAGGTAGTATATAGCAATGAGTTAGCATTGACTTTCATATCAGTTTTGTGTTGACTTGAAAAATTTATATCAATTTAAATGTTCAACATAACAATTAAAAAAAAATATTTTTTTTAAAAACAAAAATAGTATTTTTTTAACTTTTTATTGGTCAATAACTTGATAGTGTTATTGCAGACAAGACCACAAAAAAAATAATATAATGTAATGCAATATAATGTAATATTGTATTATAATATATGTTAAAATCTAATATTGTATTGTTTTTTCAAATGAGGTAAAAATTTAAATTTTAAATGTCAACTTTTTTACACTTATTAAAATTTCAATAATTTTACATTTTTAATATTTTTTTAATTTTTTAATTTCAATAATTTTACATTTATTAATATTTTTTTAATCTTTCAATTTCAATAATTTTACATTTATTAACATTTTTTAATCTTTTAGTATAATTTTATAGAAATTTGTATGTAGTAATTTTTAAACTTTTAAGTCATATTTTAATATATAAGAAACATTAAGATGTTTTTACTTTTTTAATTATTATAAAGATCATGGGAAGTACAGATCTGCATTCTTTTCGAATGACTAAGGAAATGTCTGAATATTATTTATATAAGCCATGCAAAGACTAACAAATAAAGTTTTCGGAGGCAGTACATGCAACTTGTCAGTAGCGATTGATAGTAGATTCAATTTTTTTTTTCAATTTTGTTTTCTTATTTTTACATATGTATGCATCATTACACTTGTTCTTATTGGTTTCAATGTTGATTTTTATATTAATTTTGGACATTATATTAATTGTAAAACTTTCTCAAGATTTCACATAGTTGGTTGTGATCACACAAAAGTATGGTCAAGAAAATGTTATTTTAATTAAACTTTGTTTTCTAGTTGTTATTTTGACAATAGTGTTTGAGTATGAACCTACTTGTTGGTAGATGTTATTAGTCCCTGCCGGAAGGCCAAGGGCAGGGACTATAGTGATGAGTTCATCGCTAACTTTACATTAGTTGAAGGATGACTTTCAAAATTTTGAAAAAATTGTAATGTTTAACTTAGGGATTTTATATACATATTTTTTTTAATAAAAAGTTTATGAATTTGTTACAATTTGATTGGCTGGGAAGTTTGAAGTCTTATTGCCGACTTCACTTCTTCCCATGCCAACTCTTACTGCTTTCATAAATGCAGTCACTATAGTTTCATAAATGCCATAAATACCATATATATAAATGCTTTGACTGCCTCGCCTTCAATAGTAACTTCCAAGTCCCCTAATTACACAAATAACGATCTCGGAATATTGGGCTTTGCAGATCAATGTCATATTTTGACTGAGCCCGTGTTTATATCATCTGAAATTAATCGAAATTTCTTGGTGGTGAATGGTCACAGGTTCGATGCAGGTGATGTCACATCAGTGCGGAGACTCCAACAACAACAGGTGCTTGCAGGCGTTCATGAATTTCCAACCACAATTCTATCTATCTATCTGTGCATGTCTCATCAGAGTACTAGGAACCCACCTCAAAGTTGCCAGCGCTCTACTTTGAACGTGCTGCATACCCACCTCCTATTTGCACCACGTTCAAAGACGTTTGTCAGGATAACTATGGAGATAAAATATGCATGAAAATAAATGTACATTTATTTAGCCATGTCCAATCTTTGGAAATAAATATCAATCTAGATGTTGTTGCATCTCTGTAACTGACCAGAACAATTGCAGTGCATCTTTGTAACTGACCGAACAATTACAGTGGAGACAACGAGTTTTCTTAGCAGTCTGGTGTGTTGGTGTCCAGTCAATCTTCTCATAGTTTCCAGGTATGATGACTTTGATCTTCATCACCCTTCTTTCTTTCTCTTGCTTAGGGTAGCATTCTTTCTTTGTCTTTCTTAAGGAATGTTTCTGTAATTTCCAGTTTATT
>ML779125.1:1385157-1396687 GCA_009831015.1 Picea engelmannii | reverse complement strand
TTTTTACCTTAAAATAAATTACGGGCTAATAAAATAAGTTTAAAAAAATCACTCTAATACAAAAAATTCGTCCAATAAAAAATTAGAGGCCCCTTAATTTCGCCCATGGGCGAAATTTCGCCCCTAAAATCATCTATGATTTAGAGGTAAGTTACACTATTGAGATACACTATTTAGAGTTGCACAGTGAAGGTAAGTCACCTTGTGTAGTGAAAAAACATAGTGGTCTTCAATGTGCCAATGTGCCATTGTTAGAGTGTGCTTCAGGGTGGCAAGTGTCAAGTGATATCTACTCGACACACTACCAATCATTGGTAGTGTACCCTTTTCCCCTATTGGATATCACACTATCCACCATCCAACTGAAAGAGTGAAGAGGGCACACTACCAATGATTGATACTGTGTCAGGTGGATATCACTTGCATCGATACTCTATGTTGCATAGAGGGGTAGGACCAGACTCATAGTTGTGAGGAGGGTTTTTCCTCACATATCACATATGGTGAGAATATTGAAACTAGAATGTGACTTTGACACATGTATGCAATGGTTTAATCATTGGATTATACCTACATGGTGCATAGAAGCTGGCATCACATTTCATATTTAAGCGCTCTTTTTAAAATTTTAATTACACTGTAAATAAATTATAAACATCATAATCAAACTAACTAGAAATATTAGTCTATTTATAAACATCATAATCAATGTAACTAGAAATATTAGTCTCTAATATCGAACTCTTTTGATATATTATCATTAATGATATTATTAAATTTGTACAAAGCATTGTTAGGGCTAAGAGTAATGTTTAAGTAGCTTTCCAATTGATATTTATTGGACACTCTAACACATGTTAGAGTCTCCACAAGGATGCCATGGATATTTGACTATATATATGGTAGTACTCTACTCAATATGGGTAAGCCAACCGTATTGGTTTGACCTAAGTTTCATACTTGCATGAGGGCATCGTAAGGAGTTATAGAGTTCCTATTAAATGCCAATACACATCGTTCTTAGACATTGCTAGGGATAAGAGCAATGATAATTTCTATCCATTATGCAAAACACCTTTAATTTGGAACTTTGTCATGTACGACGATTTCATACACATATAAAACAATGACTATAAGAGTATGGTTGGGTTCCCTAGCTCGGGCATAGTGTTGTTTCATATATGGTCATAGTTCCATGGCCTCAACTCTAACACACGTGTCAAAATATTGAATTAATGCTAGTTTGCATAGTGTTTAAACATTGCATAAGAGCAAGAATTAAATCTCTTTGGAAGGTTGTATGAATGTCATATGATATCAATAACCTCAACAAGAAAAAACATTCATTGTTGTGATTAGTGGGATTTATAGTACAATTGTACATTGTACATTGGGTTGGGAAAGAAATAAGAAGCTGCATCTTATATAAGCAAAGATACAATGATGGCTATCTTTATGCACCATGTAGTAAGTCAATGATTGACTTATTGTCTTTTCATCCTATCTATTCGATACACACTATTCACCATCGAATAGATAGGATGGAAAGTCAGTAAACCAATCATTGGCTTACTTCATGGTCCATAATATTTACCATACAATGACAATGAGCATTAAGTACCCTTCTAAAATTATTAATTATAAACATAACAAAGTGCACCTTCCCTACAAAACACAATTCAATGCGTATCCATGACATATTGATGATTTCATTGGGAACTTCGTAGGATGTTATTATGAATCTTTTTTTTTTTTAATAGAAACAGTTGGATTTATATTATATCAAAAAACTGCCAAAATTAAAAAAGATACAGGTGGCAAGGTGCATGCACCTCTACTGCTTCCATAGAAGCAAAAGTGTCTATTTATGCCTGAGAGAGATATAACCATTGTTCTATATAAGCTATAGTTCTGCCGTGTGAAAATGGCAATGAACCTATTTAACAACAACAAAAATTTACAATTCATAAAAGCCTAAAGCTAGATGTAGGGCTGCCATGGTTCGTCCTGCTAAGTTGCTAGATTCTCCTTTGTTTGGTGTGCCTCCGCGAAGTGATGAGCATGGTTCTCCTCTTCCCAAACACGATCTGAGAATCCTGGTGCCATCGAGACATGCTGATCATTGCTAGCAGCAGAGTGGAAAGTTGAGGGTAATCGGGATTCATCTATGCCAATAGAGTGAGCTAGCTATTGGGGATTTCCTAGGCGTTGTGTGATTTCTCCTATCTTCCTTGTATTTCGGTTGACCCCCCTGAGGACAATTGCCAATTCTTGGTTGTGTTGAAGTTCCTGTTGTTGCATTTGGGACTGAATCTCAACCATGCTTTCGCGGATCCCCTATTTTTCCTTTTGGAGTTCGCGGTGTCGCGAGCCTGAATGCTCTTTATTATGCATCTTTTTTTTAATAGATGTACATAACACAATTCAATGCGTATCCATGACATATTGGTGATTTCATTGGGAACTTTGTAGGATGTTATTATGCATCTTTTCTTTTAATAGATGTACATGTGCATTTGGTTCATTGCACTAGAGATTATCACCTTGGGTAATTTAGCTTAATTGATTTCATCCACAATTAATGTAGAAAGATTTTCATAGTGTAGTTCATTGTGTTGCTTATGATTTTGTAAGTTATTTCATTTTATGTGAAGTCCTTGGACATTTATGGGCTTGTCTTTTGTTTATATTGTAGAAAGATGACAAAATCAACCTTCTTTAGGCCTTTTTCTCATATTCAATGTTTATTCAATTTTGAGTAAGAAAACAAGGTATACAACTTGATATGAAAGAAGAAATGCTTTTTCATTTCAATGATTTCCCAAGGAGATGAGGTACCATAAATGTTGTTTTTCTTGTATTTTGTACTAGGTTTATACTATTTACAAACACAAGTTTATGAAAAACAAAAGCACCCATTCTTGTTACACATGAAGGATTAGAATAAATCAACATTGTGACATCAAGAAATAAGAAATTTGAAGTTTATTAAATGCAACACCTACGGATAGTGCAGATTGTTGCTTAATGGAAAGTTTCTATCCACCATATTGCATGGCCATAATTAGCCCTTATGTGCATGTGTCAAAGTTGCATAGTCCCTATACTCTTCTAATCATACATGGGGTGTAACTCTCTACGCCATTACAAGTTTGTTCATATCTTTCTATGCAACATGCAGTATGGGAATAACCTTGAGATACACCATCAGACCATTGCACATAGTGCACTAACACAACCTTCAACATGCCATTGTCAAAGTGTATGTTAGGGTCACATTGGTAGTCTACATTGTGTAGAAGGGTATTATTGGACTCACAATAGTCTAGAGGGTTTCACCCTTGATCTATTAGGCAGTAGATTACAACCATTGCACAATTTTGACACATGTACGACATGGCCTAATTATAGATGATCTGCAGGCTGCATAGTGCATAAACATTTCCCATTGTAGATGATCTGCAGGATGCATAATGCATAGACATTGCTATCATAATTAAGCGTTCTTTTCAACTTTTAGATTGTTTTATTGAGTTGAATATTAACATCAAATCAAATAATTAGACTCATTAATCATTGATATTGAACTCTTTTGATATCTTATCATTAATACTTAATTTGTTAAAAAGATTGTTCGGGTTAAGGGAAATGTTCAAGCATTATTCTTATTGACATTTATTTGGCACTCTAACATGTGTTAGAGTCTTGGTAAGGTCATGTAACTTTCACTATGTATGAGGCAGTGTTCTCCCCAAGTTGGGAAACCCAACTGTACTAGTATGGTCAAAATTCGACTCCGACATGAGGGTGTCATACACATTTAAAGTTCCTAATAAATGTTAGTGTTAGCACCCATGGTTCTTAGACATTGCTAAGGATAAGAGCAAGGACCCCATCCATCCATTATGCAAAATGAAAATAATTTGGAACTCTACCCATGTACAATCACTTCATGCATGTATCGAATGTTGATTGGGAAAGTATGAATAGGCTCCCTGCCTTAAGAAGAGTTCCACCTTGCTTATGATCAAAGTTCCATGTCCTTATGATATATCTAATATGGATATGATATCTCTAATATGGGTTGGATTCTTGAATTAATGTCATTTTGCACAATGTTTAAACATTACCTAAGAGCAAAGATGATTTCCTTTTTCAACGTTGTATGAATTCCCGGTGATGTTAATAATCTCAACAAGAAAAAGAACACTTTGTTGTGACTATTGGGTTTCATAGTACAATTCTACAATGTTATCAACTACGACTAGCATTAAACACTAGACATAACCTATTTTTCACCTTCTATAAATATTAGTTATAGGAAAAGGAGAGTGCACATTACTTGCAAAAAACAATGCAAATCCATGGCATATCATATAGAGGCATGGCATCATGGTATATGTGGATCCATGAATCATGAATTTCCATGAACCATGAAATCATGGATGTTCATGGAATCGTGAAACATCCATGCACCCATGCCTTGATATATGTGGATCCATATCATGGCATGCAACCATATGGGTATTTCATGAAAGGTATGCTCTCTTGTGATGAAGCTTCCCTTTGTCTCATATAAATATCTAGCCTAACCATGCATTGTGTACATTTCAAAAAAATATTAAATGATAAGACATTGAACAGTCATTGGAGTGAATTAATAAGTTAAGAGAGCATTCAATTATAAGGATTCCTTGAAAGGTCTCAAATTCCTACCTCATGTTACATTATCTGTATATTAAGGACTAGTTGACTCTTCATGTGTATGGGATGTCAGTGGGAAACTGCCAAAAATATTAAGTTTTCTTTCTATTCCCATGCATTATCCTTATATCAAGGATTAATTTAATTGACACTTCATGTGTATGGGATGTTAGTCAAAAACTGCCAAAAATATTAATTTTTCTCTCTATTCCCATGCTAATATTTTTCTCTCTATTCCCATGCATGAACATTGATCTTTTTCCTCTATGTCATCCCTAACACATAAGTTAGGTATAAACTATAAGGGTGGGATCTAAGGCTTAAGTTTCTTTTCTTTAGGGTGATGGAGATCAATTTACTCCGTGGAGTTATGGAGGTGACAAACCTCCATGTGGTCAATATCACATAAGTTGGGGATAAATTCTAAGGGCAAGACCTAAGGCATAATTTCCTCTTTTTTTTTGGGTGGTGGAGATCAAATCTAGCGTGGGTTGTGGAGTGAAAAGTCTTTTAGAATTTATTATCTTGATAATTTAGCATGGGTTATGGAGTGAAAAGTCTTTTAGAATTTATTATCTTGATTTTTTGAAAATTTAAAAATTCTTTCTTCTTATAGGTTCTATAGATCAAATTTGTGTATGATATTTGAATTAAATTTGGTTCTCTATTAATTGAGAGATTTATGGATGCTTCATTTAAACTATGTGGAAGTTAGTGGGTTTTGTAAGGAAGAGTTGAGAATTACAACCTATCCTCTTAGGGAGTGTTTGATCTTAGTTTACTATGGAAATGATGATGCTTCATTGAGGGATTATTTGTAATTGGTATGTATTGTGTGCAACCATTGAGTTCAAACTATAGTCATTTTTAGTTTTTATTTTTAGAAGTTTAATGTTCCATTGTCTTTTTGATGTAATTTGAATCTTCAGTCAAATAAACACCAAGGATAAATATTTTAACACCATGTTAATCAAACTACTATTCCATAATAACACTACACTCTCTAATCTAAGATAGGGAGGATAAGTGAAAAGGGTGATTTTGCATAACATAACCCTTTGCATAGCATAACTCAAGAAATGATTATCGTATTTTGTTTATGTTATTTCTAAACTATAATAATGTTGTTTAACGACTTCATCTATGTAGAAATAATGTGTCTGGGACCTATATAATTGATTAATTACAAACAAAACTAATACATCAAGAGAGTCTCATATTTTGCTTATGTTATTTCTAAACTATAATAATGTTGTTTAAGGGCTTCAATCTATTTAGAAATAATGTGCTTGGGACCTATAGAATTGATTAATTACAAACAAAACTAATACATTAAGAGAGTCTCATATACTATATTTATTCGGACCTATAGAATTGATCAATTACAAACAAAACTAATACATCAAGAGAGTTATTGGGACCTATAAAATTCTATGTTATTTCTAAACTATAATAATGTTGTTTAAGGGTTTCATCTATGTAGAAATAATGTGCTTGGGACCTATAGAATTGATTAATTACAAACAAAAAAAGAGTTATTGGGACCTATAGAATTCTATGTTATTTATAAACTATAATAATGTTGTTTAAGTGTTTCATTTATGTAGAAATAATGTGCTTGGAACCTATAGAATTGATTAATTACAAACAAACAAAAAAGGTCTAAGATCCTATATTTGATCCTATATTTATTGGGACCTATAGAATTGATCGATTACAAAAAAAACTGATACATCAAGAGAGTTATTGGGACCTATAGAATTGATCAATTACAAACAAAACTAATACATCAAGAGAGTCTCAGATCCTATATTTATTATTCAAATATTGATTATGATGTATGTGCACATGCCATTGCATTGATTATGATGTATGTGCAAATGCCATGCACTTCTACTTGAGACTTATTACAATCTATTTTAATTTATTTAGGATTTTCAATATTTTTATCATTCTAACTTCTAAAATGATAAAATGTTTCTCAATTTGTTTTCTTGCATGGGCTCTTTGAGTGGTAATAGTCTAACAACCATCTTCTAGTTGGATTTCCTACTTACATGCTTTCCATTCTATTGTTTCTTTGCACTTAGCTATTAAGTATTTATTGTGAAGATGGCAATGAACCTACTAGAGGTGCATCATTTTCTAATCTATTGTACGAGGAGAAACTGATATGGATAAAAGTGGGAAGGAGCAAGACTAAAGGAAAACGTAAGAAATAAATTTTTTACTATATAAAGTATACAACTTTATCTATTAGAAAAAATAAAAAATAACAGTTTCTTTGATTTCAAAGAAGGTGGTACCAATTTTTGTTAGGAGTACAACTTTCCTAGCTCCCATAATGTAAGAAGTATCATTATAATGTTTAATATTTTTCTTTATTTCTAAGAACATTTAGAGTATTTATAAGCTTAATATTATACCAAATACATGCAAACATTATTTTAGCATATAAAAGCACTCATAAGAAAGGCCCTCTTAATACGACATAGATCTACACTAGTGAGAGCAAATTGTCTTGTGAAATTTTGCATGCAAATATTATTTTAGCATATTAAAGCACTCATAAGAAATGTCCTCTTAATGCCACACAGATCTACACTAGTGAGAGCAAATTGTTTTGCATACATTTTACATATCACATGAATTGGTGAATAATCAAACCTTTCATTATTTTAGCATATTAAAGCAATCATAAGAAAGGTCCTCTTAATGCCACAAAAATCTACACTAGCGAGAGCAAATTTCAAACAAAGTGTCTTGTGAAATTTTGCATACATTTTACATATTGCATTAATTGGTGAACAATCAAACCTTTCAGGCACCATACCACATATGGAGGAAAGCCAACATTGAGTTCAATGTAACGTTTTATTTGATGTGAGGTGAACAATCAAACCTTTCGGGCACCATACCACATATGGAGGAAAGCCAACATTGTGTTCAATGTAACGTTTTATTTGATGTGAGTTCTTTGGTAGGAATAAATTTTGTATACATTACTTTTTTTAACCTTTTGTTTTTGGAGTAGGTTTTTAAGGTTAACTTTTGTAAGTGCATATTAGTAATCAACCTCATTTTCTCCCATGCATATGAAATTCATTTTTTTCATGAAAAATTATTAAAACTTTTAATGTGGCAAGAATATATATATATATGCTTAGTGGGTTAGTTTAATTAGTGTGAACAAATTATTTGGAAGCAAAGTTTTTGACGTGAGGTTTTTTTTGTTATAGTTTGGTTGAGTCCTAGGTTAGCTATTATGATTGGCATTTGAGCCAATCTCCATTTAGATATTCAAGGAAGAAGGGGGATCACACAATATTTTCCTTGGATATACGTATCCGTCCAAGGAAAACCTCATATGGAACTCAATGGACACTTCTCACATTCATGGATGACATCCCTAGTGTATTTGTTGACATAGAGTAGTTTTCCTCACCCAAGGGTTTCAAGTCAGGCACCTTCTACCACACACATGCAAATTCTCTTAAAAGGAGAGTCTTTCGATCAAGTTTCGTTTGCCTTAAAAAAAAAATAGTTATATTAGGTTGAGTAAAAAATTGTGTATTTAATCGTTCGTAGAGAAAATACACAACATAATATTAGAATCCTTCCCTTTGGGAGGGAACCTCATCCCTTATGGGCTAAAGGGTTTTCTAGGTATCAATTATTCTTTCTCTACTTGAGTTTCTTTCTTTTCTTGAAGGCGTGAGTAAATTCTAGTGAATTAGCTACATAGAAAAAGACATAAAAATATATTTTAAAATATATTTTTGTGGTGGTATCGAGTCATGTGAGTTTATGTTTTCTAGGGTGGCTTGCTCTTTTTTTCTTGGACACTTCTATCCATTCATCTTGTTTTTCTTGGATTGGTGTTTTTGTTAAACATAAATGAGTATTTTTATATTAAAAATTGGTTGCGGCTAAACCATCTAGTAATATAATACAAAATATATAGTAGAAGTCTATCTTGAATACTTCAAAATATCTCAAAATTTCAAAAGCATTGCCTACTGGTTGTGTTAGGCCTGAAGTTATAACACTGCTACTATCTATTCAACTAGTATATTTCTAAATTAACAGATTTAACATAAGCACAACTTACAAAACATACACTTTATATATTTTAAAATAAATAATGACCATTAAGGGCTTCCTGCTAAAGAAACACATAAATAAATGGCAGATTCATCAATATTAGCAAATTCACTCCCAGAAAGAGATGCAGAAAGAAATGGCAGATTCATCAATCTTAGCAAATTGATTCCTAGCTACAAGAACTACACTTAGCAAAGTATCTCATCCTTGCCCAAAAATAAATGACTCAGAAAAGATCGTAATGAAGAAAGGAAAAACCATAACAACTTAGGTATTATGTTCCTTTCGTAATTAGGTAGGTATTATGTTCCTTTCATAACTAGATAGGTATTAAGTTATTTCCTTATTACCCAGAAAGAACCTCTTCCTTAACAAAGTATTGCATGTTAATCCTTAACCAAGTGTTGCATGCTGACGAAGTTTTCTTGAGGGAATAATTATCCAAGTACCAAACAAGAGACATGAATGAAGTGAAAGAGACAAAGCTTGTGCTTGTTCAACACAATGATTGTTCAACCACCTGAAGAACGAAGCTCTCAGATAGTTTCCAACCTATGATTGTTGTACCGGATGCCATACAGTGTGCATCTAGGCCAACTAATGAAAAGGGATGGTTAGCATGACCCTTGAATGTCGTAAGCTATGGTCATCAATTGATAACAACCTCCTTCCATATACTTCCCCAGATCTCTAAATCAATCTCCAGGATTTCAGGAATTAACTTTTATGCTATTATCAAGTTGTAGCATGAGCACATGTATGAATCGTTCAAAGTAGAGGGGTAGGCACTACAGATAAGGATTGGGTTCCCTCTGAGATGGTAATGAGATTATTTCGAAGTCACAAAGTTGGGCTTGCACCAAACCACAACCAATGTCCCCCTATTTAGCTAACTTCAACGTATGACCCGCTCACTCTCCATAGTGAGGTAAAATTCTCCAATACCACTACCTATGATATGAGGTGATCCAAAGCTTGATTTTTTTCTCAATTATCTAGGTTATCCTATCAAAATCACCACAAGAAAGTTGGAACAGTTAGGAGATTGTTCCCCCTTGCACTCGTTGGTCTCCCCAGCGGTTCATATATATTATTGATTTTAAATACACATTGTGGAGTTGAGACTGATGTTGAGAATTGGATGGCTTACTCGAACTTGGATTATTCAAACTCTATCTTGTATAAATGTTTCCCTATTCTATGGCATGAGTGAAATATAAGGCCTATGTATGTACTTAAAGTAGGTCCTCATGGGTGTTGTTCTTGTGAATGAGCCTAGATTGACTACTTTATCCTAGGAGACCTATCTATCCAAAGAATTATATAAGCCCATGAGGACCATCAATGTTGGGAGATTCTCTTCTCAAAATAGATTTTGTGACTTCAAAACTATCTCGTCACCAGCCTAGAGGGAACACAAACCTTCTATGTAGTTCTTTCCCCTCTACTTACTTTGAACGCTTCAAACTTGTGCTCTTGCTACATCTTGATAATAGCATAAATGTTAATTCCCGAAATCCTAGATATTGGTTTAGACATTCAGAGAAGTTTATGGATGGAGGTTGTCAGTGTTTGATTACTATAGCTTACGATGTGTCAATGTCATCCCAACCATCCCTTTTTGTTGGTCATCCTAGATGCAAACAATATGGCACTAGGATACACCGATCATAGGTTGGCCTCTATATGAGAGCTTCATTGTTCAGGCAATTGAAAAATCATTGTGTTGAACAAGTGTAGGTTCGTCTCTTTTGCTTCATTCTTGTCTCTTGTTCGATGCTTGGATAATTATGCCCTCACGAAAACTTTGTTTGTATGTAATACGTGGTTAAGTTTCAACATGCAATACTTAGTTAAGGATGAGGTTCTTTCTGGGTAAGAAGGAAGGAACTTAATACCTACCTCATTACGGAAGGAATGTAATACCTACCTCATTATGATGTTTCATTTATTCATTACAGTCTTTCCTTTTTTTGTTATGGTCTTTTCTGAGGCATTTATTTTTGGGTAGAGATGAGATACTTTGTTAAGCTGATCCAAATTTATGTAGGAACACAATGAAATACATAAATACACATAAACATAGAGATGTAGCAGAAATAAGACTTCATTTCATTAATAACAAATGACTGAAATATGCTTACAGACATAATGGAAATAAACTAGCTAGGTGCTGGTAGCTTATCTCTGAGAAGAGATGTGGCCGCTACTCGCATCCATGAGAAGATGATTACAATGAGGCTCTGAAGGCCCTTTTACAATAAACGGGAATGCCAAAAGTCCTAGACATCCAAAAACCTAACCCTGGGAGATGGAGCGCCAAAAGTCATGTGGGCCCCGTTTGGGTAAGTTGGTGCATCAACTTCCCGGGGTCGTAACTTTTGCATACGATCTTCGTTTTAGGCGTATGATAGCTCGTTGGAAAGATGTATCCGAGGCCTACAATGGTAGAGAAAAAAATAGCATCGTTAGATGTCATTTTGTGACAGAAACATACCCAAAAAACATCATTTAGGGCCTCAAAATGGCCCCGGAAGTTCAGGACCCGAAAAAACTGCTAAAAATAGTAAACAGTGTGAAAACTGAAAAACTGAAAGAAGAAATGGTGGGGGTCCAAGTGGAATAGGTGGGTGGCCACCAATATCCACCTGGATCATTCCTCCCCCCTTAGGAAGAAATGGTCCCCATTGCGTTGAGGTCCTCCATGAGATGAGGAAACTTC
>ML779125.1:1357370-1382904 GCA_009831015.1 Picea engelmannii | reverse complement strand
GGTTCTGATTCAGAGTCGAAGCATGCATCCGATTCAGAAGCCTTCAACTCAGCTACCAGTGACTGCTTGGCCTGACACTCACTTGTGTTGTGAGTGGAGCTCTTATGGAACTCACACCACTTCCCCGTGTCCTTTTTTGGCTTCGTGGTGTTGTTCTTTGATTGTGGCTTTGGCGGGTTGTCCTGGGCTGCCCTGCCTTGGCTTGGTCCTTTGTTTTGCAGTTTGGGAGTACCTTTCCTGTGCTTCTGATTTGCAGACCCAAAGTCTTGCTTCTTTTGTTTGAACTTCTGCTCAATCTTGGAAGCATATCGATATGCCACACCAAGTGAGGAGATGTCGAGGAACTCCATTTCCTCCTGAATGTATCTGTGCAGACAACTATGGTACTTTAACACCAAATGTTTCTCTGAATCTTTGATACCCAACTTTGTGCATAGGGTATGAAACAGATTCGTCATCTCATGCACATCTTGGTCCCTTTGCTGCCGCAACGTAGTCCATTGTATGTATTTGTCCTCATAGCTCCCCACGAGATAATATTGTTCCTTGATGGCGTCTCAAAAAGAATTCCAAGTGGGTGCGACCGAGAACAAAGAGGGTTCTCCCTCGCCCTCTTTCTCCGAGTAGGTTTCCCACCAGTCCTTGACATGGGGGGCGGCTTTGAGGAGTGCGAAAATAATCTTTTCTCGGTCGGAAAAGTCATGAACCAAGAAATATCCTTATAATAGATTCAACCATCTATCTACGACATCTGCATCTATTTGGTCGTCAAATATGGGAATGTCAAAGTTTAATTGTACCTTAAAAGGAGGGGCACCTCCATAGTGGCTTCTGGATGTCAATGCACTGCCAGTCGGAATCCGTTGAAGAATCTGGGCAAAGTTGTCCATCATCGCGTTCCTTTGTTTCTCGAGGGCCTCCTTGAGCAACATTTTGATAGGATCTCCTGCTCCCTCATATTTCTCTCTAAAGAGAAATATTTTGTAGCTTATCTCTGAGAAGAGATGTGGCCGCTACTCGCATCCGTGAGAAGATGATTACAATGAGGCTCTGAAGGCCCTTTTACAATAAATAGGAATGCCAAAAGTCCTAGACATCCAAAAACCTAACACTGGGAGATAGAGCGCCAAAAGTCATGTGGGCCCCGTTTGGGTAAGTTGGTGCATCAACTTCCCGGGGTCGTAACTTTTGCATACGATCTTCGTTTTAGGCATATGATAGCTCGTTGGAAAGATCTATCCGAGGCCTACAATGCTTGAGAAAAAATGGCATTGTTAGATGTGGTTTTGTGACAACAACATACACAAAAAAACATCATTTAGGGCCTCAAAATGGCCCCGGAAGTTCAGGACCCAAAAAAACTGCTAAAAATAGTAAACTGTGCGAAAACTGAAAAACTAAAAGAAGCAATGGTGGGGGTCCAAGTGGAATAGGTGGGTGGCCACCAATATCCACCTAGATCATAAGCATAGTTCTTGTATCTAGGAGTGAATTTGATAGGCTTGATGAATCTACTGATACAAACCTTGGATGATTGGATATCTAATGTATTTTTCTTTTCTTATCTTAGTTCTTGTTGCACTATGTCTTCCTCTTTTTCCATTAGTAGATCAAGTTTGAATGAAGTAACAAAAAGTTTAGGAGTCATCGCATGTTGGAGAATCCAATCAACATGTCACCCCTCATTTTTAAGATTCATAATTCTCTCTTGCAACATACCCACTTTCTCTTCCAATTATTCAAGCCACTTGTCGTCATTTTCTATGAAAATTTCTGTTAGATTTAGGGAAAAAATGAAAAACAAAATATTTTAAATTTTTTATGTTTACTAGATAAACATATAGAAGAAGAGATATAAACAAATCTGGAAACAATTAAGATTTCCGAGTACAAAAATAAACTTACAGCTTACTTCCTGATCAATGATAGATGTACCTATGACATGTGTGTATGTATGCCTCTGAAAATATGCTCAAAAATAGTTTAGGTTCATGGATCAAATCTCTAGAGTTTGATCTCTGTCAATGTGGACTATGGGACATTTTTGCCAATGAAATAGACCCTCAAAATATGTTGTAGATAACAAGAACAAACAATATGACCTCCATGTAGATAACAACAAAACCATCAGCAGATAGAACCCTCCACAGAAACAAAAATAGCACAGAAATGAACCATACATCAAGATAGCAGACCCTCCACAAGAAAAACAACAAATCCTCAACACAAGAGATCTAGACAACAAGTGGAAACCCCCCACAGGGACCTCAGGTCACCACATGGAAACAAGAAGGAGATGCTGCATCCTTCACACAACAAGACATCAGCCCAGAGAAGAGGTTGTGGTACCTAAAAGGTAAATCCGACACCCTAAAGGAGGCACTTCAGTCTTGTGGACAAGTCTGGTGGCTAAACTAGGGAAGTTAAATCTACATAGATGGGCATATCTGGATACTCAAGGAAATTCAACATCTCATGCACCAATAAACAATAAAAATGGAGCTCCCAACCAACACCAAGACAAACTCAGATCTAAAATTGATACACAAAAAAAGAGGCCGCACCAACAAAGGAGAGTAGTCACCGAGGTAGCCGCAACAAGGAGAGAGAGGAAAGAGTGTGTGTGTGATAAAATGATAGAGGGTAGGGTTCTATTTGTAGTTAGGCAGAGGGGTTAGGTAAAATATAATTATAATTAAATATTGAAATTTAATTAATATAAATATTAATTAAAATGTCAATTAATATTAATATAAATTATAAAACCCCATTCACATAATAAAACCCCAATCACATAAAATAAAACCCCAATCACATAAAGAAAATCTCTAATCACATAAAACAAGAGGGAGAGCAAAAAAACAAAGGGGTACCTTTTAAGACAAAGCCAAGGGGGAGTCCATAATGGAAAAACATGTCCACATGAGTCTCATAATGACCTATAAACTTTATCATCGCTGCAAAAGAGGGTACACCAACAATGTGGTCATGTCCATATTCATAGGCACTCCTAGGTCTCATGGACCATCTCGGGCGAGAGGAAGAGGATCACACATCAACACATCTTGGTATTTCACCAAGATCTACCTGGTCAAAGACCAGGTTTCCCCATAACACATATAGGGGCCCTATAACACATATAGGGTCTTATCTACCAAGGTAAAACACCAAGGATCAACCCATCCATTAAGCAAGGGTTCCCTGGAACACATCGACGGGCCCCAGAACACATCTAGGGACTTAGATCAACCACCAAGTAACACATCCAAGGATCAATCCAAGCACCAGGAAAATATTCCTTGGAACACATTCAAGGCCCCTAGAACACATCTAGGGACTTATATCATCAACCACCAAGGAACACATCCAAGGATCATTCCAAGCGTTGAGCAAGGATTCCCTAGAACACATCCAAGGACCCTAGAACACATCTAGGGACTTATATCATCAACCACCAAGGAACACATCCAAGGATCAATCCAAGCACTAAGGAAGGATTCCCTGGAACACATCCAGGGGCCCTAGAACACATCTAGGGACTTACTGCTTGGTCCTTAACCAAGAAACCCATTCATGTACTAGGGGCCCTCACTAGGCTCTTTTCCATGTCTCTAACTTCTTTGTCCCAAACCAAGAAACCCCAGGAGTGAACTTGGGGCCCTAGATCTCATCTAGGGTCTTAGCTATCCTCTGTAGAATGGCTCTTGCAGCTGCACTAATTTCAACACTCCCTCTTAGCAAGAGAGGCATTCTTAGCACCACCAAGCTTGTCTCGAATGTACACATACTTTGTCAATGACAGAGGCTTGGTAAAAATATATTAAGTTTGTTCTACCATCGGAACATACTGAATAGTGAGAATTTTCTTCTCCACCATGTCCTAAACATAGTGGTATATGATCTCAATGTGTTTCGATATTTCATGAAACACCGAATTCTCAGAGAGATTTATACATATCTGGTTATCACAGTGGATGACTGTGGGTTCCAACTCAGCACTGAACAAATCTGAAAGTAGCTTTCTGAGCCACACTACTTCTCTGCTAGAAGCGTTTGCAATAATGTAATCTTCTTCTGTAGTGCTCCTGTTTCCTGTTGGACTAGGAGATCATAGTTGAACCCAAAGTGAAACAATATCCTAAAGTACTCTTCTGGTCCACTATACTACCCATCCAATGTGAATCTGTATATCCATGAAGCATTACACCTCCACTGGAAGTATATCTAAGCCCGTAGGCTATAGTCCCTCGAACATATCTCAAAATATGTTTAACAACAACCATATACATATGCTTTGGTTGACACATGAATTGGTTGAAGGCATTCACAAATGTTCGGTCTGGTATGTATAAGATACATCAAGGACTCAATGATGTGCCGATATAAGGTGGGGTATTCTGGACCTGTACCTGTAACTTGGTCTTGTAACTTCTTCAGGTTAGAAATCATTGGTGTGGACATGGACTTATATTCCAACATGCCAAATATCCAGAGTACATCAACTGCATATTAGCTATATGAGAGAAAGTTCACACCTGGTTTCTGCCACACATCTAAGTCCATAAAATAATGCATAAGACCCAAGTCTTTCATTTCAAATTCTGTTGAAATCTCCCTCTTAGTCTGAGCTATCAAATTTTCCTCTCCTATGAGGAACATATCATCCACATATAATACTAAGAGAACAAGATGATTTTGTACAATATTTATATAAAGATTGGGATTTTCTATGCTCTTGGTGAACCCAAGACTCTGAAGAAAACTTCCAATTCTTCCATACCAATCTCTTGGAGCTTCTTTCAATCCACACAAGGCTTTGTTTAGCTTGCAAACATGGGATTCTTTCCCATGGACCATGAAACCGATAGGCTGCTTGATATAAAAATCCTTCTCAACTTCATCGTTTAAGAAAAACAGTCTCAATATTCATTTGGTGAAGTTTCCAACCAAAAACTGCATCAAGGGATATAATGATTCTGATGGAATAATTCCTAGTAGATATCTCGTCATAGTCACTGCTATCTGCTACATGTCATGGCCTAACTCACATACTAAGATTTCTCCCTCTGAGTCTCATAATATGTATTCCTCCTTGCATGTGCAAACTAGCTCCCTCTGAACCTACAAGATCCTTTGACTGGTGTCGTATCTCTTCAAGATGTACTTGGCACCGGTACCAAGTTTTATATGAAAATATTGAACTTGCTTGGGATGAAGACACACTTGTACTTTGTAGCCTGGAACCAGCTGTAGCTACTTGGGGAAGACACACTTGTACTTTGCAGCCTGCAACCAGCTGTAGATACCTGGGGCATCTTTTGTGTATGAAGTATCTGTTAGTTCAAGTAACTGTCCTACTTGACTGTTTTCTATGCTTGACACCCTTTTATAGGGGTTCGGTTCCTGATCAGAGTTACCTACTAATTTTCAAACTGATCAATATGGATATTTTGAAGGAAACAAATATCTGTAATGAAACCAATAATTTCTCGCAGCAAGTTTTGTCGAAGTTGTCATGAGGGAGCCCAAGTAGGATAAAATGTGTATGGGTATTTTTGGCTATGCAATGTAATGTAAGTGTGCCCATGTACGTTCAGTTTGAAAGAAAAATACTGAGAATCCCTATTTGAGTGTCAATGGATTTGATAGAGGAAATTTGAACAATATCTTAAGGAATCTACAACAGAAAACCAATGATCCACCAAAAGTAAAGAACCCTAGCTTCCAGATTCAGCTAACAAGAATTCTCTCCCAACTATTATTGGTCACTCCACCCAAGATCCAAACAAGTTTTGTTTGGCACTCAAACTTGCATCCCATAAGTGTACAAGAGAATAAATAATATAGTATTTCACTATCCCCTCCACATCAATTAGTCCAAATAGTATTGGGGTAACCATATACAACAAATCCCATCTTGTCTTCTTTAATATTCTCGTGAACCCTACCGCTCAAGATAAAGAAGGTAAAGTATAATGAAAAAGACAAGTTCGCTCTACCTCGCTTAACATAAGCATGTGTTCGATATAAATTATGAAAATAATTATCCTTCCTTTATTTAATGAAGGCGAGGGAGGACAACAATCATAAAGTGAAAAATAAAGTCATGTAAATGGCAATCAAGATCATACGGAGGACATGTGCCACTACATGCTTCCTCTATCCATTTGTGGATAGGGTTGTTATAAAATCTGCAAGGTGAATATGGAAGCCCATCTTTAAGCCATACAAAGTCATCAACAAAACTCATCAAAGTCACCTAGCCCTTGCATTGCAATGATTACCCTTAGAGGCACCTCATAATTGATCTTGATCCAACCCTTGAGAGGAAGGGCCCATTCTATATGAGGCTTTGAGTGATCTCTCTATTATTTTCAAAATAAATTAAATTTGAGATGCATATGGACATACCAACTTGGTGACTTTGTCCTTGAAGTCTCTTGTCAAACCTATTCCAAACAAAAGTAGTCAGAGGGTACTATAGCTATAGAGTTTCTTGGTGACTTTGTCCTTGAAGTCTCTTGTCAAACCTCTGGGGTTTGATCTCTGTCAATGTGAACCGTGGGACAATTTTTCCAATGAAATAGACCCTCAGAAGATGTTGTAGACAACAAGAACAAACATCAATACCTCCAGGTAGATAACAACAAAACCCTCAGCAGATAGAACCCTCCACATAAACAAAAATAGCACAGGAATGAACTGGACAACAAGTTAATAGACCCTCCACAAGAAAAAAAACAAACCCTCAACGCAAAAGATCTGGAAAGAAAGTGGAAACCCCCAAGAGGGACCTCAAGTCACCACATGGCGGCTAGAAGGAGAGGTCATGACCTTCACACAACAAGACGTCATCCTGGAGAAGAGTCTGTGGCACCTAAAAGGCATATCTGACACCCTAAAGGAGGCACTTTAGTCTTGTGGATAGGTCCGGTGGTTGGGAAGCTAAATCTGCATAGATGGACATATCTGGCTGCTCAAGGCACTTCAACATCTCATGCACCAATGAACAATCAAAACAGAGCTCCTAGCCAACACCAAGACAAACTCAGATCTGAAATTGATACACCAAAAAAAGAGGCAGCACCAACAAAGGAGAGTAGTCACTGAGGTAGCCACAACAAGGAGAGGGAGGAAAGAGTGTGCGTGAGATCAAATTCTAGAGGGTAGGGTTCTATTTATAGTTAGGGAGAGGGGTAAGGGAAAATATAATTATAATTAAATATTGGCATTTAATTAATATAAATATTAATTAAAATGTCAATTAATATAAATATTAATTAAAATGTCAATTAATATTAATATAAATTATAAAACCCCATTCACATAATAAAACCCCAATTACATAAAATAAAACCCCAATCACATCAAGAAAATCTCCAATCACATAAAACAAGAGGGAGAGGAAAAAAACAAGGGGGTACCTTTTAAGACAAAGTCAAGGGGGAGTCCATAATGGAAAAACATGTCCACATGAGTCTCATAATGACCTATAAACTTTATCATCACTGCATAAGAGGGTACACCAACAATATGGTCATGTCCATATTCATAGGCACTCCTAGGTCTCATGGACCATCTCGGGAGAGAGGAAGAGGATCACACATCAACACATCTTGGTATTTCACCAAGATCTACCTGGTCAAAGACCAGGTTTCCCCATAACACATATGGGGGCCCTAGAACACATATAGGGTCTTATCTACCAAGGTACAAGACCAAGGATCAACCCATGCATTAAGCAATGGTTCCCTGGAACACATCGAGGGGCCCTAGAACACATCGAGGGGCCCTAGAACACATCTAGGGACTTAGATCAACCACCAAGGAACACAGCCAAGGATCAATCCAAGCACCCAGAGAAGATTCCTTGGAATACATTCAAGGCCCCTAGAACACATCTAGGGACTTATATCATCAACCACCAAGGAACACATCCAAGGATCATTCCAAGCGTTGAGCAAGGATTACCTGGAACACATCCAAGGGCCCTAGAACACATCTAGGGACTTATATAATCAACCACCAAGGAACACATCCAAGGGCCCTAGAACACATCTAGGGACTTATATAATCAACCACCAAGGAACACATCCAAGGATCAATCCAAGCACTAAGAAAGGATTCCCTGGAACACATCTAGGGGCCCTAGAACACATCTAGGGACTTACTGCTTGGTCCTTAACCAAGAACCCCATTCATGTACTAGGATCCCTCACTAGGGTCTTTTCCATGTCTCTAACTACTTGGTCCCAAACCAAGAAACCCCAGGAGTGCACTCGGGTCCCTAGATCTCATCTAGGGTCTTAGCTATCCTCCAGAGAATGGCTCTTGCAGCTGGACTAATTTCAACACTCCCTCTCAGCAAGAGAGGCATTCTCAACACCACCAAGCTTGTCTCAAAAGTACACATACTTTGTCAATGACAAAGGCTTGGTAAAAATATATTAAGTTTATTCTACCATCAGAACATACTGAATACTAAGAATTTTCTTCTGCACCATGTCCTGAACATAGTGGTATCTAATCTCAATGTGTTTCGATCTGTCATGAAACAACGAATCCTCAGAGAGCTTTATACATATATTGTTATCACAGTGGATGAATGTGGGTTCCAGCTCAGCACTGAACAAATCTGAAAGTAGATTTTTGAGCCACACTGCTTCTCTGCTAGAAGCATTTGCAGTAATGTAATGTTCTTCTGTAGTGCTCCTATTTCCTGTTGGACGAGGAGATCATAGCTGAACCCAAACTGAAACAATATCCTAAAGTACTTTTCTGGTCCACTGTACTGCCCATCCAATGTGAATCTGTATATCCATGAAGCATTACACCCCCACTGGAAGTATATCTAAGCCCGTAGGCTATAGTCCCCCGAAAATATCTCAGAATATGTTTAACAACAACCATATACATATTCTTTGGTGCACACATGAATTGGTTGAAGGCATTCACAAATGTTCATTCTGGTATGTATAAGATACATCAAGGACTCAATGATCTACCGATATAAGGTGGGGTATTCTGGATCTATACCTGTAACTTGGTATTGTAACTTCTTCATGTTAGAAATCATTGGTGTGGACACGGACTTACAGTCCAAAATGCAAAATATGTGGAGTATATCAACTACATATTTGCTCTATGAGAGAAAGATCTCACCTAGTTTCTGCCACACATCTAAGCCCATAAAATAATGCATAAGACCCAAGTCTTTCATTTCAAATTCTATTGAAATCTCCCTCTTAGTCTGATCTATCAAATTTTCCTCTCCTGTGAGGAACATATCATGCACACATAATACTAAGATAACAAGATGATTATGTACAATATTTATATAAAGATTGGGATCTGCTATGCTCTTGGTGAACCTAAGACTCTGAAGAAAACTGCCAATTCTTTCATACCAATCTCTTGGAGGTTGTTTCAATCCATACAAGGCTTTGTTTAGCTTGTAGACATGGGATTCTTTCCCATGGATCACGAAACCGCTAGGTTTCTCGATATAAACCTCTTTCTCAACTTTATCGTTTAAGAAAAACAGTCTCAACATTCATCTGGTGAAGTTTCCAACCAAAAAATGCATCAAGGGATATAATTATTATGATGGAATAATTCCTAGTAGAGATCTCATCATAGTCACTACCATCTTCTGCATGTCATGGCCTAACTCACATACTAGGACTTCTCCCTCTGAGTCTCATAATATGTCTGCCTCCCTGCATGTGCAAACTGGCCCCCTCTGAACCTACAAGATCCTTTGACTGGTGTCGTATCTCTTCAAGATGTACTTGGCGCCGGTACCAAGTTTTATATGAAAAGATTTAACTTGCTTGGGATGAAGACACACTTGGACTTTGCAGCCTGCAACTAGCTGTAGATACTTGGGGCATCTTTTGTGTATGCAGTATCTGTTAGTTCAAGTAACTGTCCTACTTGATTGTTTTCTATGCTTGACACCTTTTTATAGGGGTTAGGTTCCTGATCAGAGTTACTTACTAATTTTCAAACTGATCAATTTGGATCTTTTGAAGGCAACAAATATCTATAATGAAACCAATAATTTCTCGCAACAAGTTTTGTCAAAGTTGTCATGAGAGAGATCAAGTAGGATAAAATGCGTATGAGTATTTGTGGCTACGCAATGTAATGGAAGTGTGCCCATGTACGTTCAGTTTGAAATAAAAATACTGATAATCCCTATTTGAGTGTAAATGGATTTGATAGAGGAAATTTGAACAATATCTTAAGGAATCTACAACAGAAAACCAATGATCCACCAAAAATAAAGAACCCTAGCTTCCAGATTCAGCTAACAAGAATTCTCTCCCAACTAGGATTGGTCACTCCACCAAAGATCCAAACAAGTTTTCTTTGGCACTCAAAATTGCATCCCACAAGCGTACAAGAGAATAAATAATATAGTATTTCACTATCCCGTCCACATCAATTAGTCCAAATAGTACTGGGGTAACCATATACAACAAATCCCATCTCGTCTTCTTGAATCTTCTCATGAACCCTACCGCTTAAGATAAAGAAGGTAAAGTATAATGAAAAAGACAATTTCTCTCTACCTCGCTTAACATAAGCATGTGTTCCATATGAAGTATGAAAATAATTATCCTTCCTTTATTTAATGAAGGGGAGGGAGGACAACAATCATAAAGTGAAAAATAAATTCATGTAAATGGTAATCAAGATCATAAGGAGGACATGTGCCACTACATGCTTGCTCTATTCATTTGCGGATAGGGATGTTATAAAATCTGCAAGGTGAATATGGAATCCCATCTTTAAGTCGTACAAATTCATCAACAAAAGTCATCAAACTCACCTAGCCCTTGCATTGCAATGATTACCCTTAGAGGCACCTCATAATTGATCTTGATACAACCCTTGAGAGGAAGGGCCCATTCTATATGAGGCTTTGAGTGATCTCTCTATTATTTTCAAAATAAATTAAATTTGAGATGCATATGGACAGACCAACTTGGTGAATTTGTCCTTGAAGTCTCTTGTCAAACCTATTCCAATCAAAAGCAGTCAGAGGGTACTATAGCTATATAGTTTCCATGTCATAAAATATTTATAGGTCTACTACTGGATGTAAGGATTGTTGTGCCTTATCATATGTCCATCTACTGTAGATTCATAAAGTTCAACTTCTTACCTAAGATTCCACTACATAAGGGGTGCTTGTAAAACAAATAGCAAACCTCTCTGAGACTTGTGCATCAATGCATAATCCACAACAGGTTCAACAAGGAGGACAATATAATTATAGTCAAAGTAGTTGCACACACATTTTAGTGCTAGGTAATTTTCATGTGTACATAAAAAACAATCAAGTGAACTGAGTCATAGCCCATATCTAATATATTGAAGATTATTATGATGTCCTTTAACTCTCAGGTTGCACTCAGTTTAGGAAACTCATCAGGTTAAGATGAAATAAATTTTACAAAACTTGACCCCATTCTTACATTTCTGCAGAATGTAATCGTGAGAACTTTTAAGTCAATTGCATAAACATACTTGATACAATTTATTCAGATTTAATAGCCAGTGTGAATTTACGAAGATTTAAGTTGCTCCCACATATACTGAAAATTTGTCCTTCCAAGTTACTTCCAGCAGTGCTAGACTCCAAAGTTTCCACCACTAAGAATAAGGGGTTGAATATATGGAATGTTGGGCCAGGTAGAAAATTAAAACAAACAAAATAAGAAACAACCTTCAAAAACAAAATTCAAAATCTAAAACTAGGTGCTCTTAAAAATTTCAACATACAAGTACTCTCTCTCCACTCCAAAATAGACAAAAAGTCAAGGAGAACAGAGCAGTTTGTGTTTGTGTTTCAATGACTGTTGATATGCAAACCCTAAGAAGTGGATCTATGCAGGCTTAAGTCTACAATTCTTGAGTTCTTTTCATGCCCTAATCTCTGATACCATGTTAGATTTAGGGAAAAAATGAAAAACAAAATCTTTTAAATTTTTTATGTTTACTAGATCAGTATATAGAAGAAGAGATATAAACAAATCTGGAAACAAACAAGATTTATGAGTACAAAAATAAACTTATATCTTACCTCCTGATCAATGATATATGTACATGTGACATGTGTGTATGTATGCCTCTGAAAATGTGCTAAACATAGTTTAGGTTCATGGATCAAACCTCTAGGGTTTGATCTCTGTCAATGTGAACTGTGGGACAATTTTTCCAATGAAAGAGACCCTCAGAAGATGATGTAGATAGCAAGAAAAAACATCAATACCTCCAGGTAGATAACAACAAAACCCTCAGTAGATAGAACCCTCCACAGAAACAAAAATAGAACAGGAATGAACTGGACAACATGATAGCAGACCCTCCACAAGAAAAACAACAAACCCTCAATGCAGGAGATTTGGATAGAAAGTGGAAACCCACCAGAGGGACCTCAAGTCACCAAATGGCAGCTAGAAGGAGAGGTCATGACCTTCACACAACAAGACGTCATCCTAGAGAAGAGTCTGCGGTACCTAAAAGGAATATCTGACACCCTAAAGGAGGCACTTTAGTCTTGTGGATAGTTCTGGTGGTTGGGAAGCTAACTCTACATAGATGGACATATCTAGCTGCTCAAGGCACTTCAACATCTCATGCACCAATGAACAATCAAAATAGAGCTCCTATACAACACCAAGACAAACTCAGATCTGAAATTGATACACCAAAAAAAGAGGCAGTACCAACAAAGGAGAGTAGTCACTGAGGTAGCCACAACAAGGAGAGAGAGGAAAGAGTGTGTGTGTGATCAAATTCTAGAGGGTAGGGTTCTATTTATAGTTAGGGAGAGGGGTTAGGGAAAATATAATTATAATTAAATATTGACATTTAATTAATATAAATATTAATTAAATTGTCAATTAATATTAATATAAATTATAAAACCCCAATCACATAAAATAAAACCTCAATCACATAAAGAAAATCTCCAATAACATAAAACAAGAGGGAGAGAAAAAAAAAGGGGGGGTACCTTTTAAGACAAAGTCAAGGGGCAGTCCATAATGGAAAATGATGTCCACATGAGTCTCATAATGACCTATAAACTTTATCATCATTGCATAAGAGGGTACATCAACAATGTGGTCATTCCCATGTTCATAGGCACTTGTAGGTCTCATGGACCATCCCGAGAAAGAGGAAGAGGATCACACATCAACACATCTTGGTATTTCACCAAGATCTACTTGGTCAAAGACTAGGTTTCCCCAAAACACATCTGGGGGCCCTAAAACACATCTAGGGTCTTATACACCAAGGTACAAGACTAGGGATCAACCCATTCATTAATCAAGGGTTCTCCGGAACACATTGAGGGGCCCTAGAACACATCTAGGGACTTATATCAACCACCAAGGGACACATCCAAGGATCAATCCAAGCACCAGGAAAGGATTCCCTGGAACACATCCAAGGGCCCTAGAACACATCTAGGGACTTATATCATCAACCACCAAGGAACAAATTCAAGGATCAATCCACGCACTAAGAAAGGATTACCTAGAACACATATAGGGATTTATATCATCAACCACCAAGGAACACATCCAGGGGCCCTAGAACACATCTAGGTACTTATTTCTTGGTCCTTGAGCAAGAATCCCAGTCATGTACTCGGGGCCCTCACTAGGGTCTTTTTCCATGGCTCTAATTGCTTGGTCCCAAACCAAGAAACCTCGGGAGTGCACTGGGGGCCCTAGATCTCAACTAGGGTCTTAGCTATCCTCCGTAGAATGGCTCTTGCTGTTGCACTAATTTCAACAATTTCAAACCACAATTCCTTATTTTTGAGAGATCCTACCTACAAATTTTAGGCTATTATTTGCTTGTGCATAAATTGAGCCTCCATTGATAATTTTCTCTCCCAATATTTTATCCATCCCTCCCATTTTAAACATAGAGAAATAATTAGTCCTGGACTTCACCCACATGCCTCTCACATATCCTTATCCCTATGTGCAAATAAGAATTCTTGAAAAGTGCACACTATTCAAAATCCCTATGGGCGTTTTCCATTGCTTCTAACTTGAACCAATCCTTCCAACCAAAATCCATAAATGGTACACGAGGGGAATTCCACACTGAATATTGAGCTAGGGCACACAAGATACACCTGAAGGTATCTCCAGATATCAAAATTCCATTTTCAAATTAGATCAATAAACTTGAGACAAATGGTAATTACCACACCGATCAACACATAAAACCATGTGACATATGCCATCCCATCCTCACGTAGTTGAATAATGATACCACTAGTGAAGAAGTGTGTGGGAGTATGTGGAATTGAAGGGGCTTTAAATCCCATTTACTTTCCATTGGTATATTGAGTGTGTATTCATTGACCTTAGCATTGTGGTTAACATATATTTCATGGGAGGCAGGCTTGGAATGGATCCCCACCATTTACACTTATCATTCCCATTTTATTTTTGACTTTTCTTGTAGATTTGTAGAGGAATTATAGTGTCTCAAGACTTGATAATATTCAAAGGATTCATAGATTTTTGCAAGTCTTTGAGCTCTATTGATGAACCTTCTTAGTTGAATGTCATGTGCAGTTGATTGGTAATGCATATGATGTATTATCACTGTATATTCCCCAACCACAATGATTTGCTTAATCCATATCTCCTTAATAATTGCGAGCCCTTGAATTAGTGTTGATGTCTTTGCTTGATTGTTGGTGGCCTCACCTAATCCCCAAGTGAAACTTGTTTCTTGGTTTCCTTCAAGATCAAGAGTGGTCCTCCAACACCTGCCACCCTTGGTTCTTGGAGTGGTGTTACTAGATATTGTGACTCCCCACTTTTTGTTTTTTTTGAACTTTATCCTTCCTCTTCCTAAAGAGATTACTTGGAGTCCAAATTGGTGTCCTCTTCTTTCTTTGCAATTTCAACCCAAATTTATGTTTCCTTTTTCAAGAAGAGAGGGGAAGACACCAATGCTAGTGTGCGAAGAAGGAAGCAACTTTTTCTCTTTTACAAAGGTAGGGTTAGGTTTCTTGTATTGTAGATTTCTTTCTAGATTTGCTAATTCCTTTTAACATTGAGGAGGAGCCTACTGTGGAGAGTCATCTTAAAGGGAGGGCTATGTTTATTTTCTTGTGTATTTGTTTCTAGAATTTCTAATTCCTTTGAACATTGAGGAGGAGCCTACAGTGGAGAGGCATATTTGAGTACTTGGGAAGGGTTCAATGGTTTTAATGCTTTGTGTAATGGTACTTATAAAATCTTGAGAGAACTTTGGGATGTTCCTTCACCCTTAAAGTCTATTGAGAAGGATTTTGATTGACATAACTCGGGGTCTTGGGGTGGGGTGGATGGAGGAGTGCTTGGAGGAGAATCCTTGCTGACTAAATGTTTCTCTTCTTTTTCACTCAAACTAATAAGTGGGATTCGTGTGGGAATTCATAATTGGATGACCTACCTTGCTAGATTTAGGACAATGGGATGCTATGTGGTAATTTTTAAAGTAGGCTTGCATTGGAAGGAAACATTTTTAAAGTCCAAAAGTTGCATTTAGACATGTTTCTTTGTAACCAACTCAATTTCTTCTAGAAACCCTTTGTTGAAATACATATCGATGTATATTAATTTTTATGTGGTGATATGTTTCCTTTCCACTTCTATGTTGTAGAATTTTACCAAGCATGTTTCCAATAGATTTTAGGGAGTTGAAGCACCAAAATTGTAGAGGAGGACTGGGAAACCTTATTGATATGTAGGTGGAGAAAAGAGTGTTTGAGGAAGGGCTGAAAGTTGGGTCTAGGGTTTCATGCAAAGCCCAGATTTTTCCAAAACCAAGGACCAAAGTTGAATATGAGGCCCTTATCCTCAACTAGATTGAATTCAATGTGGAAAAATCATTTCGTGTAGGGATAGATGAAGGTTTCCTCCTTAATTTTGAGTTTCCAAGTTGTGGAAATGCATGCATGCAATTATGTGAGTTTTGGTCATAGTCCATTGAATCTATAAATTAAACCATTACTTCTAAATTGTTTTGCTTGGTATATGACATTAGATTCTACAAACATGGACATGATTGGATCCTTTGATACCAATTTATATTTGGAGGGGAGATATCCATCAAGGTTCTATTTTGAACACCCTGTGTGAGGGAAAATTTGAACATATGTTTTCTTTTGTTGGGGTAAAGACACAAGATGGGATGGGATAAACCTTAGTGGATCCAAGGAATCCATAATAGATAATGGGTCAAACTTGAGTGTGGAGGAAACCTACAAATTATTACAAGAAAGTGGTGACATGGGATAAAGGATGGAGCTTAGTTATGATGTAGAGCCAATAAGTTGGGGGCTTGAACATGAGGCTAAAAAGTAGCCCGTGAGAGGGCCGAGGGGCCAATATTAGGATCCATGCTTTTGGTGGTGGTTTTTTTAGGGTTGATGCCTTATATTGGCCAATCTTAGGATCCATGCCTATGGTGGTGGTGTTGTTATGATTGATGCCTTATATTTTCTAGTTAGAAAATTGTAAACATTCCATTGATTAATGGTTCAAACTACGTTAATAAATAAAACATCTAGCTATAGTGGAAACTATTAGTGTATGCACTTGTCAAATGCATATAGATAACTTGCCAATTTTGATGATACCTCGACATATCCCAAATCCTTAGAGGCAATTACATGGTGATGTCTCACTTGGGTATCCTCTTAAACTTGCCAATTTTGATGATACCTAGACATATGTCAAATCCTTAGAGACAATTACATGGTGATGTCTCACTTGGGTATCCTCTTAAACTTGCCAATTTTGATGATACCTAGACATATCTCAAATCCTTAGAGACAATTACATGGTGATGTCTCACTTGGGTATCCTCTTTAAAAAAAAACATAATTGGCAAAAGAAAGTGCCTAATTATATTCCTAAGGTGCACTAGAGAACCTTAGAAGTGGAAATTTCTATTCTTAGTAGTATATTATGTTCTCATTTAATGGTCAAGCCAATTTTCTCTGCTTCCTTCGAACAATTTTTTACAATTTTGTATCAATAGTTAATTTATTTGAATGTTGCTTACTCAACTACATATTGGAATTCTAAATTTTGAAAGAACTTGCTTTGTGTTGCTTTTTGCATCGTAGTTAAAATTTGACAACAATAACATTTGTTCTCCTCAAATAAAATCTAGTATTAACATTTGGTTTCCATTTATGAAATTTGATTGTTTTAGAAAATAATTTATTGTAAGTGCATTATAAAATTGGCCTATAACTTCTAGTCTTGTAGATTATAGTAGGGCTTGAAATTTAATGATATACAACAAATCCCTTATTTTGACAGATGTAATTGTACACTCTAAAATGATATTTATCTTTTGATAATATGTTTAATTCTCAAGTAATGAAACCTAGTAATAAATACTATTTAGCCTTCGATGATATGTTCACTTTTCAAGTCATGAAACCTACCATTTTCTCTTATAAGGAAGTGGACATGATTGGAGGAAGTTTGATTATAGAAGAGGGTATGGTCATTTTCAATGGTGGATACCAACTATGTTGATGAGATATATCATATGGATAGTACTTGCCTTTTAGGGAATGACTAGTGACATTATGGCCATGAGAAACTTTTCAACAAATTGAGTTGGGGAAAAGTAAGAGTGGCCGAACTTTTAGATTTGTGAAAAGACTAAATGTGGATTTAAGGTTTAAGGTGTGAGAAAATGTACATGAACATGAGAACATGATCATAGGAAAAAAACAAAAAAACAAATTAACATGGGATATATGTGGTAAAACCATTGAAAGGGAAACATTCATGGAGCAATGAGTTATGCTCATTTATTTATCTCAAAATTCTTTATCTTGTACATTGAGGACCCAAGTTTTTTATTTATAGAGAAAATGTTTACATGCAAAATATATGCAAATTTCTTTTTATTTCTAGTTCACTAAACCAGTAAGTCAAAGATTCAATGCATAACTACAATTTATTCAATGTATAATTCAATGTATCTATGCAATGGATAATTACAAATTATTTATTGTGCATAATTACTTTATTTTCATGTGAACAAATCATTAGACAATTTGAATATAATTATGTTCCAACACCCCCCCATAGGATTGACTTGGAGTTGAGGGGGAGGAAGGAGGATATACACTCTATTCCCCCATAAAGACAACTTCCTTCACTCCTAGCAAGGATTGAAGGTGAACGATCTTGGCTTGGTGAATGGATTTATGAAAATATACGTGATTTGATCTTTTGAATGACAAAATTGCAAATCAAGGAATTGACCATGAATAAGTTGTCGTATGTAGTGCATATGGACTTCAACGTGTTTGGTACATTGGTTCTCAACTAGATTGTAGGAAATGTTGATGACACTTTGATTGTTGCACCAAAGAGTTGTAGGTTGGTCTTGAGTGAAATCAAACTTTGTGAGCAATTGTCGAATCCAATAAAATTATCAACTAGCATTAGCAACACATCGATACTCTTCCTTTGTGGAATTAAGAGCCATTGCATGCTCCTTTTTGTTGGACCAAGTGACATGACCCAAACCAAGGTTCAAATTGTAACCATAAGTAGAATTTTGATAAGTATCAACATTAGTTTCCCAATATAAATATGTAAATCACATTAAAGAAGAGGATCTCCATGAAGTATACTCTATGCTAAACTGCGAAGTACCCTCAATGTAGTGAAGGATATGCTTTGCTACCTTCATGCTTCCAATGTATCTCATGCGGATTTGCATGTAGTAGGAGACTAAACCAACAACAAAGGAAAGGTTTGGTTGAGTATGGTTCTAGAACAAAACACTTCCTTCCAACTATCTATACAAAGTGGGATCAACCTTAGGAGTTGAACATTTGGCAGAAAGTCTGACACTTCACTAATAAGGAGTAGGGGTGGACTCATAGTCTTCCATGTGAAATCAATGAAAAAGGTTTAGTGCATACTTATTTTTAGATTGTTGTATTTGAAGAAAAACTAAATAATGAAAGAGGTTTTCTATCCCCCATTTCTAGGGATAACTAAGGAGATGATGTCTTGAGTCCCTCAGGTTGCAAACATGGAGTACCGAGAGACAGACGATTGACATCATCCATATGCACAGAAAGAGACCCACTTCACCACAACACATCCTCGTTTTGTCACTATGGAATTCAACAAATAAGCTTGCTTCCGGAAGACAATGAATCTTGCTACATGAGGTACAAGTCAGGTATTGTGGTAAGTGTCACTTTAATACTTGAGGCATTTGAGTATGTTGCATTTAAATCTATTTTTGATTATAGAACGTCTGCTTGGAAATTATGCTCTTTTCCCTGTTTCACCTTGGTGGTTGACATTGTGCCCTAGTAAGTAGTCACACTTGGGAATGGTTTTTCTACTGGAAGGTCCCCTTAACGATTCATTGCCATTCTTGATCATACTTATCTTTTTTCACACTTCATCCTTTTCATCTCGTTATCTTTCGGGATTTTCGAGTGTAGTGATCGAAGAAGGGATTATACCTCATTTCATGGGAAGAAGGGGTTGAAGGCCCAAAGGGAATGTAGTTGGAAAAATATAAAATCCAAAATTATAGCCCCCTAGATTCTCTCCTAGGGAGGTCTTGAGAAAGATGAAATGTCTCTCCTAAAAAACAAATCAAATACTTGCAAGAAATAATTTCATATTATATAGACGTCCCACTTGTTGAGGGATCTACACAAGTGTGTTACAACCTTTTCTTTACCCTTATGGAACACTTTATATTTCTAGCTTCAAGTGACATTGTGGTACTACCTCCCAAGTATTATGTTACCCATTTGGAGTTCCCAACTGTTTTGGACTTTAATTAATTAATGACAAAGGAATGGGCTTGGAAAAAGGATGCATTGGAAACGAAGGTGAAACACACCCTCTACAAAGGAACCCATAAATGAGACACTACAAACCCTTGTATTTCATGAACCCCATGCCAAAATGTATTACCCCCATCCACCTCATATCCTTTACATGACTAAGAGAGGGGTACACCTAAGAAACACTCCTTGACTTAAGGAACAACTCACCCAATAGGTCACCTTGTCAACCCTCCCATACCTAAACTTGGAAAATTGCATAGGGTCCTTGATCACTTGTTTAATTTGATAAGGTAGTTTTGATGCACATATTTAGGTGGCTCTTTTATTAAATGTGATTTTACTTGCAATGATACATTTGAATTGAGATCCTTGGAGGGCGCACTTGTCTATCTTTGCAGGGCCTTGTTTGATGGACATTTTGGAGGAACAAGCCCAACTTGGGCCTTCATTAGGGTAGGAAGCCCACCAATTGGATGTCATAGCCCAAAACTTTGGGAAAGACAGAGGATGAAATTTTCCTTTGAAGGAAAAGGAATATACCTTGGAGGACCTCATCTATCCCCTAGTAGCCCAACAATTTTCCTTTGGAGGTTAAAGAGTTTCACTTTTGGGCTTGACGTCTTGATGAGGCTAGGGTTTTGATAACAATGGTGAAGTTTGGAAGGTGACATGACATGGTAGATGGATGGAGGATGCACAACATGATGACACATGGACTTTGAAGGCCCAATCCCTCCTCAAATCACTCAATTATTTGTCAAAAGAGTCAAAACATCACCCCTTAGGGGCATGCTATCACCTTCTAGGGTTTCTTTTTCATGTAAAAATCTAATTTTTAATTGTAAAGGGGAAAATAAGGGGGGTCATCCTCTTAATTGTGTTTTACCATAATTAATGTGGAAAAACATTAATTTTTATTCCTTGTATAAATAAAGGACAAGATCATTTCATTTTCACAACTTAATCTCTCTGGAGTGAAGATACTCTTGCCTGAAATTTTCGCCCTACTTGGGAAAATCGATCCCTCACTCTTGTGCAATTATTTGGATGTTTTCATGTCTATTGTAGAGATAAAGTGGTGCAATACCTTTCTTGGAGACTTGTCTTGGCATGTGAATGAATTTTGCTTGGTAAAACATGGTTTTGGTCTTTCTATTTTTTTTTTTTTTAAATTGGTAAGGAATTTTCTGCAATTGTTAGTAATTTCTTCTTATTTCAAGTTATTCTTGTCTTAAAATCCTTGGAGGAGTATAAGGGAATACATCCTCCACCAAGTTCATTTTATTTGTTATTGGACAAGTCATTTTTCAAGGGTTTCTAGGATAAGTACAAGGGTGTACACACTCCTAGATTTACTCTTCTAGGTCTTGCATACTCTAGTGAGTAAAATTGATTACACCCCTAGAGGATTTGAAAACCTAGCCTTAAATACAATAATCCATAACCCATTGGAAAGGCACTAATCATTTTTTGCATTGGAGAAATAAATTACTTGCATTAGAATGCATGATTTTATGAGATATTGAATTTGTTCGAAGTGGAATAAATTATTTTCCTTAATAGCTTGCTTGAGCCACTAGGGTGTTTTGATTGGTCAAGGATATCTTGTTTCTGTTAAAAAATTATGCTACAACCATTAGGACTATTTCAAAATATATCTTTCAAGGTTAATTTCTCACTCTTTTACCATTGAGAATAGTTGGCAAGTTGCTATTTTTTATCTACTTGATATTGGCTATTGTTGGGAAAGTTGTTGGCTAGTTTCTTGGGGTAAAATTTGTTTCTGTAGAAAATATTCTCTACAGCCATTTGGATGCTCTGAAAAATCTTTGAAAACATCCTTTTTCAACCCTAATTCACCATAAAAAATTGTTCTAAAGTATTGACAATTCCTATACTTGTTTAGTGCTTCCTCCCCCAATAAATATTTAATTCTTTTGATGGTTATTTTTGCGGTAAATCATTAATTTCATTGTTGATATATACATTTGTTTAGTTCTATAATTTAGGAAAACGAGCTTCACTTGATTTTCTATTTGATATTTGATTTTCTTCTTGTCTCGGGGATGTTTAACACTTTGGTGTAGGTACTCAAATCTCTGGAAACCATTTACCATCATCAAGACTCATTTAAAGCCCTCATACTTCTTCCATAATTGACCTAATGGGTTCCTCTCAAAATCTCTTCATCCTCCATCTTAATCCCCCTAGGGTCACCCTATAGCCCCCCCTTGAGGTGATTTCATCATTTCTAAAGAAAGGGAGTACCTATCTAAGGTGAAAGTGGGTAGGTATTCCATAGTTCTCACCATCTTGTGGATTGGGTCGGGCTTTTCTCAACCTACAATTTTTTTGATAACATTTTGGTATTGTTGTCGGGGAGGATTTTGAATCCTTTTTCATTCCCTAACAATATCTTGGAAATCTATCCCAAAGCCTTTCCTAGTTTTCTTGGCGACTCCAATGGAGGGAAGTTACCCCCCCCCCCGATGAACTTTCTAAATCTCATATGGCGACTCCACAACCCAAGAACCCACCTTTCCCTGATTATCCTTTCCATATTTTGATGAGCCTTGAGCTCATATGGTGACTCCATTGAGGTGTCATTTCACACAATGGAATTATGGCATCATGGGGTGAACCCTTTCCTAGAGCTTGTCATACCTCAAAGATAATTTTATAGATGGAAAAATAAAAAGTTGTTCATGCATTCGCTTATCATTTGATGAATATTTTAAAAGGGTTATCTCAAGAACCTACCAAAGAATAAGCCCTTGTATATGACAAGATGATTGAAGAAAAAATCTATGAAGAAATTTACCAAGAAGATCCCATTGAAGTTTCTCTTGTTGAAGATCCAGATGAGGCATTCATATCCATGTTCCCACTTAATGGAGATGAATTTTTGCTACCTCATATTCCTCTTGGAGTGGTTAGTATAAAGAAAAAGGATTGTTGAGAGGTTTACCAACCCCTCGAAGAATAACACAAATTGCCCCTTGAAGGCTTGATTGAAGAAGCGAGTCTTGAGGAAGAAGAAAATGAGATACCTCGTGAATGTGTCGAGCCCTCTAATGAATTAATCAATGAAGAGGATCATCATGAATATGGAGTGATTATGTCTTCCCTTCCATTTGATGAAGACATCCATGCCTCCATTCTTCCCGCACATCAACAAGAGAACATGGTAAGTTATAATCCTTTCAAAAATTTTGATGATACTTTATTGCATGATTTTGGAAGTGAAGAAGTGCCAGAGGAACTCTTGGATGCAATAGACCCTTTGTGTAATAATTTGATTGAGATCATTGATGATTTCATACATATTGGAAGGCATGAATGGGACGTTGATTTTTTTGGTTTTGATGGGGATCCCATCTACGACATTGAGGGAAATTTTTAGATAAGGATTACAAAAGTCTTTCCTTTGGAAGATTGTCTTTCGTACATGGATCATCCAATTATTTTTCATCATGATGATAACTTGAGTATGGATTGGTATCATCCATTCAAGTATGACTTGTCATGATGTACTCATAATGATTATGGGTCATGTTTTGAGAGTTGTGATGTGTATCCTTTTGAGCATTCAGCTTCATTATGAGGTGAAAATTTTCATCTTCCATCGTGCTCAAATCTTGATGAAGATAAGACTATGGACAACCCAGAACAATCAGAGACTCACTCTACAAAGAAAAAATATCTTCATCTTGGGGATTTTTGTAGGGATTTGCAAATGAAGAGGAAACTATTTTCTTTCTCTGGACATGAGGCTATCTTCCTCTTTGGGCAGTCATACGATTTTATTCCAATCTATGTTTTCCTCTCAGACTTACGAAACCAGTGGTCATGCTAAAAAGGAATAAAATGAGCCATCATCTATACATGGTATCCCTCTTCAACATAGGGTGGATCAAACACGTCGTCATTCTTTCTACCAGGATTTTCTCCCTCCCACCCACCTCAATGAGTTGTTTTCTATGATTAATTATAGGCTTATTTATATTCATGATCATTATGTTCTTAACTTGTCCTTGATATATTTTATAATTAAGCACAGGGGAAATCACCTGCGAGAGATACTGCAAACTATCTCTTTCAATCTTAATTTCTCACTCTTATACCACTGAGAATAGTTGGCAAATTGCTATTGTTTATCTACTTGATATTAGCTATTGTTGGGAAAGTTGTTGGCTAGTTTCTTGGGGAAAAAATTCATGCTGTAGAAAATATTTTCTACAGCTCTTTAGCTGCTCTGAAAAATATCTAAAAAAATCCCTTTGCAGCCCTAATTCACCATCAAAACTTGTGCTAAAGTATTGGGAATTCATCTACTTGTTTAGTGCTTCCTCCCCCAATAGATATTTAATGATTTTGATGGTTATTTTTGTGGTAAATAATTAATTTCATTGCTGATATATACATTTGTTTAATGCTGTAATTTAGGACAAGAAGTTTCACTTGCTTGTCTCTTTGATCTTTGAGCTTGTATCTCGGTCATTTGTCTTGTCTCAGTCAAGTTTAACACTTTGGTACACGTACTTAAATCTTTGGAAACCATTTACCATCATCAATACTAATTTCAAAGCACTCATACTTCTTCCATCATTGACCTAAGGGGTTCCTCTCAAAATCTGTTCATCCTCTTTCTCAATCCCCCTAGGGTCACCCAAAATTCCTCCTTTGAGTTGATTCCATCATCTCTAAAGTGAGGGGAGTACCTATCTAAGGTGACATTGGGTAGGTATTTCCATAGTTCGTGCCATCTTGTGGATTGGGCTAGGATTATTCCAACCTACAATTTATGTGATAACATTTTGGCATCATTGTCGAGGAGGATTTTGAATCTTCTTTCGTTCCCTAATGACATCTTGGAAAGCTATCCCAAATCCTTTCCTATTTTTTCTTGCAACTCCACCTGAGGGAAGTTCCCTCACCCCCTTTGATGAACTTTCTAAATCTCATCTGGTGACTCCACAACCCAAGAACCCACCTTTCTCTGATTACCCTTTCCATAGTTTGATGATCCTTGAGCTCATCTGGTGACTCCATTGAGGTGTCATTTCAGGAAATGGAATTATGGCACCATGGGGTGAACCCTTTCCCAGAGCTTGTCATATCTAGAAGAAACTTTTATAGATGGAAAAATAAAAAGTTGTTGATGAAGCCGCTCAACATCTAATGAATATTTTAAAAGGGTTATCTCAAGAACCTACCAAAGAACAAGCCCTTGCAGATGAAGAGATTCTTGAAGAACAAATCTATGAAGAAAGTTACCAAGAATATCCCAATGAAGTTCCTCGTGTTGAAGATCTATGTTAAGGTCCTAACCCGCACATAGGTAGATCAATGTATTCGGATGTAATAAAGGTCAATATTAATAAGACCTTTCAATAAAATAGAATAAAGCGGATGTAAGAAAACCTAATAGAAGCTTCCGCTTCTAGAAGGATATTCCTCTAGATGCTTCTCTTAATAGACATATTTAGTATAAACAAGGGGTGAGGGTATGTGAACCCTAGCTTGGAGATTATTGTAACAGAGCGCTGATCGACTGGAGGTTGCCCCCTCGAAGAGGCCTGTGAACATTGCTATCTGAATCAAAGTGTTGTTTATGTTGCTATTTCGTATATCATTTCTGTG
>ML779125.1:1302634-1322664 GCA_009831015.1 Picea engelmannii | reverse complement strand
TCATTGTTGTTAACTCTTCACATGTTGTATTTCCCTTAGGCAATTTCATGCTTTCCTAGTTAGTGTTTCAATGCTTTCTTAGATCAGTTTGATTTCAACAACATAGATTAGATTAGATTAGTTCTACTTCAGTCCTGCATATATAGTGTGTGTGCTTTGTCAGTCTACGTACCCCGGGTTGACAATTAAATGGTTGGGCAAGTACTACAACGTTATTATAACGACATATATTTCGCCTAACAATGCCTACCTACTTACCTACACTTACCTGTTGGCTGGATTTTAGGTGTAGTCAAACGACCAATGAAACCAATCCAACAATGTCCCACAATACCTTCTTTTGTGCTTCATCATAAACCAAAATAGTGATAAGTTAAGCACAAAAATAACATGGCTTAGAGAATGAATCATATCATCGGAAATCACAACGTCTAAATCATGGAGGCGGGTGGGAGGGATAAAATCATGCCAATTCATTCTCTATAGAAAGTGCTCAATCCACTTCAAGAAGGGATCATGAGAATTCAAAGGCTCAAAAAACTGACTCAAAAGGTCTGCAAGCTGGCTACCTAGGATGTTCCCATAATCTGAAGTGTGGGAAGGGATTGACGAGGATCTAGTAGATGACTAGAAAACGCTTAAGGGAAAGTTGAAACACTGATATGATAGACTTATTCTTGTAGAATTCAACCAACCCTTGGACTCTAGGGTTTTACCTAGAGAAAACTCAATACAAGAGACAAATATCCCAACTACACCTCTAGAGACACAACAAAGTAAAGTAATTGAAGGTGGCTTGAGAAAGTTTTCATAAGGGTTCTTCTTCAGGAAAAGAACATCCTTACTCTTATCAAAACTTGAGCACAACGATGGTTGATAATATTCTTCACTGAATGAATCCAAGTGCTCAGAGGAGTACTCATCAAAACCCTCAAGGTAAGACTAAAAATAATCAGGAAAACAAGGTACTAGGTCATCCTTGGGTGTTTGAAAAGTATGGGCAAATATATCATCTCCTTGTTGCCACTGATCAAAATCAAAAGTATCATGTAGTGATAACTGTGAAGGAAACACTTGGAAATTATTCTTAATGTCATAAATGGGGTCCATACCAAGACCAATTACATCCCATTTATGTATTTGGACATGTATGAACTCATCAATATCAACTATGCCACTATATGTATCATAGCATGAAGGATTTAGAACTTTTAAAGACTCATCCATCTTCTCCGCATTTCCCAAATCATAAAGTAGAAAATCATAAAAATCTTGTAGAGGAGGGTAACTTACTGTTTCTTCTTGTGCAAGAGCTTTGAGGACTTGGGTGTCTTCAACATGTGTCATTGTTTCATCCTCATGAATTTCCCCTTCATCTTCAATTATACAACAAGGAATATCTACTTCGTTCAGGGATTCCATTTCTCCTTCATTTTCTGAATCATGGAACAAGGTGTCATCGAAATTCTAAAAAGGAAAGCAACTAACCTCATCATCCTTTTGTTGTGTAGGAGGAAATGGCTCGTGGACGGCTTCATCAGAGGGAGGAGTGCAGGTTGATACTTCATCATTTTTCTTAGGTTCCAGCTCCTCAATTGTGTTTTCATTCTGTTGATTGATAACTTGTTCCCTTCTTTCTTGTGAATTTTCAGTAAAGATATCAAGGGAAAATAATCTCTCCAAACTAAAGGCATCTGGGGTAAAGGAATGTGCTTCCCTAAACAAGGAGATATTTGCCTCAATTTTTATAGCTATGTTATACACTTCTTTGAGTGTTTTGGACCCTTTTTGTTGAAGAGGAAACTCAAATGTCCCAGAAGTGCATTGGTATAGAGATATACAAGGTACTTGTCTTCAGGATAATGGATTCTAGGAATCTTGTATAGCAACATCTAAAACCTAACCTCAAAATCCCTGACAGTCTCATCCTCATTTTTTCTTATGTATTCGAATCCTTTAATTAATAATTGGATATCTTCCAATTTCATGCCCCAACTAATGAGAAAGGTTTCTTCTACTGGTCCATAGATCTAATGTTAGAGGTTGGAAGATTATCATACCGTCTTCTAGCATTTCCATGCAGAGTGGCAGAGAAAAGTTTCATTACCAAGTCTTCTGCATCATCACTGATAGGGTGGAGTTGAAAGAAATCCCAAAAATTACTCATGTGATAGTCGGGTCTTTCCCCATCACTACCAATGAATCTAGGGAGCCACTTTTCGTACTTCGGGGGCACTTGTCGAGGGTATCCCGGGATTTTATTCATTTCCAAAGGTGTGAAGTTTCCTAGGTCCCATTGAGAAGTCATAGTTGACTTCATCATCAGTGGAGTCGTCGAATAGTTTTCTTGAAATTATTAAAGAAATAAAGGAATCACCCTTAGTGGAGTCGCCAGGTAAGCTTGTAAGATAAAGACTCTTGAGGAAAGGCTTACCAAAAAGTGTCATCTTTGAGGAGAATTGACTTAGTGTTCCCCGACAACGATGCCAAAATGTTATTGCACAATTTGTAGTTAAGGTAAAAGACAGATGAAAGGAAGAAAAACTGGCATAACTGAGACTATCCCACCACTGTCACCTCAATGGGATAACTCTTTCTGTTTAGGGAGGTAAGGCCCAGGGGAGACGTCCTTGGTGACCTTGGGTTTTGAGAAGGAAAAAGATTGAAAGGCTAAGTATAATATTCCCCCCTCACAAGTCACCATTGATCAGAAAGTCCCAGCTAATCATCCAATAAAGATAAGTAATAACCAAACAATGTACCTACCCAAGACAAAGCAACAAAGAAACTATACATGTGGAAGATTACTTGTTGGTTAGTACTTCATATAATCAAAGACTTTATGATAATAAGAAATTGAGCAATAATATTGATGAAGTAAGTCAATGTTTATACAATAGCAATGATTACACAATATCACTTCACAATAAATTCTAAAGAAACTTTGCAATAATGAATGACAATTAATATAACAATACTAGAAGCAACATTTCAATTAATCATTCAATTGCTTTAAAGATAAGTAAATGTTGCATAGAGATGTTTATAGCATGAATAGATGATAACAACAATAGGGTTAGTGATTGATAGTATGATATAGGGTTAGAAATATTAGTAATTGTTCAAAGTATTTGGATATATGTATGATCAAGGTACTCAAACAATGGAGGTCTTAGATCAATGCTTTATGAGGGAAAATGGAGTAAAAAAGGGTTACAAATGTTGAAGGGTCATGATGATAGTGATAGGGATAGAGACAAGAGGGTTTGATGTTGAAGTTTTGCTAAAGTAAGGCTTCAACAAGTCAAACCCTAGGGGAGACGACTCACTAAGGTGTAGATGACCTAGGCCTTAGTGCATCTTCCTCCTTCCCTAGCTCAAAAGACAAATTTAAGCAGCTAGCTTGAGCAAGAAATGATATGGATGAAGATAAGAGGGTTAAATGTTGAGGTGTTGCTAAAGCAAGGCCTCAACAATGAAACCCTAGGGGAGAAAGACTCACTAAGGTGTAGAAACCCTAGGACTTAGTGCTTTCTCCTCCTTCTTCAGCTCATTGACAAGAATAAAATGGTTATCTTGAAGGATGGATGATATGGCTAAGGACAAAAGAGTTTGATGATGAAGTGTTGCTAAGGCGAGGCTTCATTAATAAAACCCTAGGGAAAACGACTCAATAAGGTGTATAAACCTTAGGCCTTAGTGATTTTTCTCCTTCCTTGGATCAAAGACAAGATAAAAAACAGCCAGGCTAGAAGAATTGGATTAGAGTGTTTCTATGGCAAGGCTCTATCTAACTTCAGCAAAATCAAATGTCTCTTTAACTTAGTAGGGACATGAGACAAGGACACCTACATGTGCTTGTCACCTAGGGTTTAATCCATCAAATTATAATAACAAAATTCAAGCAAGCAATACCATAACCATTCAATAAACAAGTGTTTTGCAGAAATTTACTTACATCCACCAAGCATTCATATATCCAAACCCTAGTTGTAAACCTTCCACCAAGATAAATGCCAAAAAATTACCAAAATAAGTCTCCTTCAACAAGTGCACCACAATTTCATCCAATAACCCTAAGAGGGCTGAAAATTTCAGACCTCAACAAGTGGTGAGTGAAAGATGATGTCCAAAATGAGAGTTTTAGCTCTCAATTTATACAATAACAATGACCTCAATTAAAAATTAGGTCACCAAAAGGCCGACAAGGAAAAAATACCAAATAATACTATTTTACATTAATCTTTCATAATGAAACTCTAATCAAGGAAATAATGAGGACGTCGTGCCCTTCTAGGGTGACATTATCCCTTTCTAGGGGAAATGTGGCCTCCTGGAGCAAAACGTTATATCTTCTTAGGCCTCTGGAAGCTGCCACAAGTGCCAATCATGCCACAACTGCCTCCAAAAATCCCACATCATTGGATGATGTGATAGGAGTTCATAAGTGACGTCATGGGTCTAGCAAGGCCAATGTATCAGTGGAGAGGGCACAACCCCCCTGGGTACAGGTCTGCTCAGCCATCTCTAGTGGAATGTTCTGCTCTTCCCTGGTGAAAACACTATGTCCTGTATCTTCCCCTTGTTGGGGTCTCAACATCCATCTGGTGGGATCTTCAGCCCCATGGAGATCCAAACTGGTCATCTCCCCATCTGTACCTATCCAATATGGTACCTGTCTGTCGGGTATGATCCTGCACATCAACATATATGCCCTCCATGGGCTCATACATCACAGGGATCATAGAAATTTCAATCACATCCAATCATCTATTTTATTAAACATGTGCATAAAATCCCTTTTACCTAGTCAAGTGCTCAAAGACATTATACAAATCTGCAAGGAAAGTTTGGAGGAAGTGACAGTGCATCCTATTGGGCTAGTTTCCACTAGAAAAGGGATGTTTCCAGAAGAGATAAAATCCAAGTCATGTTAATGGGTGAGGTGGATAAGGGATGTCCTGACAAGGGGTGTATTGATAGCAGGTAACTACAAGGCTTACCTATGGGTGTGTTTGTAGAAGGTGAGTTGCACCTGTCATGGATGCAAATGTTTACAAGCCCATTCATGCCTTTTATTATTTATTCTTTATTTATTTTTCTTCCAAGAATATAATCAGGGGACACTTCCCTAGCGTGGTGACCAGTGGTGAAAATGTTACCCACAAGCACTTTCACGGAAATGAGAAGGTTGGCTCGTGATGAGGCTCCCTTTCTCTTGGCCATGCGACCAAGAGCCACTACCCTGGCATGGTAACCAGGTGATAGTAGTGTCATACAGCTAGGTTCCCATGGACCCAATAGGATGGATCGTGATGAGACCCCCTATCCTCTGAATAGGTATTTTTTTATTATTTTATGGGTCCCTCTTGTTTCTTGCTGAGAATCTTTTTACTCCTTTCTCGGGGATCCCTGGGCAAAGCATCTTGAGGTTTTATTTTTATGATTTTGTCTTTTTTCAGCTTCTTTTACCTTGTGCTCCTTTAGCCCCTTCTTCCCATAAGACAAGGTGAAACCCTTAAATGATTGGCCAAACCAATTCTCAAACCAATGAAATGGGATGGATGAGCTGGAAGAAAAATGGAAAGTGGTAAGTATGACGAGAGCGAACAATGACTTTTCATGGATCCCCCCAGTGGTAACTCAAAACCTATGGGCACAATATTACTAGGGGATCCTATCATTCCCCCCAGACATGGTCAAGTGGATAAGTATAATATCCAAGCACCCATTAGAAACTAAAATAAATAGATGAACATGTTCAAAGGTTTTGAGGATCAGAGTGACACATACCATGATACCTAGACTCATTACCTCATGGAGCAAGAACCATCTCAGATAAAGGAACAATATGAGGTGATGGATGCTGCTACTGCTGAAAAAGTGGAGGCACTAAAAGGAAGAAAATATGGGCCTTCCAGGGCCATTATCAAGTCGTTCTGGCTCTTGGTACTCCATGTCTAGGACTTGTGGGCCTTGAGACATAATCTCCTTAGTTATCCCTAAAAGTAGGGATAACAAGCCCAATTTATCATATCGTTGTAGGGTATGATTCTTGGTCGTGCAACGATCTTATGCAGTTCCGACTGCACTACAAATTTAATATTGGCTGAGAAGGACTTGCGTCTTCCTCAGCAGAGTCATCTAGACAGTTGCTAATCCCATGCTCTAAGACATCAAAAACTTGCTTCCAAGTTTTAATGGCGTCTGCAACTTGCATAGTCGTGTCTAATAGAGCATCTACATTTCGATTTGAATCATCACCCAATGCATCAAGATTCTTTGTATATTTTCATGGCACCATAATCCTTAAGGAAACATAATTAGCTTACCTGTGATAGGAGAAGTCTGTAAGCTCTACACTGGATAAAAAACTGTTAATTGCAAATGGTAAAAATGACTTTGATATTCGAAGTGATTTATTCAAAAAGTATATCGATCTTCATATTGCTCTACTGACGAAGAATTTATTAAACTTAATGGAATTCATTACCTGGTGATTCACAATCTTTATTTGAAATCATTAACCTTAATCGATCATAAATGACATTAATACATAGACAGTTCATGTTCAGAATTTTTGGATGTGACATGGTATAAATCTCCCGAAGTCTGAATTCACGAAGAAGTTAATCTCTAAGTAATCACTTTTATGTTTTAATTAATCATGTTTTAAAACATTGTATTAAATTTAAGTATTTTAGGAGTTGGGAACTCGGAGGTTTTGAATATAGCACAAGAGAAACTTTCTGAAATTCGGAACTGCGAAGTGATTAATTAACATTTAATCAGTACTAATTAAAGTCATTAACCGTTTTATTAATTCCTTGAAAAAGGTTTTTACTTTTTGTAATCACTTTACTTCGATGCTTTGATAATCCAGGGATTGTGAAATCAAAAAATCCCGAAGAGAAATCTCTTGGAGTGACATGGTAGAGAGGATGTCATTCTTGATGATGTGTCAAGAGAAGAGAGGTGCCATGTGTTACTTGAAAACGTGTGAATTAGCTGATGTAAATGTTAAATATAAGTGCCATGTGTCAAGCCAAGAGAATATTTTAAAAGACATGTGTCCCATGACGTGTCTGTAAGTACTTTAGAAATGATCACGAGTGACTATCTTCGGGACTTCGAAATTTTGGTGTTTTTATTGTTTATCTCTATTGAAATACCCGAAGTGCGAAGCTGCGAAGTGACCGCTAAATACTTTCTTTTAAAGTTCAGGAAGATTTTTAAACTTCAGAGATAATAAGGACCGTTCGATCAGATCAGAGTAACTCATCGACGATAGAGATTGTAAGCGCCTTATTGATAATTAACAACCAATGGATTTGTTTTTTGAAATTTAAAAGGCAACTTTCTAGGTTTTGTTTTGCTTTTTGGGTGAGATTTTTATTCCTAAGAGGAAAAATTTAAAGATGAAAGGATCAAAATTATACGTGTTCCAACATAGGCTCCATCTGGGGATTGTGGCTCCCTATGAGGCACGAGATAATAGTAGACCAAGTGCCTTTATTGGGTAAATGGAGTCATTATTGCTTTTTGAAAAACATTTTCCAGTTTTATTAAGAATTAATCATACATAGAAAGACGAACTTAACCAAACCTCAAAAACCTTCAAAACATACTTAATGATTGATCTCAAGTTAGGCTATTTAAAACTTCCTTTTCCTAAAACTGATTTTAGAATTGTTTAATATAATCAAAATAATTTTAACAAAAATATCAGTGTTCGACCGACTTTGTTTGCTTCAAGGTTAAGCATATGTAACATATTTATTTAGGGAATCCCTAATTGGTTCAATATGTAAATATCACCAAAAAGAGAACTAGATAACAAATTATGATATATACGTATGTATGAAATCCTTACATATATCATAGATATTTCTTCACTGTTAGCAAGTATGTTCAGTACCCCGATGAAGTTATCTACTTCTCCCATTTAATTTCCTTTCACCACTTCAATTAACACTTTTGCACTTTGCTGAGATGAGGGAAATCAATATATTAATTTCCTTTCATCACCTCTTTTGGACAAGATGGGGGAAATCAAATTATGAATTTCCTTTCACCATCTGTCTTGTATTTTAATATTTTGAAGTGGGGGAAACCAATATGTATGTAACATACAACGGATGACATCTGTTTAATTTTTTTGAAAAGAAGGTCTATCAACAAATTTAAGAATACTATGAAACCAACTTTCTTCCAATTTTCAATACAGCTTTGCCTATAGGAATTTTTTTATGGGAATCTTAATCTTTCAGGGATCAACCTTAAGAAAATTAGTCAGTTTAAAGTTTGATAGAAGAGAGAAAATTATCAAGATTATCCTAGACATACTTTTTCAATTAAAATCAAAGGAACATAAAGATTTTCGCCTAATATTGTTTTGAAAATATGTTTTTAAGTTTTCTGAGTCAAAGTAAGGTTCTTTCTTTCTATGAGGACTAAAAAAAGGGGGACAAAGGAAAAGAAAAACTGTAATGAATAAAAATCTAGAGATAGGTAAAAAGTAACCAAATCAAAGATTCGAAGGATCTGAAACAAAATATCCTAATCCCACACGAGTTTGTGTCATTGGTTCATACTTCTTTCGAGTTTATTTATTATCATTTTTATTTTCATTTCAGAGATGCCTTTAGAACTTATCAACATGACACTTCAAGTTATAATTTTATACATTTTTTATTCTAAGGTTAGGTAACAATATTATCATGAGAAAAAACTTCCTTCACATTCACTTCAAAAAGATTTATTAAATTTTATTTGAATTATAAGAAGAGTAGGGACTCATACCTTATTTTCCCTTTGAATTTTCAGCAAGGTAGATTATTCATTTATCACCTGTTTTTAGAGAAATCAAATGTTTGAAAAATGAGTTTCGAGTTTTTGTTCAACCTCATCTTCTGTTCAACAAGATCTATTCTACAAGAGGAATAAAATGAAAAATATCATAAAATCCTGTAGAATAGAGATGACATGTGATACAAATGTTTTTTATTTTTCGTTTTAATGATATCAAACAATCATAAATTTATTGAAAATATTTACAACAGATGATCAACTGACTTGGGTAATTTACAAAAAGAAAAGAACAATTGAAAATCAATATGCCAATGTCAATCCAATCTGATATATACAATGGAAATATGAAATGTAACTACTGCATGAAATGTTTTAAATAACGCCCATTGATAGGAGTGTCAAGAATTTCTCCATCAAGATTTTCCAGTGAGAATGAGTTTTTTTCCCTCAATAGTTGCAATTTTGAATGGTCCAAACCAGAGATGATTGATTTTTCCATGTTTCTCTGCATCTTCCTTTCTAGCCTCCCATTTTAGAACTAAATCGCCAAGAAGAAACTCTATGTCTTTGGTTTTTTTTAATCAAAAAAGGATTTCATATTATCCTAGTATTTTTGAATCTTATCATCCACTTCTACTCTGTTCTGCTGAACTTCGATGATTTGATTCATTCTTCTCGTAACGTCATTTGGCTCTTCGTTTTCATCCTGCTAGAGTTTCATCATATGAAGAGCAAGATTAATAGGAAGGATAACGTCAATACCATAAAATAACTGGAAAGGAGACATACCTATAGATTTCTTGGTGCCAATTCGGTTTTCCCATAAGGCGTAGTTTAAGTGAATATGCCAAGCTTTTTTATTTTCAGTCAAAAATTTCTTGATTATAGTCATTAGACACTTGTTAGATGATTCAACCAACCCATTTCCCTGAGGATAATAAGCTGTAGAATGAACTAAAATAATATTGTACTTCTGACATAAATTGATCATTGCCATAGATTTAAAAGCCTGAGCGTTATCAATGACTATTTTTCTAGGACAACCTAATATTGCTAGGATGTTTTCTTCCAAAATGTTTATTACTACCAAATCTATAGCATTCCGAGTTGGAATGGCCTCAACCCATTTTGTAAAGTAATCAATAGCGGTTAGAATCCATCTATGTTGAGCACTTGATTACTGATGGATTTCTCCAATGAATTCTAGGCCCCATTGTTGGAAAGGAGCTTCAACTTTCACTGGAATTAAAGGTAAGGCATGGATATTTTTCTTACCAACGAACAATTGGCATGAATTGCAAGCCCCGACCCTTTCATTTACATCAGTAAATAAATTTGGCCAATAATATATTTCCCTTAAAATCTTGTAAGTTGTTGTTGTCCAGGCATGATGTCCTCCGCATACCCCCTCATGCAATTCATTAATGGCACCTTCTATTTCAGATTCTGTCAGGTATCATAACAGGAAACCCAGAGGGTCTTTCCACTATAGCTTGCCATCAACAATGAAATAATTAATTGCATGTAGCTTTAAATTTATTTATTTAGAAGGAGTCATGTCATTTGGGAATCAAAGAGTAATGAGGTATATAATAATATCACGATACCAGGAAGAGGAAGAAAACTTGTCTTCAATCTGAACTATAGGTGTTCGATCATCAATTTCTTCTATATCTAGAAGAAAATCATGTGATACGATCTCAATCTTGGATGCTTAGCTTGATATTGTTGTTTTATTTGTTTTACAATGAGTTCTGCATCACCATAAACTATTAGATGTTTGATTTTTAATTTTCTTACAACTTCTAATCCTAAAACGAAAGCCTCATATTCATAGACATTATTGGTATAATCGATCTCCCATTGTAATATATAAGAGAAAGGAATAACATATTCATCACCTAGTGCAACGAATAAAACTCCAGCTCCTACTCCTTCGCAGGATGAAGCACCATCGAAGAACATTTTCCACATCCCTTCTCTAACGTTTATATTTTTCTTTGAAAATTCTATTTTTTTATTTTCTTCTTCTATACATTCTTCAAAATCGTCATCTATGGATAATATACAATTTCCTAAATCTTGATAAACAACATAGACTGGGTAGTTATTAGGGTTTTGAGGGTCACTTACAGTATATGCCAACCTAGTTTGTCTGTACAGTGGAGTAAATTGTCCACCAAAAATTGGAATTGTAGCATAGGTCATGTCTAGCTGAATTGATCCTCCTAGATTGGCACCCCAAGATCTAGATAAAATCATACCATACTTGGCAGGAACGTCAGCAACAACCACATCCATAAGAATACTTTTCACAGGAACCTGAGCAAGATTTACCACTAAATATTTAATAATACCCAGACACTTAAGCTTTCTAGAATCAAACGAGTACAAATCTTGATAAGGTGTGGTAATTTCAAGGCCTAATTTTTATATGATAATCTTAGGCATTAAATTATGCGATTCTCCTTTTTCTAACATGCAACTGTGAAGTAAATGATTATGTATAGTCAATGTAATATAGAACAAAGAAACATAATCTTTATTTCTTTCAATGTGTGGTCCAAACATGACTGCAGGTTTTTCATCCTTCAAATTGATAACATCAACTTGACATTCAACATAAAAAAAAATTATTTCTTTAGAGATTTTTTTTTTATAGACCAGGTTCCTAGCAAGCTCAACTAGAGCAATTGGAATTTTAATTTTATTAAGTTCATTCTCTAAACTGAAAGTCCCAATTGGTTTTTCAATTTCCCTGGTATGAAATTCAGCCTCCGTAATTTCTGGCTTCTTAGTTTGTATTGCTTTCATTTCAAATTGCTTTGTTCGGGCAACTTGCATCTCAGTTCATGATTTTGTAACTGCTGCCTCGTTTTCTTTGTGTGATAAAATATTTTTCAGTGGAATATTTGTAGAACTTTTTTCTCTTGGCCTCAAATCATATTTATGTTGAAGCTCAACCATTATTGAGTCAGTGAGACCTTTGTATGTAGAGTCCCTCAGATTGTTGATGTTTTCATCATTATTAAACAAAGATTCAAGATCTAAGGATTTCTCATAATCTTCTTTGGTTAGGTGAGGCTCAAGATCATCATCTTTGAGGTTGTTTAGATCTTCCCCTAATTCCTCATAATCTTGCTCCTCATCTCTCTATATGAAATTCTTAGTTTTAAACTGAGTTTGAATCTTTTGATCCTCATTTTTTGTTTGTCATTGTTGTATCTAAGGATTGGAATTTCTCCTGAATTGATTTCTGACATATGGGTCAAGTTTGGCGTTTTCTATTTCCATCCTGGAAATTTTGTTTGATAAATCTTTAATAATTTTGGCCATCTCATCCGTTTTTTCCTCTGCAGATTTTCCAAATCCAGAGGGCCCTGCATGTGTCTTTAAAATGTCTGGGCTCTCTTGTTCCCATATCAACTTTGGTTTTCAACTTCCCAGATGCCATCATATTTGATTCAATATCTATAGCATCATCTTGCATCCCTACTAACGTAGTGGATCTTCTTTCTCTCAAAAGTAGAGCGAAATCAGAATCAAAAGCTCCTGCAAAACTGACCTTTGCAGCTGGTTCAGAAGGTTTAACTTCAGATAGGATTTTTTGATAAAGCTTATTAAATATTTGAATGAACTCTAGGACTCGTTTCGATGTCTTCATTCTCAAGGCTCCGAATTCGGTTCAGGAATAAAGATGATCTTTTTTCTCACCCCATTGCCTTATGAAGGAAGCTTCCAACTCATTATATGATGGTATAGAACCTACTGGAAGTCCTCTGAACCAAGTTCTTACCTATCCTTCGAAAGTTTGTACCAACAGTCTCGTGCAAACATCCTCGTTCTCAATACCAAGAATATCAACAAATTGATCGAAAAAGGCTATGTGTTATGTTTCCATTAAATCCCCTTCTCCTGTGAATTTAGGGAGGCTCTTCATGTAATTTTTAGGTAAATCATGCAGGAAAACAGGAAGAACTGAGGGAGCATATCTAGAAGAAACCTTGGAAAAGATCCTAGGGGGTTGATCTTGTCCAGAAGCCTTTGCACCTCCAACACCGACCATTAAAATTCTAGGAGACGAGTTTTGAGAACTAAAAAGGAGATTGTCAAAAACTTCAAAATACTGATCTACTAATCTTTTGACTACTTTGGGATGTTGTGAATGAATTTCGGGAAAACGATTGTGAGAAGACAAAAGATCTAGATGAGGGGGGAAAGGAAAACTTGAGCTTGACTCCTCAGGTTCACCTGATGTATAGATAGGATAAGTAATAGGGGATGAATATGACTATAAAAAATAATCTTCTGGATCTTGGGAAACACAAACTTTTACTTCGAGAAGAGAAAGAATCAAATGAGTATTGATGATAGTGGGGATTGAAATGGATCCTTTGTTCTCACTAGTAAAAGTATCTATCAATGAAACATCGATGGTCTGGTCAATCTCAAATTTTATTTCAGGAATAATTACTTCTGAAATTTCAAGCTTAATTTCGGGTTTACTTGTTGATGCTTCTGCAGAATGAACTTGTTTAAAATTTTCTTTAAGATTTAGTTCTTTAGCGGGAATCTCAAAATTACCTTGCGTAATTATAGGTTGATGGACCTTAATTACCGATGCAGAAGTTTGTATGAGATATCCCTTTGGTTTCAACAATTTTTCGAGATCCGAAACTGACGTAGTCTTCTTTTTGTCTGGGTTTTTCCTGGTATTATTTCGACCGAATGCCATCTTTGTCTATGGTGGAGTCGCCAGGTGAAAAATAAAGTAATCCTTATTCACGTATTCAATCTTTATTCACCATCAAAGACCAAAATTTTCCTTGTCATTCTCCAAGGGAAAAATGATTTTGTTTCTCTGTCCTCGACAGCGGAGCCAAAAAGATGTTATTCCTGAGATTGATTCTAAGGCTCAAAGAATAATGTTAGGCATAAAATGTTTTAAAAGAAGTGTTTTTATGAGTTCTTTTTTCTATCTTCAGTTCTCTGAGAAATAATCTTTAAAATAAATTAATGATAAGACAATACAGAGGTTGTATCTCGTTATCTGAGTCGCAATTATAAGGTCAAATGATGTAGAAAGATTTACAAAACTATTAAAAAAAAGTCAGGTATCAATTACAGATAAGTCTCACCATGTTTACAGTAGAAGAAGAGTAGAATATGAACCCTTGAACAGGAGATAAAAATGCAGTAATTCACACAACTCACAGGTCTTGTTTTACTCACAGTAATAACATAGGAAAAGATGTTACTGAATGAACCGATGATATATTATGATCATAGTAGATATAATACTAAATTGGAATCATTCACTCTTCAATAATTACAGAAAGCAATTCAGAGAAATGGAAACGTAGAGGAAACACATAAATCAAATTGAACGAAACTTAGAATCTTTGTCTGCACTTGTATTAATAATAAAAAAGAGTTTATCTTTTACATTCGGCAAGAAGTAGCCTTGAATAGATCTAAAATCTATCTATTTATAAAAAATTATCACAACTAAAAATCATTGGACTTCTCACAATAAATGACTAAATATAGAATACATCCAAATAAAATAACAACATGCAAATATTGTTGAGTTTTGTTGGTGCTTCCTCTGTCTCTTCGTCTGCTTGTATATGTGCTCATTTTCCTTTGATCTTTGAGTTGGGTACACAAGTCCATTAAGCCCACCATAATAATTCGATTTATTGTCTTTTCCATTTGATCTCATTTCCATATGTCCCTTTAGGTGTGTTCAATGGGATAAGGAATTGTATTTGAAGACATGGGGGAAATAATTAGATGAATAGCTCAACATTGGTTCGTTATGGGATGGCTAACGGTTATAGGGAAGAGTAATTGTCCAGGAAAATAATGATGGGGGAACAAGTGTCCAATAAGGAGGTGGGATGGGTGGATGCAATAATGCAGGTGGTAGGGATAGACAGGGTAAGTGACGGTCGGAGGGTGAAAGGTAGAGCGGGTGGATAAAGTGGACGTTGTGCATGCTTTTTCATTTTCTCCCAGCTACACTCACTTTTCCTTGTTCAATTCATTGGGTGCACCTGTCCATCAATTCTACCACGAATCTTGAAGGCTCAATCCTTTCAATCAATTCAAAGGAAAATATATTCTTCTCTATTTGGGGAAACTTCTCCTAGATCTTGTTCACTTCTTGGACTGTGACCTAAAAATGTGAACTTGGATTAACCAACCATTCATTTATTTTAAGTAGATAAATTTGGCTCATCTCTTGGATGGCTTCCTGAGTGTTTTCCTTGTTCTTTCTAGAGCTTTGTTGGTTCATTTCTATCTCAATCTGCCCCAATGCCTCTGAGATATTATTTCCTTCGAACTCAATCAACTTTGTGTTTATTGAAGATAATGCCTCTAGACAATCTTCTTTTACATCTATGGCAAGTTTCTTTCCTTCTTCCAGATCTGTTTCCCAGGATTTTAGGGCCATTTCGCCTCTTACTTGTTCAGAATGAGAGAGAAGTGTAAGACCATGGGTATTAAATTTATGCTTCCATGTGATAACCTCTTGAAACTTAGATCGGGATGTGCATTCCTCTTTTTCCTTGACATAAATATCTTTTAGAGAAAGGTCTACTACCTGATATCATTTCTCAATAACATCTAATTTTTGATAGAGTTCTTGTTGGGCAACTTCCAACCTCTCAGTGATTTATGATGCTTGTGTTTTGAAGGCCAAAATGTCTATCATTGTGTTCTTTGTTAGGGTCAATATGGTTTGCAGTTGCTGAATCAAATTGTCACGCCGAGTGATCAATCCTTTGTTGGCATGTGAACTTTGGTAGAGCAACTCAATGCTATACTGTAACTACTTAATTTGATGTTGATGACTAGCCCTGATTTTTTCAATCTCTTGGTTCATCCTCCTTCTAACAATATGTTCTATACTGTATATCTCATTTTTCAATTGTTCTACCAGGAGGAATTTATGTCGCAGTTGTTTAGTTAAATTTTCCATTGACCATTGATTGGTAGTGGAAAAATCCCCTAATGAATCTGAAACTTCTTTCACAAACTCAGGACCATCTTGGTCTTTCCCATCATACACCAATATTTTCCTTTTAGTGACTACTCCATCCTTTTGGTAATATTCTCTTCTTACGATGGATTTTCTCTTCTTGCTGAAAAATAAATTTGAGAGAGGCATCTCTTCGAGCAAGATAGGAGTAAGATCACTTACAAAAGTGAGTTCAGAACTAGGATTTACAAATCTAGTCTGTAAAGGGGTTAATGATGTGATAAGAGAAATAATTTATGTGGAAGTTTCTTGTCATGTTTTATTCGGGGTTCCAACAGGAGTAGTTGGTGTTGAATGAGGAACAACTTGTCCCATATTGATGAAGGCTTCGAACCGAGCTAACACCTGTGGATCATTCATTCCTAACAATGATGCTCTTATTTCATGAAATAACACTTCGGGGATTTTTGGGACTTCCTCAACTTTGTGCTTAGTGGACCAACTTGGCTCAGATCCTGTAGGTCTAGCTTCCTGTGAAGGAGACGTGGGTTTTGAATCTCCTTGCAATATCTTTGGTAAACTGTTTCATCTGTGTTTTTGAAAACTGAGGAAACCGGTTTGTTGGTCAAGAGGCAAAGTTTGGAATCTACTTCAGAATTCCTCATAAGATCTAAATCCCCTGAACATTTCGTCATAAGGAGAATTCTCATGGATGTATTGCCTCATCTTAAACTGAGCCAAATGATTTTCCACTATCTTATGTGGATCATTCTTCTTGAACTCGATGTCAACTAATTTGACATCTTCCAGGGCCGCGACCTCAACTTTAGAATAACTGAAATCGTGAACATGCCAAGTTGAATGGGGAATGTTGGCCAAAAAAATTTTTGAGCTACTTTCAACTCCTTGTTGATACCTCCTACTACGATCTGGTATGCCACTTCTTTTCACACCATCCTGTTGGCTAAAAATTGTGGAAGGGAATGAGGAGGAACAGAATAACCAAATACTTTGATATAGGAGAAGTTCTCCTCAATGAACTAGTCTGTGAGTGTGCCTAATTTCCCCATAATAATTTCTGATATTTGGGATGGCGGGTGACCATAAATAGCTATATGAACAGGCACTACAACGTTGTGATGGATTTCATAAAATAAATATTTGTCTTTCTACTCCCATAATTTGGAGTGGTAGAAATGAATTGGCTGAGAACTGGATGGGGTCCAACTCCAGTTCATTAGGGGAAAAGGGGTCATGAAATAAATGGCATCCATAACATATGCTGACATGTAAAAAGGAGCAAGTTTCCCTTTTGATTTTGTTGATTTATATTCAACGATTTCCTTGTCCAAATTATCAGATAACATTTTAGCCCAATTGAAGGTATAACCCTCGACAACCTCATTCATGATGGATACCCACTCAACTGAGAAATGTGTAGGGTTATTCTTCCCAAACAGAAGACATATCATCATGGCTACATACAACATATGAGCATCTAAAGACGTCGTGGCATGTATACCATGAGTGCCGCCTCTGAATTTTTTCAGATGTCCCCATCAAGTCTTGACTATATCATGACCATTACTATCGTTTTGAGTGCATTCCTTTCTCTCGAACTCTAGAATAAAAGAGGCATTGTAACTATATTTAGGGGAAGGGGAAATATTGTACATTACTTGTAGGTTCTCTGGTCAGAAAGAGATGACGACGATCTGCTGGTGGTTGATGATGCTCCTGGTTTGGATGTCGACATGTTCCAAAGCCTAATTTATCATATCGTTGTAGGGTATGATTCTTGGTCGTGCAGTGATCTTATGCAGTTCTTCCTGCACTACAAATTTAAGCTTGGCTGAGAAGGACTCGTAGTCTTCCTCAGTAGAGTCGTTTGGACAGTTGATAATCTCATGCTCTAAGACATCAAAAACCTACTTCCAAGTTTTAATGGCATCCACAACTCGTAGAGTCGTGTCTGATAGAACATCTGCATTTGGATTTGAATTATCACCTGATGCATCAAGCTTCTTTGCATATTTTCGTGGTGCCATAATCCTCAAGGAAAAAAAATTAGCTTACCTGTGACAAGATAACTCTGTAATCTCTACACTAGATAAAAAACCGTTAATTGCAAATGGTAAAAATTACTTTGAAATTTGAAGTGCTTTATTCAAAAATTCTATCGATCTTCATATAGCTCTACTGACGAAAAATTTATTAAAATTAATGGAATTCATTACCTGGTGATTCACAATCTTTATTTGAAATCATTAACCTTAATCAATCATAAATGCCATTAATACTTCGACGGTTCGTGTTCAGAAGTTTTGGATGTGACAGGGTGGAAATATTCCGAAGTTTGAATTCGCGGAGGAGTTAATATCTAAGTAATCACTTTTATGTTTTGATTAATCATGTTTTAAAATGTTATATTAACTTTAAGTATTTCAGGAGTTCATAACTCAGAGGTTTTGAATATAGCACAAGAGAAAATTTCCGAAATCCAAAACTGCGAAGTGATTAATTAACATTTAATCATGACTAATTAAAGTTGTTAACCGTTTTATTAATTCCTTGAAAACCCTTTTTACTTTTTGTAATCACTTTACTTTGATGCTTTGATAATCCTAGGATTGTGAAATAAAAAACTCCCGAAGAGCAATCTATCAGAGTGACGTGGCAAAGAGGATGACATTCTTGATGACGGGTTAAGAGAAGAGAGGTGCCATGTGTTCCTTGAAAATGTGTGAATCAACTGACGTAAATGTCAAATATAAGTGCCACGTGTCAAGCCAAGAGAATATTTTAAAAGACATGTGTCCCATGACGTGTTCATAAGTACTTTAGAAATGATCGCGAGTGACTATCTTCGGGACTTTGGAATTTCAGGGTTTTTATTGTTTAGCTCTGTTGAAATACCCGAAGCACGAAGCTACGATATGACCATTAAAGACTTTATTTTAAAGATCAGGCAACTTCTTAAACTTCAGATATCATTAGGACCATTTGATCAGAGCAGAGTAGCTCGTCGAAGATAGACATTGTATGCACCTTATTGATAATTAACAACCATTGGATTTGTTTTTTGAAATTTAAAAGGCAACTTTCTAAGTTTTCTTTTTCTTTTTGGGTGAGATTTGTATTTCTAAGAGGCAAAATTTAAATCTCAAACGCTCAAAATTATATGTGTTCCAACACCTTGTATATGTTTTTCAATTTGGGTGTTCTTGTACCAATGTTTGGCATGGTAGAAACCTTAGTTTTGACCTTCCCATATATATATTGTTTACACTTTCAATTTAGGCATAGACATAATGGCTAGTGTTAGCACATGATGATTGTAGTTAGGACTTAACTTCAACTCTATGCATTTTCTTTGACATTTGATTCGTGAACTAACTATGTGTTCTTGATTGTAGACATTAAAACAATCAAATAGTGAGCTATATAAGAATACACCATTACATGCGTCCTTGAATTGAATAAGCCACCTGTGGAAAACTGTAATAAAAAAACTGTAATCACATGTAACCATGCCATTAACCATATACATCCATATTTGAATACACCATCACAATTATCCTATGTAAATCATTTCGTCATTTCCAATAAACTATATTAGCCACACTTCACGTCAGAAACATGTAATATTTCCATCATCAATAAAACACATTACCAACATCATAAGCAAAACATGAGCTACAACTCATTAGAAGTAGACATAGATGGACAATCAATTAGTATCTCGTAGAATTGTCTTTGTCATAGTGCACACTAGGAGGATTCCCTATAGTGCCTAGTAGGACCTTAGGTTAAAGATCATATGTCAGGTTGATATTGAAGGCTTATTGGGCTCATAGAAGAAATTGTTTTTTGAATGAGTAGCTTAGTTGTGATACTTCACAATTATGTGGGTGTTAACCATTTTTAAGGTCAACATGCTTGTGCCAGGATATGTATCGAGGTGATATTCAATAAATGATATCTTGAAAACAATGAGCTTGAGGTGAATGATTGGATGCATGTGTAAAACATGGACTATCAACAAATCCATTTTTTATCAAGAATATGGACTCTTTTCCAAACACTAGCCTAGTAAACCACCCTAGAAAAATTGGATGAAATATTCTAAATGTTGTCAAACATTAGGATGAAAAGGTGAAACCAAAGCCAAAAACAAGCTCAAAACCAAAGGCAAAGTCAACTTAAAGCTCAATAGAGTGGCTAACATCTT
>ML779125.1:1275802-1292670 GCA_009831015.1 Picea engelmannii | reverse complement strand
GGTGAGTCGATTCTTCCCATGTTTGCATGAGAAAAGGGGTTGAGATTTTGGGTAGAAGGTTAAAAGTTAAGTCTTAAGGGTCATGATCTGCGTACAAGCTCAAAACCCTAGCTTGTTAGTCCGTAGGGTAGAATACCCCACAACAACATGTTTGTTGTTTTTTAAAGGCGATCCAACCTAGGAGAGCACATAGCAAATTTTTTCTCAAAATTTCATAGGATGAGACTTAGGAAATATAAACCCTCATATTTCCCAAAGAGTGGCTAACATCTTAACACATGTTTGTTTTTTTTTAAAGGCGATCAAACCTAGAAGAGCACATAGCAATTTTTTTCTCAAAATTTCATAGGATGAGACTTAGGACATATAAACCCTCATATTTCCCTCCAAAGAGAAACTGAAAAGGAATCCCCATGAGACATATAAACCCTCATATTTCCCTCCATAGAGAAACTGACAAGGAATCTCCATGATGGCTCAGAGTTAGCTTTGGCTTCTAGAAATAGGAACCGGACTTTAGGGTCTACATAGGAGGGTCTCTCTAAAGGAAGCCCCAAAAGGAAGGAAACTTCTCATAGTAGTCATAAAAGAAGCCTTCATTAAGAATAAGATACTTGGTAGTAACAAAAGAAGTGGTAATCACAAATAAAATAATGAAATAGGTAGGTACACAAGCTACTATCCAACAAATGTCTCTCTCTAAAGGAATCCCGAAAAGGAATGAAGCTTCCCACAATAGTCATAGAAGAAGTGATAATAAAAAATAACGTATTAGGTAGTCACAAAAGAAACAACAATCAAGAATAAAGCAATAAGTACAAAAGACACTACCCAACAAATACTCTTTACAAGGTATAGTATTAGATCAAAATCCAGGAAATCATGAAATTTATTTCTTAAAATACTCTTGACAAGGTATAGTATTAGATCAAAATCCAAGAAATCACGAAATTCATCTCTATTCATCTCTTAGAATAATAAGGGTTAAGAATAATAAAAATAAATAAGATTACAGAATTAATTAGATTAGAAACTTCATGTTGCTTCAAGAATCCAAGCTCACTAAGGATGCTCTTATTGATGAAGAATAATGAAAATAGACAAATACTCAAACTACCAAATGAAAGAAGAATCAACTTCATATATCATATGTATTTGATCACACATAAGAAGACCCTTTATAAAGGCTATTTATAATTACTTTGAAAGAACAATCAAATTCATATATATTTGATCACAAAGAAGAAGGCTACTTATACTTTGAAAGAACAATCAAATTCATATATATTTGATCACAAAGAAGAAGGCTACTTATAATTAACTTGGAAAATATTTCCCATTCGCCCCATGAAAGACCAATGAGTCTCACGAAACATATAGAAAAGTGGAGATGACATAAGACAGTTCTCATAAAGCATTTGGAAACATGAGATATCAAAAGACACACTTGTCAAAAACAATTCTTCCTAATTTATAGAACTATCTCACATATCTCTCTTAACTTTATTATAGCAACATATTTCTAAGGTAATTTATATCTCACATATCTCTCTTAACTTTATTATATCAACATATTTCTAAGGTAATTTATAGAACTATCTCACATATACCTCTCTTAACTTTATTATAACAACATATTTCTAAGGTATCGAACATTGTAATTATATGACAATTCCTCATGTTGCTTAAAGGAAAATAAGAATACATTCGACATGTATGAAACATTTTTCTTGGGACCTTCAAAGGATTTGGTTTTAATAAATTTTGGAAAAAAAAATCTTATAATTTGCAATTATCCTTAATTTTAAATTGAATTAGTTTTTTTTATAAAATTACAATATATTTTTTAAGACATAATTATTCTTAATTATATTGAATTAATCTTTTTATAAAGTTACAATTAATTTTAAATTGAATTAGTCTTTTTATAAAGTTTCAATATATTTTTTAAGATGCAATTACCCTTAATTATGTTGAATTAGTCTTTTTATAAAGTTACAATAGGATGAAAAGAGGAATAATTATTATGAGATAATGAAGTAATAAGAACAATTATCTCATTCCAAAACACGTGACACTTTTATGTATTTGTTTGAATTAGGTTTTAATAAATTTTGGAAAAAAAAATCTTTTAATGTACAATTACCTTTAATTTTAAATTGAATTAGTCTTTTTATAAAGTACCCTTAATTATGTTGAATTAGTCTTTTTATAAAATTACAATAGGATGAAGAGAGAATAATTATTCTCTATAATAAAGAGATAATGAGGTAATAAGAACAATTATCTCATTCCAAAACATGTGGTACTTTTATGTTCTTGTTTAAATTACCGTAGGCAAATAATTCAAACAAGATTATATTTTAATAGTAAAAAATTTCAAAGCACTGTTATTCTAGTAATCAAATCAAACATGAATCAAACCAAACATGATTATTCATGTATCCATATTGAAGCATTTTACATGTAAGTGCATGCATGATCTCCGAGTAGTCACACAAAAATTCATTTAATTCTTTGTATGAAAATACTTTATATATGAGTGTGTTGTGTGCCTCCAATTTAGGCTCCCTTTTTAAGGATTTGTTTTACTTGTAAGTGCATCACACAAAAATTCATTTAATTCTTTGTATGAAAATACTTCATATATGAGTGTGTTGTGTGCCTCCAATTTAGGCTCCCTTTTTAAGGATTTTTTTTACTTGTAAGTGCATGATCTCTTAGTAGTCACATACAAATTCATTTAATTATTTGTATGAAAATACTTTATATATGAGTGTGTTGGTGTGCCCCCAACTTGGGCTCCTTTTAAGTATTTTTTTCATTTTTATTTTGTTATAATTACATTTTAGTTGTTGTTCTTCAACGTGGGCTTCCTTTTTACTTATATATTTCATTTTTATTTTGTTATGAATTACATCTTAGATTATTATGTGTACCACATACTATTCCTCATATTTCTTTGGTCATCTTCACATTTCTTATTGATTATTGAAAATTATTGTGTGGTACAATTTTTAAACTGATTTGTGCCACATTCCACTCTCACAATATCTGAACTTCAATAGAAAACATACCCTTTGTAGTCGGTTATGGTCTCTCATAACTCTTGTTTTTGCACACATGGAAATTCATACTAATCCTTGTTATCTAAGTATATTTTTATTACAATGTCTACTATACTATATTATCTCATAACTATACTATACTATATTATCTCATAACTATAGTAAAAGGCATACCCTTTGTAGTTGGTTATGGCTTCTCATGGCTCTATGGCTCTTCTTTTTGTACTTGTTATCTAATTATATTTTTATTAGAATATCTACTACACTACTTAATAATGGAAATATTTTTCTATCCTTAAATTATTTTCCTTATTTGTGTATCCCATCTCATGGGAAGAGAAGGGTCTAAATGGCTTTAGCATCTCGAGATTTAAAATGGGTCTTTGTTTAAATTTGATTTCGTGGCTTATAATTTTAGATTGACGATTGCATAATCGACCAATATGAAGTGAAGGTGTGGAGATAATTTTACATTTCTCCTAGTTTTAAAGTTTAATTATTATTTGATTGAGGTACCAAAATTTGAAATCATCCATTTCCTTATGGTCATATGCATTTCCTTATGGTCATATGAGCGAAGAAAATAACCTTAATTAAATTGTAAGGGCTTTATAAATTCTTACGATGCTTACAAATGATTTTAATGTATTTCAAGAGGCCTTTGGGCAAATTTTGCCGTACCTATTTATATATAATAGGTACGGTGTTAATGATTCACGGTGTTAATGGATAATATTTTTTGGTTTAATTAAAATAACTTTCTTATTTGTAAATAAAGTAAAGATTACACTTGTTCTTGTATCTCATATAGTAGTTTAACTATGTTTTATAGTCATTCGTCATCACTTATGGAAATAAAATATTGCTTGTGGAACAACAGATGATGTAACTTTTATGATGTTAAGGGAGCTTCTAGGGCATGGAGGCATTATGGGTTCTAACTTCTCTACAACTAAACTATGAACTATGTATAACAAATTGACAATTTTTATCTTATAATTCTTTATAGTGCAACAAACAATTTCAATTTTTTAAATCTATGGTCTCCCAAAATGACAAATTTAGTTCACCTCTTAAATATAGAATTGTATTCTAGCTAGAGACTTCAATCTCAATCTTGATTAAGAAAATTGAGGAGGATTTCCTATTTGAGACTCTTGTTGGAAATTTGTAGATGATACAATCTTTGAATGGGACCTTGTAGATATAAAACCAAAGAGAGGGAAATTCACCTATATCAATAAAATATTGAGTTCGAGTTTTATACTAGAAAGGTTGTAGTAGTTTCCAATCCATTACTCTTTCCTTATCAATAATTTATTCATCTCATCAGGAATATCCATTACTCGATATCTAATCATAAGGCACTTCTTTTAGAAATCAACAACCCTCATAATTTAAGCCCATTCCTTTCCACTTTAATCCTTCTTGGTAGAGTTTCAATGATTTAGTGATGTGGTTAAATTGATATGGTTTGGTCTCATACATGTAAGAGAAGAAAATCAAAAGGATAAAATTGTATCTTAAATCATGGGTGACCAATTGTTTTGACCACAAAATATGGAAAAAAAAATTCTAGAAAACATTTGATCTCAAATAGAAGAGAGAATAAAATGAATCAAACTTGGTCCCTAAAAGGGAGGAGTCAATAATTATGAATGTTATCCTTTGTCTCCCTTTAATCATTAATTCCTTAACCAACTTGATTTGTATCTTACATCACAATGGTATGTATCATATGCGTGGTTATGTTTTCTATTATGATTTTAATATGCTTGATTAAATCATGGGTGACCATTGTTTTGAACACAAAATATGGAAAAACAAATTCTAGAAAACATTTAATCTGAAATAGAAGAGAGAATAAAATAAATCAAACTTGGTCCCTGTCAATAATTATGAATGCTATCCTTTGTCTCCCTTTAATCATTAATTCCTTAACCAACTTGATTTGTATCTTAGGTCACAATGGTACATATCATATGCATGGTTATGTTTTCTATTATGATTTTAATATGCTTGATTAGATATCATTATGTTTTCTATTATGATTTTAATATTCTTGATTAGATATCATTGACCATTATATGGTGGTTGGTTTGGATTGTATTATATAATATATAATATTATGTTAATATATTCATTGACATTTTATTTTTCCACCATTTCTTGTCTCTCATTGAATATCTTTATGTTGCTTATATTCTTTCAATTGGTAAAAGAGCATTTATGGTTTAAAGAGCTTGTTGTTATCTTTATGTTATTTATGTTTTTTAATTAGTATAGGAGTGTTTATGATCTTAAGGGTGTAAATGTGTTGAACCTGCACAAAATAGATCTAGCTAGAAAATACCACACACATTTGCAAAGAAAAATTGAGAAACAAGAAGCAAGAGAGAAAGAATAGAAGAATTCTCATTAACTGTAATGAATAATGAATAATTTACACATGATATACTCTGTATAACTCAACCAATGCACATTGGAGGGGAATTCAATGCACCATAGTGGTGGTCTAGAGTGATTTGGACACACACCAACAGTTACGGGACTAAACTGCCACCTAGTCTAGTCTCTCAGGCAGTTACGGGAGTGAACTGCCACCTTGCTGAGTTAACTAGTCTACCAGCCTCTAGTTAACTCACTGAAACAAAGTGAAGTGAGGAGGAGATCAGGGAATCGTGGTTAATGCACTATTCTGGTGATGGTACCAAGGCTAATGCACATTAGCTGGTGATGATCCCAATGATGCATGATGACAACCAATGCAACATCTATACTCCACTCAACTAGTCAAACTAAAGTGAAAACTAAAGAGAATATTCTCCCTAGAGTAATATTCTTCCTAAAATATAAGATACTGGATAATGACTAATAAACAAGAAAAAAAACTTAGGAAAAAGAAATCCTAGGTGTGTGTGAAGTAACTCCAACACCCCCCCTGAACATCACTATGGTGAAAATAAAGAATGGGTCCTGATAATGAGGCCATGTTAGGTACCCAAATACAAAAGATACACTGAAATAAAGTGAGGAAAGAGGGAAAAACTCAGGGGAAAACCACCCCCTCAAGGTACAATGTATGTAAAAAGAATAACTGACAGTTTCTAGGAAACTGTGTTCTTCACTCCAAGACGACTTCGCAGAGAATGGAACTTTTTCTTAGTGAAGGTCTTGGTGAAGATGTCTGATGTCTGTTCTGTTGAAGGGAAGAACTATAGGTCAATGATCCCCTCGTGTACTAAGTCCCGGATGTAGTGTATGTGGATCTCGATGTGCTTCATATGCTACCTCTGAATTGGATCTCTGCAGAACTTCAGAGTGCTCTGGTTGTAACACCAGATGACGATCAGCCAATGAAATTGAATGCCCAACTTAGTGAGAAAATGTTGTAGCCACATAGCCTGAATGGTTATGTTAACTACCCCTCTGTACTCTGCCTCAAAAGAAGATAAAGAAATGGAAGTTTTCTTCTTGCTCGACCAACATATAGGCCCAAAACCAAGACTAAGTGAGTTACTAGATGTGGACTTGTGATCAGTGTTATTGCGAGCCCAGTCAGAATCAGTGAAACTGATGAGATCTAATGTAGAGCCTGTGACATAATGAATCCCAAAGGTGATGGTGCCCTGTACATATCATGGGATATGCTTTGTAGCCTTCCAATGTAGCTCAACTGACTCCTGCATGAACTTGGAAACTGTGCCAACTGCATAGGAGAGGTCTTTTCTGGAGTGTGTGAGATACAACAAGCTCCCCACTATTTGGCTGTACAGTGTGTTGTCAACCAATACTGGAGTGTCCCCGCCATTCTCAAGTTTGAATCTTGATAGGAAAGGAGTTAGAGAAAACTTGCAGTTTGTCATGTGAAATCTCTCGAGGAGATTTCCTGCATACTTGGCCTGAGACAGTTTGATGCCTGATGCATCATGACTGATATCAAGTCCAAGGAAGAAGTGTAGTGGACCCATGTCCATCATCAAGAACCTGTCATGTAGAATCCTCTTGACTGCAACAATCGTTGAAGTTGAGAAACTGGTGACCAACAAATCATCAACATCCATAACTAAGAGTAGAAGTGAATTAGCTGTCATGAGCATGTAGACATTTGGGTCTGATTTACAATGTGCAAAGTTCTGTGACAACAGGTTGGGGTTTATATTGGCATACCATTCCCTCGGAGCCTGCTTGAGGCCATAAAGAGATTTCTTCATTTGACATACCAAAGAGGAATCTTGCATAAATCCTTAGGGATACTCCATATAGATCTCCTCAGAGAGATCACCATGAAGAAATGCATTATTCACGTCCATCTGATGAACTTCCCATCCCTTGGTTGTCGCAATGGTAAGTGCCAAACATATGGAATCTATATTCACTACTAAAGTGAAGGTCTCATCATAGTCAATGCCATGCACCTACTGAAAGCCTTTGGTGACAAGCCTGGATTTGTATCTACTAATATTTCCATCCGCTGTGCTCTTGGTCCTGTAGACCCATCTGCAGCTGACAAGTTTCCTTCCAGAAGGAAGGGGAACCAGATCCCAAGTTTGGTTCTCGCGGATGGATTTGTACTCCTCCTACATGGAAGATTCTAAAAAGGGATTTCTAGCAACCTCGCCATAAGACTGTGGATTTGAATACTAAACCAAGAAAATATGCCTCAAGGGAAATGGTTTAGTGGCAGTGAGTGCAATAGGAGGCTGCTCGAAATTAGATCAAGTCCTCCTAGTATCGACAGGATCACCAACAAGATCCTCTGCATCTTGAAGAGTAGTCTGGTTCCACTTGGGCCTCTTCTTTGGCTCTGCATCTACATCTGGATGCACTGACTCTGCATCTGACTGTATTGACTCTATATCTGGATCATCTAAATCCTATGACTCAGAACTCTCGTCTAAATAAGATTTGACATGTGTATTCTCATCATCTCGGACAAGTGGAAGAATGAAGGTGTCTGCATGCGGCTGTTGAGGTACATGCGAGAAACTTTCCTCGAATTGGACACTTCACTCAATGATGAGTTGGTTTGAGGAAAGATCAATAAGTCTGTATCCCTTCACACCATCGGGGTATACAACAAAGATACACTCTGTTCTCTGTGGATCAAGTATCTTCCTCTTTTCAGAAGGAATCTAGGCCCATGCACGTGAACCGAAAATACAAAAGGGGTCACTTTCAGTTTGAGGTCGCTCCAAGCCTCGTAGGAGGTCATATCCTTGACATATCTATAGGGAGATATGTTTTGGATGTAGGTTTCACAATTAAGTTCTTTGGCCCATAGTATCTGTGGTAGTGACTTCGCATGTAGCATGAAAGATGCCATCTCTTTTAGAGATTCATTTGTCCACTTAGCAACTTTGTTTTTCTGTGTAGTATTAGGAAATGTGTGCTGCAAATGAATCCCTTCCTCATGAAAAATATTTTGGATCTCATGATTGACATACTCTCCCTCGTTATCATTTTGGAGGACTTTGATTCTCTTTCCTGACTATGTCTCAACTAGGGCTTTGAAATATTTGAGGTGTTGAAAGACCTCTGATTTTTGCCTGAGAAAGTAAATCCATGTGAAACATGAGAAATCATCAACAAAAACAAGAACAAACATTTCTTTGCTAACAGATGGATGTGGAAAAGGACCCATGAGGTTACTATGGATCATATCTAAAGGAGAGGAAGCTCTTTGAGTCTTTCCTTTGTCGAATATCTCTTGAAGGTGTTTTCCGAAAACATATCCCTCACAGAGTCCTTTGGAGAAATGGATGTATGGTAGAACATCAATCAATATTTTCTTGCTAAGCTATTGCATATATGTTAAATTCAAATTCATGAACCTTTCGTGCCATATCCTACTACTTTCATCAGCATGGGTAAGCACTAAAGTAGAATCTGGTTCAATAAATTCAGAAAATGTATACAATCTAGATTTATGATATACCTCACCGGTAGCAACCCTGGAATTGGTTTGCATGTCATATATGTCCATTGCATTAGGTGTGAATATGAATTTATTTCCTATGACAAAATTCATCATCTGATACATGGAGAGAAGATTGACGAAAAGTTTGGGAACATGCAACACATTCTCGAAGCTTCCATTGGTGAGTTCAATCCTTCCTTTACCGGTGACCTCAACTAGAGAGTTGTCTCCCATCAAAATAGGAGGACCTTTTCATGCATCCAATGAATAACAGACTTATTTTGTGGTATCCATGTGATGTGATGCTCCTAAATCTACGATCCAAGCATCAGGAGAGGAGTTGATGGCAATCAAGGCATGACTAGAATTGTCTTTCTTGGGATTCTGATCTTATGGCTTATTCTTCTTGGCACCCTCGAGGATGCGATCTCCAAGGTTGTTTTGATGAAGTATTTGAGTCATTAGATATATTTTTTTTGCATGCATGCGGATTCTGGATGGAATCCTTTATGGAAGTATGTGCATTTCTCCCCTTTTCTTCCCTTTCCACCTTTGGATCCGAAGGCATCGATGAAGGATTTTGAGTACCCTTCCTTCTTTGGATTTGCATAAGATTTCCTTTTGTATTTATGTTTAGATTTCTGATATTGATGGTTGCCATCTTACACAGTAAGTGAATTCACCTTTGGGCCTTTGATTTTTCCCATGTTGATGAGCTTGGTTTGCTCTTATGTTAGGGACTCGATAAATTCCTCAAGAGAAGGAATCTTCTAGGTGTCTCCAGAGGTGAATCTGACTGAATGGAATATGGATACAAACACAGAGAATTCAGGACCAAGTTTGGAGAGAATGGTGAGAACCATTTTTTTCTCCTCAGATTTATCAACTCTGCAAGCTTTGAGTTGCGACAATAAATCCTTGTATTTTGTAAATCAATCTTGGAGATTGTCGAATATTTTTGGATCCAATGTGGGAAATTCCACCTCGAGCATGTGTCCCCTCATCTCATTCTATTTTCCAAAGAGCCCTTCCAAGGTGGTCTAGGCTTCATTGGGGGTTTTACAAGAAGATATGTGAAAAAGGAGGTCGGGAGAGATGAGACAACAAATTGTTCTGAATGCTTCATCCATACGATTTAGATACTTGCATTTTTCTATGGTTGATGTAGGTTCTGTCTCTGTATTCAAGGTTAACCTATACAATCCTCTAGTTGGATTTTTCTATGCATGATTATTCTCTCCTTCCATGAAAAGTAATTGTAAGGTGTAGGAATGAATTCTTTTGGGAATTCCATTTTTTCGCTGTCTTCAATATTTGGTACCTGCAAAAGTAATTTGATGTATCTTTTGCTTAGCAGTCCATCGGCTTTGATACCATGTAAATGTGTTGAACCTGCACAGAATAGATCTAACTAGAAAATACCACACACATTTGCATAGATAAATTGAGAAAGAAGAAGCAAGAGAGAAAGAATAGAAGAATTCTCATTAACCATAATGAATAATGAATAATTTACACATGATATAGTTTGTATAACTCAACCAATTCACACTGGAGGAGAAGACAATGCACAATAGTGGTGGTCTAGAGTGATCTAGACACACACCAAAAATTATGGGAGTAAACTGCCACGTAGTCTAGTCTCTCAGGAAGTTATGGGAGTTAACTAGTCTACCAGTCTTCAGTTAACTGACTGAAACAGAGTGAAGTGAGGAGGAGATCAGGGAATCATGCGTAATGTGCTAGTCTGGTGATGATACCAAGGATAATGCACATTATCTGGTGATGACCCCAATGTTGCATAGTGACGGAACCAATGCAACATCTAGACTCCACTCAACTTGTCAAACTAAAGTGAAAATTGAAGAGAATATTCTTCCTAAAATATAGGAGTCTAGATAATGACTAATAAACAAGAAAAAAACCTTAGGAAAAAGAAATCCTAGGTGTGTGTGAAGTAACTCCAACAAAGGATTCATTATTGAATAAATTTATGTTTCTTATATGATTTCAATTGGTATAAGAATACTTATGGTCTTAAGGGCTTGTTATTGCATAATATATTTATGTTTCTTATATTGTTTCAATTGGTGTAAGAGAACTTATGATCTTAAGGGCTTGTTATTGAATTTTTATTGATTTGTTTTACATTCTTTAGAGAGATTATTTCTCAAATAATTACATCTGAAGATGTAGATGTTGAACAATAGATTTAGTGTCTATAATTGTTTAAGACTCTACATGTTTCTTTACATGTGAATCTTCCCATTTAAGACTCTACATGTCACTTTACATGTGAATCTTCCCCTGAATTGGAAAGTGATTTTTTAGTGAGTTTGATGTGATTTCTTTGAAGGAAAGGTTTTAGGGAGAATCTCAAGAATTTGAAATCAGGTGTTAGTTATCTTCTTGCTTCTACGTATTAAGAAAAAGAGTTAGAATATTTGGTTAAATATGATTATTAAGAAAAATAGTTAGAATATTTGTTTAAATACGATTCCTACATTAGATAATGAAAGAGTAGTGATAATATGATAAAACGAGAGGAAAAAGTTTCGATGATGTTGTCTTTAACTCTACACTATAGTTTGGGTTAATTGGTGCAACTGAAATGAACCGTGTTAAGATAATATGGTAATTTCATTATCTAGTCCTCCTTTGTCTACAAAAAATAAATACCTTTGGTGGTTTATTGATGCCCAAAAGAATACAAAATACAGGTTGTTGTTGTTTTGGATCTTATATTTAAATAAATGATGTGATCCATCTATTAGGGCACTTTGGAATAGTTGAATTCTCTTGGAGTCTTGTTATGTCTATGTGAAGCCACAATACATTTTCCCGTGGTCAAGTGATTTGTCCAAAGCACTATTTATATCTTATTGAGATCGATGAACATATGTATATTTAATGTCTTTGTTCATTGGTTACTTATCAATCTATAGATGATTTCCATCTTATTGGGCTTTGAGAAATTTAATGCTCGTGGATACATAATGTTCTACTATCTCGTGGCATACTAATAGTTGGTCATGTTAAAGAATATTTTATGTTATCTCTTTTGGAGATTATTGTATCATGTTTTATTCATCTAGATGACAATATTGAATTCTTTATTTTTTGGCATTTTTTATTGGAATCTGGTGATATAAATCTGGGTGAAATTGCAATTTTATGTTGTTTAATTGAATTTTTCCTATGATGTTGACCATACAGTGTTAATTATTGGCTTGTTTTTTAGCAAAGTAGATATCAGATTGGAGTGTAGTTTCACAAGTCATTTCTTCATGAATGAACACCCTGATTAAGAAAACTCAACAAAGAAGCATTCGAGAAAGAATACATTTCCCCATTTAAGGAATTTTTTTTTGAGTGTTTTTGGTGACAATGGTTTCCAAGTTATTCCACATGGAAAAAATGATGAAATCATAAATCAGTTTATATTGAATGACAATGACTTATTTAAGAAATACGGGATGTGTAACATACCCAACCTCTAGCTGAGTAACATTACGCAAGGAAAACTCATTAAACCATAAATATTTTTTACTAATCAAATTCCTGTATCTTACTAGTTACAAACCACACACAGACTTAACCATTTGACTGATACTACAATTATACATACATATATTAAACATATATTAAACATGAATGCAACTGTTCAAGAAAAAAATAAACACACAACATTCATATAAACCATTTACACAAAGGAATAAACACAATAACATAGCAAAGAACTTATATGTAAGCATAATAACCAATTGGATGCATACGAAGGATGAACCTCTCAACCATATGCGATGCTATTCATTTTCTCTCAACAATAGGCCACCCCCAAGCTGAGGCTATGAGTACACAAGGATATATGGCCCACTGGTTGTCCACTCTCCACACACAACAACCCCAAAGCCTAGGTTCTACCCCCACAATAGTTCTAATCCTCCATCTATCTCTTTTTTCCACACAACCCACACTACCAAAGGAATGTACCCTCTTCACTACTCACATTCCCTCGGGTTGTACTATTCGTTTATCGAGGTCTCTAATGCACTTGGTTGGCCATGAATCTGTTAGTTGGGGACTCTAGGAACTCTTAGATGCTTCGATATTTCTCATAGCATCCTTCACAAGGCTCTTGAGTCATTTCCTCAAACGGAAAAATGCACTATAGGCTTACAACCCATTTTACAGGAACACAGACCTCATTTCCAATATAACACACAACCTAACATTAGCTTCCTTCAAGAAAAACATGGTTGGTGCTCTTCCTAGCACTCCATTCTCTTCTTTCTGCCCAAAATATTCATGTAAAAATTGTCCCCCCTCCATACAAGTTTACCTTCTTCTCCCTTTCTTTCTTGACTCTCACTATTCCCAAAGGTGATTGTACTTCATCCCATAGTCTCCAATAAATATGGGATGTGACCACTCACACCCACCCTCTTAAATGAGTTAAATGATTGGATTTGGGAACACTCAACAACAAATAGAAGATTATACACTATGATAATAATTTCAGGAATGTGGGTTAGATTAATACCCATGAAAAATACCCCCTTGTACCCCTCTCTCTTGTGGAATCATATCCCCCTATCGTTCTTCATATCTTATGTATCGCAACCAACAATTATTAATTTTATTATTTATTCAATACACATAATATTTAGTTTGACCCCCGACCACATTAAATCAATATGAGATTCTCCTCCCAACACATCGACTCACCAACCTAATTCACATTTATACAATTATATTATAATTCAAGGGGATTAAAACCGAGGATATTTCCTTCCCCTCCCCCTTATGTTTTCACTTTCCTCAGTATACAACACCCTACAGGTGTAATTTCATTTTAAAATTCTGTCTCCTCAACCATTAATCAACTTATAGGCTCTCTGGTCCACAATCATACATGCATTCCATCCTAAACAAAATTACATAGGCACTCTAGCCCCAATACGACAAATACATAGGTACTATGATCATGAAACATAGATATAAAGGCACCCTATCCCAAAACATATACATAAGACACTTTCATTCTAGTACAACTATCCCAATTTCCACCAACTCTCTTCTTCTCGACCTGCCCAACCCAAAGAATGTACCATTCATTTATCAGGGATAACCCAAGGAATTTACCATTCATTTATCAAAGTTGACCCAAGGAATGTGCCCCCTTTATTGTCCTTATTCCATTGAGTTTCACAATTCCTTTATTAGGGTCCCTCTAGCACAATTAAATAGGAATATCACTACTAGGACCTTAAGGGACTCAATACTAGGAAGAACTACCGTGTAATAACTAGAAAAAACCTTGTTTCTACAATGCAACTCACACATGAGTTCACTCTTCAAGATTGACAACTGGGTTCGTCAATAGTGCGGATCACACATGAGTTCACTCTTTAGGTCTGACAACTAGGTTCTTCGATAGTGCGACTCACACATGAGTTCACTCTTCAGGCCTGACAACTTGGTTCTTCTGCTGTACTCACCTTCTAGGCTCAGGCATCATTTTCACTATTATACAGTTCCTCATGTGATCCATCATTTTCCAAGGTGTTCTCACATAGAAAATTTCCAATTTTCTTATAGAATTCCACTAGCAATATGTAATCTGTGACAATCATTCCAACTACATCATATGCATACATTCAATATGAGACATCATCATACAATTTTCAAGTATAAAATTTCAAATCTGTTTTACATAGGAAAACATAATTTCCCAAGCATGAGTTATTTGCTCATAATTGTTTGGCTCTTGCAACAGTAGATATCAGCCTTCCTTATGGGTCTACCTCTTTTCCATATTCAAGATCATTCTCCTTGTATTTTTCTCAATTTCCATGCAACCAAACAAATTGTTTGCATATCATAACAATTTTCAATTATTAATTTCTCACATTTGTTTAATATAGACAAATAAAATTTCCCAATCATGATATTTCCTCTCATTATGTTTGGCTCTTGCAGCTATAGATATCGGTTTTCCTTATGGTCTTACATCATTGCAATATCCAAAACTACTCTACGTACAATTTCCTCAACGTTCTTGTATCCAAACAAGTTGTTAGTATCTCATGCACAATATCATTTCACTGCAACATTTTCATTCAGTCCCTGAAGTGATTTTCAAAATTATTTAATCTACAAATTCGACCACTTCCAACTATTGTTCATATTAAATGGAATGAAACCATCATTTCTTGCACATGCATTATCTATCATACAAATATTTTCACAATGTAATCAAATTTTACCAATTAATAAACCCAATGCGCCAATACCCATGGCCACATTTACCCAATGCATCCTTGCATTGACTATGAAATTTCATATATCCATGTCATGTATTCCACCATGTGAGTTGGAAGGTCTAGCCTAGATACCTTCCTCTTCAACCCATACACAACACTAGGAACATGATCCGTTAGTGTTATTCAGTGTCGACAAATAGGTTGTAGTCCAAACATGGATTATACAGGGAAGACCAAGGAGCATTTTATGGCACTATAACCTTTCCATATCCAACCACAATATGGCCTCACAGATGGTTATTTCTATTGGCATTCATTTCTACAACATGAATAATGTCTATTGAATTAACTTGGTTATGATTTCAAACATAACACAATATGCAATTAAATTTCCCATAAATGCATTCAATCAACATATAATATTTGCATACTTAAGGCCTCATTCCTTTACATCAATTCAAATATTGAGATTCGACTGAGGGAATTCTCATCTCAATTCCTTTCAACATTTATATATCATTAAAACTCCAAATGCATACCTTCATGGATGTTATCAATTTACTTGATGCTACCTGATCACTTGGTACTTTGTAGAAGCTCATAGACTCCCTTTGTTAGGAACCAAATATCAATATAGCATAGAAAAACCTCAGAAAAAGTACTCAACGCCTTGAAAAAGAGATAATTTTAGATAATAAGCCTCTTCGATGGGGCAACCTCCTTTTACCCCACTTAAATGTTCCAATACAAGATGATTCCAAATGAAAATGTCTCCTTGGTATATATAGGAGACTAGGAGGTATAATTACAACTAATGGAATAAAGATGACACAAATAAAATAACATTACTAATGTAATATGCCCCAATTAAGGGGTAACGAGACAATATTAGGGCTTAACATGCCCCTCCCCTTGAGACAAGTGTTGTCCGCAATGCTTGAGTAACTTTGGATGCCTCTGTATAAAAGAATCATCTTCCCAAGTGGAATATTTAGCCGATAGTTTCCTCCATTTAATGAGATACTCTAAAATGGATCTATTCCTCAGCTGGTGAATTCTTGTGTTAGTGATGGCTTCAGGCTCCAATATGATTTTTCCTTCCTTTTCAAGTTCTGGCAATATAGTTTGAATTGGGATCTTGTCGCCTATAACCTTCTTTAAGCATGAAACATGGAAAACTGGGTGTACTTGTGAAGATGCAGGCAACTCCAATTTGTATGCCATAGTACCAATCTTTTGCAACACCTTATAAGGGCCATAGTACTTTGGTGATAATTTATTATCCTTCTTGGCTTGCTTGAGGGACATCTGTTTGTATGGTTGTAGTCTTAAAAACACCCAATACCCTATTTCAAAACTTCTTTCACTATGATGTTGATCTGCTTGTTGTTTCATGTGATTTTGTGCCATGGTGAGGTTGTCCTTTAAAATTTGGAGAACTTGTTGTTGATTCTCGATGTGATATTCCACAACTTGAACCTTAGATTTTTATTTTAGAGAAGAAGTGATGGAAGGAGGGTGGTATCCATAAAGTGCCATAAATGGTGTCATTTTTGTTGTAGTATGAAAGGAAGTGTTATACCACCATTCTTCCAAGGGTAACCATTTGAACCA
>ML779125.1:1222145-1263171 GCA_009831015.1 Picea engelmannii | reverse complement strand
CCCCCCCCCCCCCCCCCCCCCTCTTGTTAAGTTTCAGATGGTGAGGGGGGGTCCGAAATTTTTAATAACCGTTGATTTAAATTAATTTGGGGAAAGTATGCGTGGAGTTGGGGGGTGGGTAGAACTTAGGATAGGATTTAGTTTGGTTTTTATTTTTTGTTTTTTTGTTTTTTAATATTATTTTGATTTTAATGTTTTATTACAAGTTTGTTTACGTTTTTGTTTTGTTTTTATTATATTTTTTTATTATTGTTTTATTACTTTGTTTTATTTTAATTCTTATATATTTTATTTTGTTTTTTAGTTTTGTGTTTTAAGTAATATTTCATATTTAATTCTTTGTAATTTATATTTGTTTATTTTTTTTTATTAATGTTTATTTTGACAAACTAACCTAAATATTAACAACTAACTCAATTATTAATCATTAATTAATTTATGATTGATTTATTATTAACCAGTCTAACATAAACCTAACTATACTAAACTTATTACTAACATTATTGACCTATTGATTTTATCCTAAGGTGGTTTATTGCAAATGTAGGGACGAAGATGGCGGGATAATGGAGGATGACGTCATGAGGCAGGAGTGGTATGGTAATGTCAATACGGTGGTAAGTTGTCTGGAGTGGAGGAGATCTGATGTAATGGACTGATGAGTATAGGGTTATAACAGTGGCTTCGCCTGGGGATGGTATCTATTTTGGGAGATGTCAAGAACCACTGAACTTTGAATATGCAGACTGGTGCTTTATTCATTGGGCCAATCCAAAAATCTTATTCTACAACCTGTACCTGTTTTGATCTTTGCAACTAAAAACCAAATCAAAATGAACACTGCTGAAAAAGAGATGCTCAGAATGTTGAGCTTATTCACATTCTCCTACCTACCCTATACTATTGAAAATCATGCTAAATAAAATAATACAAAAATTCCAATGAAGCCAATCAAGTAGCTGTTGAGACCAGTGGACTACTTGACTGCTTGTTAGCACAGTAAAAAAGGCAGCCTGAACTTTTGCCCATAGATTCAAAACTACAAAGTGTAATGGCCATTGCTAAAAACATGATTGATCTTTACAACAGAGACCTCGACAATTCCGAAGGACCAAAGTAATGCCAAGGATAGATTGGGGCTCTCCAATGAAAAATTTCTCCATATAGGTGGCTATAGGATCAAGGTAGAACTGACCTGTTCCTTGATATTCAAACTTAACCAACTCAACTTCATGATTTGATGCTATGGTCGTGTTATTTGCATCCTCATGTACTTCCTGACATGGCTACAACTTTTCTGATGGGTTTTGAAATGATGCTTCTGTTGAACACATCCCTATAGTTGACTGCCTGATCATGTTAATATCATAGCATCTTTTCAACCTATAGATGGATGATGGAAAATTTCTTTGACAACACAAGTCATCCAACACATAAGCTATAGGGTCATAAAATGCTTTAGATAATGGTGCCATTGGCTCTACTAGTACTTCATGGCTTACACTGTGACTTTCAACTAGAATCTGACCAAGATTCCCCCTCAAAATTTGAAATGAATTAAAGCACAGGGGAAATGAATCAAGATGGATCAGCTCACCACTTGTTTCGGGCTTCATGATTTCATCTGAGGTTTGACCTTCAAAAAGACTCAAGGGATGAACTTCTTGATCATATTCCATATCAACAATGGCATCTTCAACTGATTGATCAGAGAATTTTTTGTCTTCACTATTTACAATTGGCCTAGAGTTTCTTTTCAAAAATTGAAAAGATGAGAAAGATAAGGGCAAAGTGTTTCCACTTACCTTGAGATTTTCTGCACTTTGATCATTGTTGTCATAATTTTCATGTACATATTGATTGTCTTGTTGGGATTGCAAATGATCTTCTTCCTCCCATTCATATGTTGCTGATTTCTTTGAACAATTCACCTCTATTTCAGCCTCATGATCATCATCATACTGATCACACTTGGGTAGACTATCCAAGTAGGGAATGCCATCAAACATGCACATCATATTATCTGGTTGTTCCTCTGCAAGTTGAGATGGAGCTTCATCTTTGACTATGTCGTGAATTGAATACATGAAAGAATCATTATCCAAACCATGGTACCAAGGGTGAGCTGCAAAATGTTTGGGAACTGTGACCTTTTCTTTCTCTGAAATCAATGGAACATGATGTCTTTGGAGAACAAGCTCCTCTTTCCTACTAATCTTCTGCATCATCTCTTCCATGGCGTTAGCCAAAATGTCCAGTTTAGCTTCTGATGACTTCAACTGCTCCTTTTCTTTGTTCTTTACCTTTGACCTTTTGATCCACAAGTTGGCCTCCACATCAACTGCAATGTTTTTCATTTCTTCAAGGCTTGCAGTGTTCCTTTCTCTTAATTGGAATGCCATCTTAGGATCGAAGGCATCTGGGAAATGCAAGTGTGATGATCTTGGAGGTGGTCTTATATTAGCAGGCATTGCATGATATATCTTATTGAACCTTGCTGAAAACTGATGTACTGTTTCCCCTGGCTTTCTTTTCAAATGGTCATACTCTTCTAGGATGAGAAAAACATTTCTCATGATTACCCATCGATCTAGGAAAGCTTGCACAAACTGATGGAAATTGTTAATGCTTGTAGCTGGGAGATTTTTAAACCAGTTCTTAACTTTACCTTGCAAAGATAGGGAAAACATCATTATATATACATCATCAACTTCAACCTCATAAAGGTCAAGGAAATCTTCAAACCTCTGGATGTGTTTTTCAATAGTAATATTGGCATCCTCTCCATCAAACCCAGGCATATTATTGGTGTAATTTGCAGGGAGGTCACGGAGGATAGGAGGCAAATATATGGGTTTGTATCTGTCTGGGATTTTGGCAGGTACAAGAGGTGAAGAAGAGGATTACAACCATCCAGAGATATAGCAAGAGTAAGAGATAAAGTAGGAGGCTTATGTCTCACTAGGACTTCTACAGGTGCATCTGGGATGTGCACAGGTATATGAGTATGTACATAATCTAAAATTGGGGATCTGATCTCTTGAGGCTCATTAGTTTGCAGATGATCAATGTAATATTGAACACTATACTTTTGATCAGGCTTAGAATAAGACAAAACATAATTACAGATAAAGCCAAATATGTCTTGAATGCAATTTGAGCTTGAGTACCTGGTATTTCTAGGATGCTTGGCCATGCTTTAGGTTCTTCCTCCAGTGGAGTCTTTGATTTGGCACTGTCTGGAGCTAATTTGGGGTCTCCAGGTGAATGATCTCATCCTTCTTGTGTCTGGTCACTGTCCACCATCAGTAATCAGATCTGGAACTTTGATGTGTACTACTGGAGAAAGTACCCAGTGGAGTCGCCATTCTGTTAGCACTCTGTAATTTTCCCAAGGCTGTAGAGGCACTCACAGAGTCAATATCAAAACCACTTCGAGTCTTGGATCTAGCCCTCCAAGACTCAAAGAGGGATCTCTCTGTGTGATATAGATTTTCTTGAATAGATATTAGTCTAGCTAATAGGTTCAGAGTTTGGATTTTTTAAATGATTGGCTGGAACAAGAGCAAAGAGTTCCATTGGGTAATGGGGTCATAACCTGAATTTCAATCAAAAAAAATTTCTACAAACAGCTTTACAGGGCAAGGTAGGCACTCTTGGTGGATTCTTTGAATTTGATTTTGGTTTCAGAGGAGCAAGATGAGAGGACCAGGCAATGACAGGGCAATCAAGAATCCTAAAATTAACCTTTGAGGAGAAAACATTGACAATTATGTCAAACCCAGAAACAGAGTGTATGTCTCAACAAATTTTGTTCTTCAAACTTCTTTGCATAATTCAGAGTATGAATGACTTAAGAAATACAATGGAAACAAATTACAGTGAATGAGGAAAACATCACCACCAAAAATGACACATGAATCATGTAGCTGTTGTGACTGTATTATTGAATTGATGAAAATACAGAAAGCTCAGTGAGATATTTTAAAAAAACTCAATCATGGTCCCCTGACTGATCAACCTCATTTACCTTGAAAGCATAGGCTTTATATCCTTTACACCAAAAACAGAGATCCTATTAAACAGGAACTGAAATACTAAAAATAGTACAAGATCAAACAGTTTCCATAAAAATAGGATTGGATCCTATCTTAAGGGGCCAAAACCCTATCAAAAATGTCACTTTCAAATTCCTCCTTTGACTTTTGGGCAATCTTGGCCAAAAATAGAAAAAATCCCTAAAAATATTGAATTGTCCGCCATGAAAAACTTGTTGAATTTATGCAAAAAAGGGGTCCGCATAGACATCTGTTTATATTTAATTATGACACTTGGGAAAACACTGAAATAGGTTATTGTATATGGGGATGTGCTGGACAAAACCCTCCTTCAATTTCACTAAATTTGCTTCTAGATCACTGAAACACCTCCCACGAAATCAGGACTGCAACAGGACAATGAAAAACGGAAAAAATGGGCCTTGAAAAGGGATTCTATTCTCCTTTCTCGTGACACCTGTGAAAAAACTGAGAGAGTTTTTTGTTCTTCATCCCGTTACAAAGAAAAACCTCTCTCGGTTTTTCAAAATTCAATTTATTCTGCCCGGAATTTGCTTTGCAAGTTAACTGGTCAAAACGTTGCGAAAGCGGTTTTTTTGGGGGAAGAGTGGTATTCCGGACCCCCCTGAGGTGGTAAGTGGTTTTAGGGGGTGGAGGGGGGGGGGGTCCACTGGCTTGTGGAGATGACACCTATCCAGGGTTTGTTTTATAATACAACCTCATTCCGGACCCCCCCCCCCTCTCGTTAAGTTTCAGATGGTGAGGGGGGTTCAGAATTTTTAATAACCGTCGATTTAAATTAATTTGGGGAAAGTATGCGTGGAGTTGGGGGGTGGGTAGAACTTAGGATAGGATTTAGTTTGGTTTTTATTTTTTTATTTTATTTTTTTAATATTATTTTGATTTTAATGTTTTATTACAAGTTTGTTTACGTTTTTGTTTTGTTTTTATTATATTTTTTATTATTGTTTTATTTTAATTCTTATATATATTCTTTTGTTTTTTAGTTTTGTGTTTTAAGTAATATTTCAATTTTAATTATTTTTAATTTATATTTGTTTATTTTTTTGATTAATGTTTATTTTGACAAACTATCCTAAATATTAACAACTAACTCAATTATTAATCATTAATTAATTTATGATTAATTTATTATTAACCAGTTTAACATAAACGTAACTATATTAAACTTATTACTAACATTATTGACCTATTGATTTGATCCGAAGGTGGTTTATTGCAAATGTAGGGACGAAGATGGCAGGATAATGGAGGATGACGTCATGAGGCAGGAGTGGTATGGTAATATTAGTACGGTGGTATTTTTTCTGAAGCAGAGGATATCTGATGAAATGGACTAATGAGACGTTGGGATAGGGCCCACTGGAAAAAATGCCTCTTTCAGACCCCCCTCCCCACCGTTAAAGGAAGAACAATCGAGGGGGTCTAGAATCACCTATAAACCATCCATCTGTGTCCTGTCATGATGACCATAGATCTGTGCACACTTTTTAATCACCATTTTGGACCCCCCCGCCCCCCCCAACCGTTAAAAACATAACAGTCGAGGGGGTCTGGAATCCATTGTCAGCCGTTGATCTATGCACCGCTAGATCGATCGTCGATCTAAGAACGTTCTTTATTCTCTAGACGTGAATGTAGTATATGAGGCAAAACTTAGGCTTAATGGCCTTTTTGAGAGTTTGGTGCACTGCTTCCCTTGCTTTTGTCACCATGGGGTTAGGAAAAACCACTCAGCGTAAAAAATCATGATTTTTCCTTTTCCTTTCCTTTCCTTGAAACTAATTTGCAGAAATGAAATATTATTTGCAAGCCAAAATATACCCAGTGTGAAAATTTTCCAGTCACCAGATGATACTATGAATTATAGGGTTATAACAGATTGCTTATACATGATTGAGTATAATTCATATTGTATTATTGAGGAGCATGAGTAAGTTGTTGGAGAGATTGGATGTGTTGTAACTGGTTATGAGTCAGATTGAACAGTGAGAGACATAAGAGAATGTGATTGAAGGTTGTAGAGGATATGAGTTCATATTGAAGAGAAAACCCTAAGTACTCAGATGCGATATGAAGTATGTAGTATAGAATGGTCGTGTACATACACGAGTTGTACTACTGGTAGGGCGTGTACATATGCATGTTGCACTACTGACAAGTCACGTACCTATTGATAGATTGATATTTGTTGAGGATTGTTGCCTCATCTCAGTTGGTGCTGAGGGTGTAAGTTGAGTCTTGCATTATAGAGTTGGTGCTCTTGTAGAGTTGTACTCTATTCAGTTGTTGCTGATAACCTAATGATTGTAGTCTGTAATAAAATTAAATTTTTACATACATCTTGTGTTCGTTGTGTTCTTTGTGGTGATGGTTTGTTGATGATATATTACTGATATATGTTGATGATATATGTTCACATTTAACTGGTTATAAATGACATGAATAAGTAATGAGTAAATGATGATTTCTAACTAAGGAGTTTTGTGTAAGGGGAAAATTTTGGGAAAAGAGACCTACACTATTCACTCCCCCCGCCTCTCAATGCAGTCGGTGTGTCCAACACTTGGTTTCAGAGAAGACCTTCACTATAAGCCTTAACAAGCTTGGAGGAGATCTAGGGACACACAAATGGATGATGAAGTTCCAATCCTTGATGAGGAAAATTATTCTACATGGAGAATATAAATGAGAGTACATTTGAAGGAAATGGGAGATGGTATTTGGAAGGAAACCATTGGTGGATCATATGATATATTATTGATATATGTTGTTGATATATTTTCACATTTAACTGGCTATAAATGACAACAATAAGTAATGAGTAAATGGTGATTGCTAACTAAGGAGTTTAGTGTAAAGGGAAAGTTTTGGGAAAAGAGCCTTACACTGCTCACCCCCCCTCTCAGTGTAGTCGGTGTGTACAACAATTGGTATCAGACAAGGCCTTCACTATAATCCTTAAAAATTTTGGAGGATATCTATGGACACACAAATGGATGGTGAAGTTCCAATCATTGATGAGGAAAATTATTCTACATGGAGAATAGAAATGAGAGTGCATTTGAAGGAAATGGGAGTGGGTATTTGGAAGGCATCCATTGGTGGATCAGTTTCCTTGAAGAACAAGTCAAAGTTTGCAGCTCAAGGGAAGGAAAGAAGAATGATGCATTGGCCCTCAAGACCATTCTTAGTGGGCTCTCAAGCCCTATCAAAGAGAGCATGGGACAATGCACTTCCGTCAAGGATCTATGGCTAAAGCTAGAGGAGACATACTAAGAAAGAAGGAAGATATTGAAGAAAAGTCCATCAAGACAAATAAAGGTAAAGAATCTCCAAACACTCTTGATTGCATTATTTCTAAATGTGATGATGTTGGAAAAAAGGAATATCTTTAAGACAATTCAAATGAAGGAAAAGAATCATGTGATGATGTTGGAAAAGAGGAATATCTTGAAGACATTTCAAATGAAGGTAAATAATATCCACAAACCCTTGATTGCAATAATTCAAAATGTGATGATGTTGAATTTTTCTCTACAAGTGAAAAAGAAAATCTAGGAGTAGTTTGGATAGAATCAATTTATTGTTATCCCATGGAAGAAGCAGAAGAAAAACTATCATAGCTTAAAGAGAAAGTTGAAAGAAGTCTATATGAATATAGCAATGACTACTATTATATAGACTATAGCTATCTTTCGGATAACAATAAAAAGTTTCTTAAGAAGAGTCAAAATCACATATTGAAGTTAAATGAAATGTTCGAGGAACAAAAAGAGAGTAATAAGACTCAATTAGATGAAAAGGAAGAAGAGATCACAAGACTAAAGAATGAAAAAGAAGATAAGAAGGTAGATGATGATATTAGCAAAAGTTTTGAAATTATTGTCCATCTCAAGCCCCAAATTGAAGAAGCCAAAAGGGTAGCGGAACTATTGAAGAATCAAGTAAATGAAAAGGAAGAATCATGTCATAAGTTAGAATCTGAAGTTGTTGATCTTAGAAATAAAGTAGAGAAGTCAAACAAATTCTTGAATAGCTCAACAATCTTGAATGAGATCTTGGAAAGGCAAAGATCACCAAATGATAAATCGGGTCTTGGATACAAGAGAGAAGCTACACATGCTAAAGAAATCACCTAAAAGAAGCATGAGGTAAGTCCCTCACTCTAAAAGGATGAAGACAATGTTGAAAATCAACCATCTACACAAGGCAAAGAAAATTTCAAAAGAACAAAGCAAGGAATATATCAAGAAGCCATATTTACACCTCAAAGAAGATGGACACCAAAGAAAAGGTATGAAAGTATTTTTCATGGTCAATGTTATTGATGTAATGAATATGGTCACAAAGATTTGGAATGCAGATCTTATGCAAGGAGAAATAATGGAAGATTTCATAACACCATAAGATGTTGGAGATGTGATCAAGTAGGACACATTGTTGTTCATTGTCACAACATGAGATGCTACAGATGTAGTGGATTTGGCCACAAATCCAAGGATTGTTGGAACACAAGAAGAAGGTCCATAATGAGGACTTCATATAGCATAACTAGAAGAAGGAATGAAGTAAGGAAGGGAGACATCTTTGAAAAGATGGAATCTCAGAGTTCAAGCTATGAGAAGAAAGGACGCCTTTAGAAGTGGGTGAAGAAGACTGAACAACCAGAGCAGAATGGAAGCCTTAAGGGAGGCTCAAGTGTGTCATCTACTGAAGCATACGCGGGTGATAGTGGTAATAGTTGTGTACATATGTCGGGTGACCTTGAATAGGTTGTGTACATATGTGAGATGTCTATGCAACAGGCCGTGTAATTGTGGTAGAGCCTAGGGAAAAGGGATATGCACAAGGGTTGCAGCTTGATGTGATTGTATAACTCTGTGTTGCAGGGTATGACATAGTTTGTTGTAGGTTCTGACATTGTTTGTTGTAGGTTTTCATGATTACATATTGGATTATGTAATGTGATGATATAAAATGAAATACTATCTTGGATGCATGGCACTAACCCATGAGTATGGATTGAGGCATGCTTCTGTTTAAGAACATTGTTGGTTATGACAGTGAAGTTATGGCACCTTGGTTATGTGATATATCTTGATGATGTTAGCTAGAGATGTCATTGATCTATGGAAGAACACTACTAGTACATATATTGTTGGATGCTTAGTGAATGGAGGCTTGAGTCTTGATCCATAGTTGATGCATGATTGATACACTTCTAGTACATTTGTAGAGGCACCTACTAATAGGTTGATTGACACATGTTTTATGGTGGATTTGGCACAGATGCATGAGGGTTCATTTTGTTGTGGTGCATGCTTGATGTACTTGCTTGATACACGTGGTGATACATGTTGATGTACATGTTTGGTACACTGAAAGTACTTGGATGATAGTACTTGGCTAAAAGTACACCATTGGTATTACTTGATTAGCACATACTTTGGTACATGACGTATTGGATGATATGATGAGACACTTGATTGATTGAGATACATGATTGTGGCACTTGGTTCATGGTGGAGACATATCATGAGTGACATGACACTTGTTTTGCATGTTGATAGATGCCCATGGTTGGCATGTTGATAGAGGCATATGATTGGTACACCATTGGCACATGTTTTTAGCATATAGTTGATACATTCCATTGATGATGGCACATTGTATGATGTTGATATACATGGTTGATGTACATGGGTGTTGTGCATGGTGGGAACACAATTTGGTACATGATGTACTTGGTTGATGTTTTATTCATGATTCTCTATTTCATTGTTGACATATATTTTTCTTCATGATGTATGGTATGGCACGAGTTGATGCATGGATAGGTCCAAGGATCATCATAGAAAGAACAATTTTTCTATGATCCAGTTGAGCAGTGGCATTTGCAGCAGAGGATATTGCAGTGGTAGCATTGTAGAGAAGATAGGGGGAGACATACCCATAGGGGGAGTCATTCTTATTGCCATGATTTTAGGAAGAAAGATCCCTATATTTGGAGAAAGAGCACATAGGCATAATTCTAGGGGGAGCGATGATCACAGGGGGAGCATGAGAGATATATATTCAGCATTACATCAGAGTGATATCCCTTGTTCAAAAGGGGAGAAATTATTCAGACGAAGATCAAAGGCATTCAAAAAGGGGGAGAAGCCCCAAGGAGAGTTCAAGCAGGGGGAGCAACCCCAAGGGGAGAATGACCCTTTTCCATTGATGAAAAAGGGGGAGAGATAGTCACGTTGATGTGATTGATGACTATTGACGTAGAGAAATTCTTTGTCTACATGTTGACATCAATGATTGGGGTTGACATCAATGTTGGTATTGTCATCAATGTTGGTATTGTCATCAATGCCAAAGGCGGAGATTATTGGATCATCATGTTTTCATTGATGCCAAAGGTTTGATTGATTGATTTCAAGTGATTAATTGATGCCAGAGGATTTATTGATTGATGATTGATGTCAAATGTAATATGTATTTTCCTATATGAAGATGAATCAATGAGTTTTCATTGGTAGATGATGCATTGTTGAATTTATGTAAAGATGATTCATTGTTTTCTTATCATGGTTGATAAGGAGTACAAATGGAGGAACTCCAAAATGGTCCCCTTATGGTGAAATCCCTCATGGGAAGACACTTTGTGGTTGAGTTATCCTTGAAGTATGGTTGGATAACACATGCTTTTTTTGTGGAATAATGAGATTAATATCAATGAATTTGTTAGTGAAACTATCCTAGTTGGATAGTAATTTTCATGCCATTTCCGGTGGTATGTGGAACATCACATAACTCCTCACGGTTTGAGAGTTATGGCCCTTCGAAGATGAAGGACCCTCATATGTAGGCTTGAAGCCCCAAAAGGTCAAAGAAGTCAAAGATCTTGCAAAGAAGAAATTGTTATTTAAATGGTAAAGAAAGGTGACAAATTCAAGGAATGGATAACTTTCTAATTATGGAAAGTGGATAACCCTAAAAATGTGGAAAATAGGTTAAGTGACCTAGAAATAGGTTAAGTGACCTAGAAATGGGTTAAGTAAACTAGAAGATGCTTCTAAGGAAGCTACCTAGGGAGTATAAATAAGAGGCAAGGGTCTCTTGTGAGCAAGCATCTCTTGTGCATCTCTTGAGCATGTGATAAATATCTATTATGAGAGAGAGGAGATTTGGAGGATCTCATGGATGCATCAAAGTTTCGGTAAGTCTGAGATCATGACAAAAAAATTATCGGATGTTCATAAACCCTAGTTTATGAGGTATACACAGGCTACAGTGAGCCAGGGTGTGTACATACGTGAGATGAATGAGGACATGGCACGCAAAATGGATGAATTCATGAAGACTTATGTGTGAGTTGATGACAAGATCTTGAAGACTGAAGCAAGTTCCAGATCTGCATTCTATGGGCTCAGATCTGCCATAGAAACTCTGGTATGGTTACATTGTTGTCTTGAGGGATACTCTTGCTTGTTGTGTGGTGAATTCTTAAGGCATTCTTGGTATGGCTGTTGTGATGTGTTTTGTGTTGGTTAATGGAGTGAGAAACACTCTTATGATTCAGTGCTGATATGATTGCGATGGTATGTTGATTGCTTATACATGATTGAGTATCATTCATATTGTATTGTTGAGGAGCATGAGTAAGTTGTTGGAGAGATTGGATGTATTGTGATTAGTTATGAGTCAGATTGAACAATGAGCGACATAAGAGAATGTGATTGAAGGTTGCAGAGGATCTGAGTTCATCTTGAAGAGAAAACCCTAAGTACTCAGATGTGATATGTAGGCTATAGTACAGACTATCCGCGTACATACACGAGTTGTACTACTGGTAGGGTGTGCACATACACATGCTGCACTAGTGAAAATTCGTGTACCTATTGACAGATTGATATCTATTGAGGATTGTTGCCTCATCTTAGTTGGTGTTGAGGGTGTTAGCCAAGTCTTGCATTATAGAGTTGGTTCTCTTGTATAGTTGTACTCTATTTAGTTGTTATTGAGAACCCAAGGATTGTAGTCCATAATAAAAATTAAATTGTACATACATATTGTGTTCCTTGTGGCGATGATTTTTTGATGATATATTACTGATATATGTTGCTGATATATGTTCACATTTAACTGGTTATAAATGACAGCAATAAGTAATGAGTAAATGGTGATTGCTAATTAAGGAGTTTTGTGTAAAAGGAAAGTTTTGGGAAAAGATCCCTACACTATTCACCCCCCCTCTCACTATAGTCGATGTGTCCAATAGACTCATCCACTTCATGAGTCACTATTATACACCAAATTCCCACACTCCTAAGTGTCACACTTAAGTGTCGTATGCACCTTATTAAGTGTCGCATGCACTTTATCAAGTTTTGTATGCACCTTACTAAGTGTCACATGCACTTTATTAAGTGTCACAAATTTGACACTGTGGAAGAACATTTGTCATAATCCCTAATCAATGTGGAGGGGAAAAATCATCACGAGAAGGTCAAAAAGACATCTTTTACCTTGATTTTTGACCAATTTTTGAAGGTCAACTCTCCCCTGCCCATGTATAGGGACCGTTGAAATATTATCAATGCTCCCCTTCCCATGTACAAGGAGCATTGACAAAGCTCTGTGCTTAATACTAGGGAATATTTGAAGTGGTTAGAGAAAATTATGGTTATTTTAAGGGTCATCTCTGAGATGCTCTTAAGTGGCTTTGGTTGATGGGTTGAGTCATTAGTTGAGTAGCCCATATTCCCTCCATTTCGGGTAACCAAATCCTAACCTAAAGAGATTAATCCTAAAACATTTCCTAAAATACTTCATTGTAACATCCGCAATATAATCCTCAGTTTAATTAATGCTTGTGTATATATAATGTGTGGCTATGGCCAAAGCGATGTAATATGTGAATTGTATTTCTATGTTTTAATAATAAAAATGTGATGCTATCTACTAAGGAGACATGGACAAGAGATGAGGGTTGAATTAATCCACAAGAGAGGGGAATGTCTAGGATAATGGCCAAGAGGGGTCCAAGGGGGAATTACCCATCTATATTATTCTAACCCATTTTCCTAAATTTTCTATTTGTACATGAACCTTCCAATTTCTGATTGGGTGTTCCCAAATCCAATCATTGAATACATGTAAGATAGTGGGTGTGAGTATACACATCCCAAAGTTATTGGGCATATGGGGGTTGAGTACAATCAGCTTGGGGAAGAGTGTGAGTCAAGAAAGGAAATCCAAAGAGAGAAAATGTGTATGGTTTGGGAGAAAATTTGGAGCATATTTGGAGTTGGAAATTGAAGAACCAAGTTGTTAGGCATGAAAAGTGAACTCCTGTGTGAGTTTCACTAAAAAAACAAGTGTTTTTTGTTAGTTGTTGGTAGTCTTCCTAGCAACAAGTTCCTTGAGTTCTCAGCTGAGAGATTCCTAGTCACACATGCCATAGATACCTTGATAAATGAATGGGATGCCTAAGGGATTGAGATCAGTGAAGGGGTAGATTCCTTGGGTTGGACAGGGAAAGTGGAAGAGAGATGGTGAAAAATCAGGATAGTTGTAGAAGAATATCAGTTGGGTTGTGATTTTTATGAGTTGTGAGTGGACTGTGAGAGACCACCCTCTTTTGTGGATTACTAGCGTCAAATCGGGGGCGACTGACTGTTTATATTTTGAACAAACATTGTATGGTTGGGTGGAATGTATGTCCCAAGCAGTTGGTTGCACACTGTTTTTTATAAGACAAGTGTTTTATCTTGTTGTTATGTAAATTTATGTGTCATTGTTGTGCATGAACTTTTTGTAAATAAGAATTATTTATATGTTGTTGTAATGAGTTGCTTAGTTGCATTTCATGATAATTATTAGCATGTTGTAGATGCATCTATTTTATGGTTTTAGATAGTACCCAAATATGATTTAATTCGTAGTTGAAAGCTAAATGAAATTAGTTAACAATAAATGAATTTAATTAGTTAGTACAGTTTTTGTTTTTATGTGTATTTCACACCGTAATATCCCTCAGCTGGGCTGTGGGATGTTACATTATGGTATAAGAGTGTCTGGTTCAAACACCGATCTTGGATGGGATTGAACCAAATCGAATTGGTGAAATTCGTTGTTGTAGATTAGGGAAATATAGAGAAGAACAGAGAGAAATCCCCAATTTCGTGAGTGAAATATGGGTTTAAATGACTTCAGACTATTTAGGAGGTTCCATGGAGCCAAGTGGTAAAGTTGCAAATCAAAATTCGACTTGGAATGGTCGAAATTTGAGTTTTAAAGGCCACCCGTAGATTTTCTGGAAGTTTGGTAAATCAACAAACATGATTCATTTCGGGGGTTGTGAGACGGATGAGATAGATGATCGAGATTCACCTAGGTTTTTGTCAAAATTTTCTAAGTGTGAGGCTTGGAAATAGAATATGTCGAAGGCTGATGGTTAGATCAATGAGTTTGGAAAAGTTTTGGAAATTCTCCAAGAGAAAACATCGATGGTTGATGACCAATGAACGAGCATCGGTAGAGTCAGGTGAAGTTGATACAATCAATGGTTGAGATCATCCTTGATGATAGATCGACGATCTATATCAATAAAATAAAATTCAAAAATTTTCTAAGTGTTAAAGTTCACAAAGAGAAATCATCGACAATCGATGGTTGGGTCAAATGAAATGGAGAAAAGTTTGGTTCAACCATAAGACATCTCTGACCACCGATGGCTGACAGTTGGGGGTTGGCCGAATCCACCGAAGTGTTTTCAATTGTCGACAGAATTCGTCGATGGCTGATGGGTCAGTGGTCAGGCATCATCCAATTCAACGAAGTGTTTGAAATCAAGCAAGAGAGGTTGTCGATGACTAACACGTCGATAGTTTCCCATCGATCGATTAGGCGAGTTGTTCGAGTCGTCTAAGAGAATCTGTTGATGGACGATGGGGGGAAAAGAGGATGATGACTTCATCATCCACGTGTCATGACACATCAACATCCACGTGTCATGCCATGTCACACAAGTTGACACCTCAATATGACATGTCATTCCACCTCAACACCCATGTGTCATTCCACATTAGCGGTTGCCACATCATCCAACAAAGGTGGTGGATGGCTGATGGTCAGGTCGACCGATTTTGGGAAGTGTTTTGGTCAGTTGTCGGGGACTGTCGATGGGCCGATGGGATAATGTTCGGGCATCGAAAAAATTAGTGAGGAGTTTCATTCTTCAATAAAGACCGCCAATGGCCGACAATTGAATCGACCGGTTTAGAGTTGTGTGCAAATAGATTATCGGGGGAATGGGACGATGGTTGACGGTCATGTGCACCTAAGGAAGAAAGTTGGTGGCCGATGGTTGATGTAGAGTGGAGAAATGGCTAATATTTGGCACGATTTGAGATCAATGGTTTAGATTTAAAGGGTTGTTACAGTGGTAAAACAATCATTTGTATGCAGATTTTTGTGTTTTTTTAAGGTCATTAACTTGCAGGGCATTTTTGAGGCCCTAAATGACATTTTAAACCAGTCAAAACCCATTAGAATACATTGTACCAAGGCACACTTTATCTTTGCATCTAAAATAAAATAACTTGGAGATAACTATCCAATGAGATAAACAGTTCGCAAAATGGAGCTCGTATGAGAAAGTTACAGCCAAAATAGTGAGGGTAAAATTTTGGCATCGGTTTTACTTCAAGGAGGCATAACTCATTGCCTAGAACTCTATTTGGGGCACAAGAGTAGTTGATGGAAATATTTTGACCCATAGAAGCCAACGGTGGATTCAGATTTTGGTTATGGGTACCTGAAAAAATGTGCAAGAAGAGAAATAAGACACATGTAGCATGTAGGGATAAATTGGGTTAAAGAGCCTAAACTTCTTCAGACCATAACTTTCATCTCAAAGCTCAAATTTGAGAAAATGAATAGTCGTTGGAAAGATATTGAGGAGTAGATGACATATGTACACCCATAATTTTGAATTGGGCAATAAAAATTCTCATAAATTAATAAATATATTTTTGTGGCAGTAGAAGGGTGGAAATTGCAACATGTAAATGTTGTAACTTTTTGCTCAGAATTTAGTTTGAGGCATGGTTATAGGCGTTTGAAAGTTTTTTGAGAGAGTGATGTGTCAAGGGAATCAAAATTTTAATTGGTGCAATGTGTCCTTCATAAATTTATGAATAAATAACTTCTATTCTAATTGATGACATGTTTTATACTATGCATGTTCTAACAATAATTATTGCATGCACAATTCTTGCATAATTAGAGGTACAAAAAGGAAAATTTGGTTCTTATATGAGGAATGGAGTTATGGAAGATGCTCAGGGATATTAAAAACATGAGGAAGAGGTTATATGTCTGCATGTCAACATGGGGAATGCTGTGACATAGTCAAATGGAAGAAGAGATATGCAAGAGCCTATCACTATGAGAAGCCTGCATATGCAATTGAAGATCTATAGAGATGATAATGAAAGGATTATAAAGTTTTAGGAGGAGATACTTCATATATTAAATATGTTTCATAAGAAATTAAAAAATAATTTTGGCACCAAGAAAGCAGTTAGTGCTAAACAAGTGTCAACATCAAGATCTCATAGAAAAAGGGATGATCATGGAAATGGTAGGAAATAAATAAGCATGAGCAGGCGCCATCATTATACAAAGAATTCCACTAGAATAACTCATGTAATTTCAGGGATAGGGAGTAGCCCAAGTGTGTCTCCTATTCATAGGAAAAGAAGAAGGTCTGAAGCAAACATCTTGCAGGGTGAACTTAGGAAAATCAACCCACCTACTTTCAATGGTGAGCACTAGAAGGGAGAAGAGACCGAAGCCTGGCTGTTGGAAATGAAGAAATATTTCTAGCTTCATGATTACCCCTCCATCGTAGAAGCTAGAATTTCCACCTACCACTTGCAAGGAAAGGAATCCATTTGGTGGGATCAACTTAAGCAAGCCAAGCACCTTGATGAGAAGAGGATCTCATGGAGGCAGTTCAAAGGATATTTCCAAAAGGAATATTTTTCCGAGCATTACTATGAAAAAATGATGAAAGAGTTATTTGAACTCAAGTTGGGAACCATGACAATGGAGGAATATGAGAAGAGGTTATTTGAATTTTTTAAGTATGTTGACTTCATCAAGGATGAGAAAGTCAAAATCCAAAGGTTTATAAGTGGTTTACCCTCCTTCTACAGTGAAAAGATTCAATATGATAACCCCAAGACCTCGGAGGCCGAAACCATAAGGAGAGCAAGGTACCTTTATGAGAAAAGAAAAGGAAGGTCATTTTTTCAAAAGGCTTGGAATGACAAGATGAAAGGGAAAAAGGATCAAAGGAAGACATTTTTTCATCCACCCTTTTTCAGGAATAACTCTCAATCAAATCAACAAGTCCAGGAAACCCAAAATGAGAAAAATATAGATTTATTTGAGAAAATGCCAAGGAAACAACCTGTTCAATTTTGGGGATGTGAGGGAAATCACTTATATAGGGATTTAATTCAAAAAGGAGAAAGAATAAGGACTAACCACACCATTTAGAAGGTTGAAATAGTGGAAGACATGGGCAAAAACATGCTAATTATTTATGCAGCCTTGGACAACAAGGAAGTTGAATATCAATCTCCCGTGATTGAAGTGGAAGGTAATATTGATAACCATCCCATAGCAATTTTGATTGATTATGGAGCTATCCATAGTTACATAAATGCTAACATTGTTGAAATATTTCACTCGCAAAGAAGTAAGCATAAGAAATGTTAGTTAGTTCAGTTAGCCACCAGAGCTAAGAGGAAAATAAATAAGTTGGTTAAAGATTTCCCGATAGACATGAATGGACTTAGAAAAAAGCTAGATGTAAACATCATACCATTGGGTTTATATGATTGTTTAATTGTCATGTATTGGTTAGAAAAACATCATGTTTTCCTAGAATGTTACAACAAAACAATCACATGTCTTGATGAAGAAGGGAAGCAAGGAAAGATTCAAGGCATTCCAAGAGTTGTAGCTATTAGAGATTTCATCTATGTAGTCGAAAAATAGTTTCAGGAAGGGATGTCATATTTTTGCATCCCATATGGAAAAGGAATCCAAAGAAAAAGTGAAAAGCATTGAACACCATCTGGTCTTAAGGGATTTTGAGGATGTTTTTAAAAAAATACTAGGATTTCCACCAAAGAGAGACAATGAATTCTTTATCAATTTGGTGCCAGGAGCTTCCCCAGTGTCCAAGACACCTTATAGATTGGGTACACCAGAATTGAAGGAGTTGCATATGAAACTTGAAAAATTGTTAAAGAAGGGGTATATACACCCAAGTGTGTCACCTTGGGGAGCCTCAGTTCTTTTTGTAAAGAATAAATATGCAACCTTAATGTTGTGCATTGATTTCAGACAACTAAATAAGGTCACCATAAAGAACAAATATCCTTTTCCATGAATTGATGATTTGTTTGATCAATTGAAGGGTGCAAGGATCTTTTCCAAGATTGACTTTAGATCAAGCTATCTTCAATTAAGGATAAAACAAGAATACATCAGCAAGACAACATTTAGGAAAATATATTGGCATTATGAATTCATGGTAGTACCATTTGGACTATCAAATTCCCCAACAATCGTTATGTGTTTGATGAATGGAATGTTCAGGGAGTACTTGGATAAGTTTGTAATTGTGTTCATAGTTGACATTCTTGTTTACTCTAAATCCAAAGAAGAGCATGAGAAACATTTAAGAATGGTGTTGCAAGTTTTAAGAGAGCATAAGTTGTAGGTTAAGCTAAGTAAGTGCATATTTAATCAAAAGAAGATTCACTACTTGGGGCATATAATTTCAGTAGCGGGGACATAAGTTGATCCTGAAAAGATAGAGGCCATTAGAGGATGACCAACACCAAAGAATGTGACAGGGGTTAGATCATTCATGGGTCTTGCCTCTTATTACTGAATATTCATAAAAGGGTTATCAAATATTGCAAGTCCAATCAATTCTTTGTAAAAGAAGGGAGTGAAGTTTGAATGGACTTCCAAGTGTGAAGAGATATGTCAACAACTGAAGGGAATATTGACAAGTGCACCAATATTGAACATTTCATATCTGGATGAATATTTTGTTGTGTGCACCGATGCATGAAAGGAAGGGCTTGGTGGAGTTCTTAGTCAAAAGGATCATGTGGTATGATACGAGTCCAGAAAATTAAAAGAGAATGAAAGAAATTGTTCCACCCATGATCTAGAGTTAGCAATGATTATAGATGCATTAAAAATGTTGACGCATTACCTCATGGGTAATAAATTTGAGCTAAGGACATACCACTATGGTTTGAATTATTTGTTTGGACAACCAATACTAAATGCCAGACAAACTAGATCGCTGGAATTTCTGAGTGAATATGAATTTGAAATTACGATTATAAAGGGAAAAAAAATCAAGTGGTCGATGCACTTAGCAGGAGAGCTCATGAAGTGTATATTACAGCCATCAACATGTACAAGACATAGATAAAATATCAAATTATTGCAGCAATCAACATTATTTAAAAATAAAAGAGATATTACTGCAAAGTAATTTTCAACATAAATTTAATTCTTATGAGTTAAAAGAAGATGGAATTATCATGTACAAAGGCAAAGTATATATGGCGAATTTTAGTGAGTTGAAAAATACATTTATGAAGGAAATGCATAATGTTCCATATGTCGGGAACCCAAGATATCAAAAGACAATTGCAGCTGTAAGAAGCCAATACTTTTGGTCGGGATTGAAACAAAAGTGGCTAATTACGTAGCCAGATATATAGAATGTCAGAAAGTGAATATTGAACATAGGAATCCAGCATGTTTTCTACAACCATTGCCCATTCTGAAATGGAAGTGGGAATTTGTCACAGTTTATTTTATTCCAAAGATGCCTAGAACAATGAAGCAATATGATTCCATCATGGTAGTGGTGGATAAATTGTCTAAAGAAACACATTTTATTCTAGTAAAGACTACACACAAGGAAGCAAATATTTCAAATATCTACATGAAAGAAGTTTCCAGGTTACATGGAGTGCCTAAGGAAACAATCTTAGATAGAGATATGATTTTCACATCTAATTCTTGGAAAGGTTTGTTCAAAGGCTTTGGAACAAATTTAAATCTCAGTACAACATATCATCCAAAGCTAGATGGAAAAATAGAGAGGACTAATAGGATAATTGAGGACATTCTTAGAATGTGTGTGATGGATCAACCATTAAAGTGGGAAGATTACATTCATTTAGTTTAATTCTCCTACAACAATGGGTATCATGCCTCATTGAAAATGATTCCATTTGAGGCATTGTATGGAAGAAAGTGTAACACACCAATGAGTTGGGATAATCCAACGGACAGGGCAATTGTTGGGCCATAATTGTTAAAAGAAATGGAAGAGAAGATGGCAAATATAAAGAAGAATTTAAAGGATTTCCATAATAGGAAGAAAATTTATGCAGACAAGAATATATTTTTTTATAGATTTTAAAGTGGGATAAAGTGTGTTTTTAAAAGTGAAGGAAAAAAGAAGTTCACTAAGTTTAGGAAGTTTCCTAAAGTTGGGAGCAAGACATTGTGGACCTTTTGAAATATTATAAAAGATAGGGCTAGTTGCATACATGCTATCATTTCCTGCATCCATGAGAGTGCATAATGTATTTAATGTGTTATTATTAAAGAAATATGTGCCTAACCCTAACCACATAATTGATTGGAACGTTATCTGGGTGGAGCATGAAGGGGATTTCTGGGTGGAACTAGTATGCATCCTGGACCGAAAATTCAAAGTGATCAGAAACAAATCCATAGGGCTGGTAAATGTTCAATGAAACTACTATGGTCCTAAATATGCTGCATGGGAGAATGAAGAAAAGATGAAGGAAAAATACCCACAAAGTTTTGACAATTTTGAAGAAAATGAAATGCAAGACTCCATTTTGAGCAACTAGAGTTCCAGAACCACATCTCAAAGTCCTATCCAATTGCGATGGGGATATTGATAAAAAAATGGCTCATTCCTTGGGTTATCCTTGATAAATGGATGGTACATACCTTGGGTTAACCTTGATAAACAAATGGTGCATTCCTTGGGTCAACGAGTTGAGAGGAACAAGAGATTATGGTTGGAGCTATTGTTGGAGTTGTTAAATTACATAATTTTATTTCTAAGTATTGTGATGTAAATTTTCATATATGTATATCAACATAAAGTGCACTGAGGAAGGCACACAATTGTAGAGGAGGGGGAACGTAACATTTGTTGAAAACTGATCTCAGGCACTTAGCCAACACAATATTTCAATTTCCTATAGTTATTCACCAATAAAGCAATGGAACTACATGAATTTACTATAATTGTGAGAAAAAATACAAGATACTAAAAATTTGAAAATATAGCAGTGGAAATATAAATGAACAACAACACATTCCCCACATTTGACACATTGAATTCTTGGGAAATTCCCCTGGAAAATTCCAACATGGGAAAACCAGTCCAAGAGAGTCTTGTTTATTGATCTTCATAGGAGAAATTATGATTTTACAACAACATTCTTATAGAAAATTAATTACATTGATGAACTTACAAACTGTTCCCACAAACACATATATTTATGTGCTAAAAACCCACATTATCAACAACAAAAATCTACCTCAAAAATTGTGCCAATAATCAATAGTATAGTCTCTATTGTATGGTATTCAACATCAACAAAAATTCTTCAACATTGTTATGTAGTAAAAAAACTCTTATGGACCAAAACTTAGCAACCTCAGTGCCTAGAAATCTGTTCCATCTGTAGCCTCTATTTCTATGTAGTCTTAGTTGTAATGCCTTCTTAAAATCCATACTGTATTGCTCATTTCTTAGTTGTACGGACCAACATTCAATGGTGAACTTGTCTTGGGGTGCATTCCCTCTCTTCCTCTTAGAAAGTGTGCCCCTTATCCTTTCTCCTTCAACTCAACACTCTCTTGGAATTCTCTTGGAATGTGAGCGATTCTTCACATTCCTCTCAACCTCTCCTCCCAAAAGGTGTGCCCCATCTCTCCTCTAGTGTTCCTTTTATTACTCATTAATGAGTAACTCATCTAACCGTTGGTCTGTTTTGAGTGACTCTTCACCTTCCATTAAGATCAACTATCATGAATTAATCATTCGTTGAGTTCACTTAAATCACTTAAGTGACCCACTTTTCATAAAGTCACTTTTACCCATTAAATATTAAAAGGAACAATTTGAATTTATAAAATCACTTTATAAAGTCACTTTATAAAATCACTTTATAGAGTCACTTTATAAATACATTTTACAAAGTTACTTAAGAGAGACATTTGCTTGGACTTCTTCCTAGGAACAATAATGCATAAGTACCTCCAAGCTACCAAAATATAACACTACCTCTTAGTGAAAGAGGTACTTCTGGAGTCTCCACTTGGATTTCTCTCTAACCCCATCATGTCCTTTGTTATTTTAGTCGCTCCCATTGTACTGGAAGCCTCTTCTCCCTTTGAACTCAAAGCATTTTTAACTACCTTCACTAAAATCTGATCAACATCCCTGTAATCCTCCTCCATAAGTGTCATCTCAAATGTCATGGGCCTGCTGAGATGAGCCTCCTGGTCTCTCATAAACTCCAGAATCCCTCTACAAATTAGATCCAAACTCCCTCTAAAGCCAATATGAGGTTATCTATGCTATCTCTCTGTTGACGGGCGAAATTGATCGCTCGTCAACTGGAGGAGTGAATCCGGTCCGGGGTTGTCTACTTAACCCAATCTGTTTGGATTAATCCACTCTGACGGGTTTAGTGGCTCCGTTGGCTGATCTAAGTCCTAAGAAAGTGAAGGAAAAAACTAAAGAAGATAAAATAACTTAATGAAAAACACTCGCTGAAAACTATATACAAATCTAATATATACTTACAGTTTGCTAACTAATATTTATAAAATATCTCTACTTATTATATGTACAATGTATCCAAATGATTATATCTCTAATATATGTATAACATTTATAGAATGCAAATTTTAATCTAAATCTGCAAAAATCGAATATGAATTGATTTATTTAACGACAACAAAACTGTCATTCAATCTTTTTGATTTATTTTTTATAATGTTTGTACACCAGAAATGAAATAACCAACCGTCTAATAGAAAAAAAAAGATAACAAATAGTAAAATGTGTATAGATTATAGGAAATTCCTATATTAATTAAACTAATAAAATAAAACGAGCAAACTAACCTGTAATCACATCTCCTATTCGTCCTGTGTATAGCATCCAATTTCGCTGTTTGATGAGGCAAACCCACAACAGATCTTACAAATGCTTCTCGTAAACATGAAGCAGTAATGATTGAATGCGAATGACAGAACATATAAGATATGTAGTAACAACAATTTTACAATTTCACAAATGGTCACATTGAGATAAATCCTACTATGAAAATTTGTGTATAAATGTTCAATGAATAAAGAAGATGAATCTTCTAATCTCAAATTTGAATAGAACAATTACTGTATGTTATATATGGGACATAAAACATGGATATCATATAAATTTCATCACACCAATCTGTAATAAACCATGATATCTAAAGTAGTCACAATCTAATTACAAATTGAAATGATCATAACTTGAATAAAAACATGATATATAGAAGCTAAAGTTGTGTAAATATCATCTTCTATTAAAGTCTGTCAATCATAAATCCATAGTTTTTTCCTCCCAGGCAGCAATGATCTCAATTTTACAAAACAACACATTTATATAGGTTACAGGAACAAAACGTTTCCTGTTGATAACATCTAATTTGTTCCAAAAATGTGGGGGATGCAACCTCGCAGATTCTACTTGATACCAAAAAATAATAGCCTATTCTACAAAACATAAAGATACTATGCTGAGAGATGCCAACAGTGCTTCAAATCTCCTTAGAAATCATAGGTTCCTATGAACAAATAAACATAAAAGATTTCATATGTATTTTCAGTTATCAAAACAAGTAATTCGAATTTTTCTAACTAGCTACAGAATCTCACGATTCTGTAGGTAGTTATAATTATAACTAGAATCATATTTTATTGAATCAATCAAAACAAACTAAAGGTAATCTGTGCAAAAAAATCATGTATCATAATTTGAAAAAGACATAATCATACTAAACTTATTTTAAAAAATCATACCTCAAATTAAGGGATTCGACTTAATCAAGCAATCTTTGAATTTACTATTGCAGTCGCTGCTTCCACGTTCTTAAAAACAAAAGACCCTGTGGTTTTTTGGTTTTTGTCTTTGGTTTGATCTATGGATTGAAGTCTGCTATTCTCCTTCGTTAGCAAATTCACATGGTCTTTCAAGGATTTAAGCCAAGACTGAAGTAAAGGCACGTCTTTGTAATACCTATCGATCCATGATCGACATTCATTACATTGCGGCTGAATAGACTCTGTATTGGCAATGATAGTATTAACAGGTGGGGAATTTTCCATTTGACCTGTAGGTTCATTATTGAGTTTGATTCCAGGGAAATCAGGATTGTCCTTTAGACACGGTGGAAGGTTTGTAACATAATCGTAGGGTTTGCAAAGTCCATATGAATATGGATACTCTTCAACCAGGAATCTTTCAATTTCCGAATCAGAATCCTCGCTTAACACAATTGCATTTTATTTTGCACAGGGCTTGGGTTTATTTCGGGCACATCGTGAAACCGAACGAGCGACCCTTTTACTCTTATAATTGATATCAACGTTGCCTTCACACTTTTTCCTTGTGGATTTTTTAACAGTCTTAACACCACCCTTAGGATACGAATCTGGTAGAGTGTTGGGTTGGGTAGTGTTAGGATAGGTCAAGGGTTCCAAATTAGAAATAAGATCACAGGGAAAGACCGAAGGAGGAGGGATGGTAGGCTTCACAAGGGTTTCTATGACGACAGGCTTGTCAACCTGTCCCAACTCACTGCTACCAAAACCATTTCATAACAGAAAAGCATCCCAACAACCATTGTTTAATTTCAACTGATGTATAATGATAATCTTGATTAAATAATGGTGGAACAGACTAGAATCAAACTTCTGCCTTTTAAACTGCTTTGCCATTTTGTATAGACTTCGAAGGAGAAAATAGGGCATGTTCAGGGGGAAATCGATAAAACTCATAAGCAATCGCAAGCGATACAAGAAAACCAACCCATATCTCCCCTCACAGGTAACGAACTATTTCACAATAGCTAACAGATCATGCCATCTAGGTTTTAATGTTGAGATAGGCATACCTCGGTCGTAGCTGGTAATTCTCCTTGAGGTGAACAACAATGACCAGGGAACCTCTTCAACCTTTGAGTTTTTGAACCATTTTTGTCCCACAACTGGTAGACCGGTGCCTTGGCTTATAAAATATTCATTTAACTCAAGCTGGACGTCTCCTATTTTTTCTCTGCAACCATCGAATGTCAATGCAAATTCTTGAGAAAATCTTAGATTAAAACCCTCGAACTTTTCAACAAACACACACCAGTCATTCCTTTCTAAGTCATCTCTGGCATTGTCAAATGATAACAATGTCTAGAGGCCGTTGGGCTCACTCCTCACCACAGGAGCCATAGCTAATAGCAGGGAATCAACACAGGATTCAAAGCTAGGGTTTGATAGAAAAAACACAGAGCCATCACCCCTAGTTTCCTCAATGTAGTGCAAAGACAGCTCGAAATGGTAGGCAGGAGCATTAATTACCATGCGTGGGAATAGAATCATGAAGCCCGAGGCCATACATAGAAATAATATCACGTTGTACTTAATATGACACCTTGGCATATGAGTGCATGTAAGGATGTAAATACTTGAAAACCATAGAACGCACATTCATGACTTGATTACAAAGTAAATGTATCAATTAAACATTGAATAATTAACAATTTTTATGAATCAAAAACCCCATTGATATTAATCGAATATAAATGAGTGGAGGTCTTTTGCTTATGTAACCAAGGCACATTTAGGACCAATGAGTTCCAAACAAGGAAAACAATCATGTTCATAGAAAAATATGACAATTCGATAAAAGACCATTTGAACAATTTTCCTTTGATAAAAAATCGAAACAAAGTGTGAATTCCAGCTGTGAGTTTTCATGCTTACAGTCACGAAAAACAAAAATCGAAAGGAAGGTATGTAAAAAGAGACAAGTGAAAAGTGTTGTTTAGTGAGAATGGTCATGACGAGTAATGATAATTTAAAGACCCTGTGTAGGCAACTTATAAAAAATAGAAATTATATTATTGCTACCAACAATGGCGACATGCTGGGAGAAGCAGTTATCTCTGCCAAATGAATGAGTTCAGATTAAGATAATTAGAAAAAACTTCAAATCGAAAACAACCGGAAAGTTTTCTGAAGATTGTAAACAATTAAAGTGCAGTCCAGTTTCAGATTACTGTTATTTTAAAAAGACAAAAACTGATGACAATCTTAACAAAAGAGAGTCACGATATTAGAGTTAAAATCTTCAATATTGTTGACAGGGCCGCTTCTTCCAGTAGGCGTCCATAGCCTCGACAGGGATGTCATTTAACCCACTCTGATATCTGTATCCTACCAAGAAGTTCCAGATCATAACGGAGGACATTTAAGGTCAAAAGAATCCATATCTGAGAATTTTAATATACCTGACATTGCTTCGCTGCCAACAGGCCTGTTCAATACCCCGACGAAGTTATCTTGGCTTCATGCATGCATTTTTTCCGCTGCCAGCAGACCTGTTCAGTATCTCGGTGGGTTTACAAGCACTTCCCACAGCTCTCTGAAGGTTTATTTAGTTTTAAAGATTTTTTAATAGAGTGGGGTGATGCTGAAAATCCTAGTTTTTGGACACATCTTAGTAAATTACAGACCTTGAAGAAATTTTCTTAGTTGTCCTTCATTAAGATCTTGAAATAGTTTGTTAATAAACCAACTTTCAAGAGTAGGGAGACATCTCTGAGTTGTTCTCTTAAGGAATAGGGACAGCATAAGAAGAATTTTTATGGATGATCATGAGTAACTTCAGTTACAGATTGAAATCAAGAAATGATTTTCAAACAACAAGTTATCTTTAACATGGCTTCAAACTTAGGAAAATATCACAATTGATGTTCAAACAACTTTCAGTAGTCATTTTAGGGGGAAATTTTTCTATTCTCTTCGTTTGAGCTAGCCCATGATGCAGACATGTCTGCTTAAAAAATAAAGACTGATAAGGAAAATCAAAACCAACCAGCAAAGAAAAATTGGAAAGCAAAGAAATCCAAACAAAAAATTATGTACAGAAGGTGTATCTGAAAACATCATGCAAAAAATCCCTTGGGAGACTGAAATAAAGTAGAAAAATCCTATTTGATGTGAAAGCATCCCTACTCGTGGTACCTTGGGTCAGGGTTGATTCAAATTTATTTATCTCTTTACTTTCCATTTAAGATTTTCATGACGATACTGCGTTTTTGAAAATAAATGTTCAACTAAAAGCAAAGAGAAAAGGATCAAGTGGACTTCCTTGACAACAGTCGTATTATGGTTCTTGTGGTGTGCCCACTTGCATTCATGACTGCATTATTACAAAGAGAAATAGTGAGAAATAAAACTGAAATAAAACCTATTCCTAAACCTACCCTAACTATTAAACAAATTAGAATACTACGTGAAGTCATGCTTCCAATGTAGCCATCGGAGTAACTCCAATCCTGGAATGGAAACAAAATCAGGCATTACTAATAAGAATGGTAATAGAAACATATCACACTTACCTTCATAATCATCATCTAAAAACAAAGTAAGCATGATCTTACCATTTCCTTGAATATTCTTGTTGTATGAATCCTCCAACCATTGTGTAATCTTGTCGTGATAAGGGTCATAATGGCATGGGCGAGTGTAAGCAAGTTTAAAAAAATTGTCAAGATTATGAGGAAATGAAATAACCATCAACCAAGGCTGAAATGCCCCATCCTCCTGACAATTCTCTAAGTGTTCATTAATTTCTTCACATGGAGGATCTAAAAGAAATATGTCACGCCTACTTCCAAGATACTTAGGTAAAAAGAAAGCAAGCATAACTTTATCTTTATTATGAAAATTTGTTATATATGAATATTCAAGCCATCCTAAGATCCTGTCACAAAAATGAGGATGCAAACCATGACTTTGATGAAACAAATATATCGATGGGGAAATCATCATAAGAGGATTCATGACGTCAATTAGATCATTGGTTTGAATGCTTCCTTTGATGAGATTGATAATTTCAAAATGTGACGCATAAACATTAAGATTTGAGCTAATCAAAGAAAGAATGTGAAATGTAGAATGTTTGATCTCCATAAAATATAGTGCATTTTCTTTTTCAACAATAAACTGTGTAAAATCATCTCACAACATGTCCTTTTCCCATATGAGTGATGAAAGTGAACAAGCATCAAATCCAACTTTATCAATGTTAGGTTTGGAATTAATTTCACCAAAATTTAGCATATTGAAAGGATATGATTGTGGCGGAAAAGAGTAGGATGTTGTAGGTAAGATGTCAAGTCCAACAGAGTCTAGGAATAGATCAGGATATAAAAAATAAAAGGAATCAGAAATAAGCACATGAAAAGAATTTCTTGAACTACGATACTTAACAATGGTATTCTCAAGACATTTCTCTTCACTTTCTTTCTTACTCTGTTTTGGTGATGAATTCCTCAACATAATATGATCATATGTATTTGCCTTCTGTGTGATAGATAATTCAAAATTTATGTGAAAAACATCTAGTCTTTCATGTGGACAAAGCTCATTTTGAGGATGAAGGTTTAAGGTTTCTTCTTCTAGTTGCATATCTTCTTCTCTAATTAGTTTCATAGGAGTACTAGAACATTTAAGATGATTTTCATCGCTTAAGTGTTCTTCAATGACTGATTTTAAATATTGATTAGAGCATGAGTTACAAGAATGAGGATATTCACCTTGAGCTAGAAACGAATCTTCTTCCATACTGGTCGAAGACTGAAAATACAATGATTCAGAGGAAAAACTAATTAGGAATTCATTAAGAACCTGGTCAATAGATTCTAACTCCCTAGCTTGTTCAACATTATCGAAAGGATTCTTCTCATCTTGCGAAGAAAATTGTTCTTGCAGTTCAATGATAGGATTTGCAATTGGTTCTTTGTTCATGATTGAATATGATTGGATGGAAGGGATGCAAGCATCATAGAAGAGATTTAATGCAAATGACATGTCATCAAGATTAAATTTACAAAGGATATGATATACTCTTGTCAAAAATTCTTCCGAAGATGAATCGTCGTTGATTAGCAAAGTATGAAATTATTCACACAATTGATCGAAATCATAAATTTCAAAAGCATCTAGAAATTCATCTACAAATTGAAACCAATAAAAAATGTGACATGCTGGAAAGGATTCAAACCAATGTTTAATCCGACCTCTAAAAGTAAAATCGAACAGTCTACATAAAACTCTTAAATATGAGATGTCATGTTTGATGCATTTGCACCAAAACTTGTTAAGGTGGTCTTTAGCAGATGTATTGCCTCCATCATCAAAGGTGAGTTTGGACAAGTGAGAGACTGTCTCGTTGGGAACATCGGGTAATGAGAAGTTGAAATCATGTTCCAACATAGTGATTTGGGGAACCATGGGGAAATTAAATACATTTAAAATAAAGGCTCCGACAAGGCCAGCTTGTTAGTCGACCCTCTTTCTAGCGCCATTTGTTGACGGGTGAAATTGACCGCTCGTCAACTGGAGGAGTGAATCCAGTTCGGGGTTGTCTACTTAACCCAAGCCGTTTGGATTAATCCACTCCAATGGGTTTAGCGGCTCCGTTGGCCGATCTAAGTCCTAAGAAAGTGAAAGAAAAAACTAAAGAAGATAAAATAACTTAATGAAAAACACTCGCTGAAAACTATATACAAATCTAATATATACTTACAGTTTGCTAACTAATATTTATAAAATAGCTCTACTTATTATATGTACAATGTATCCAAATGATTATATCTCTAATATATGTATAAAATTTACATAATGCAAATTTTAATCTAAATCTGCGAAAATCGAATATGAATTGATTTATTTAACAACAACAAAACTGTCATTCAGTCTTTTTGATTTATTTTTTATAATGTTTGTACACCAGAAATGAAATAACCAACTGTCTAATTGAAAAACAAAGATAACAAATAGTAAAATATGTTTAGATTATAGGAAATTCCTATATTAATTAAACTAATAAAATAAAACGAGCAAACTAACCTGTAATTGCATCTCCTATTCGTCCTGTGTATAGCATCCAATTTCGTTGTTTGATGAGGAAAACCTGCAACAGATCTTACAAATGATTCTCATAAACATGAAGCAATAATGATTGAATGCGAATGACAGAACATATAAGATATGTAGTAACAACAATTTTATAATTTCACAAATGGTCACATTGAGATAAATCCTGCTGTGAAAATTTGTGTATAAATGTTCAATGAATAAAGAAGATGAATCTTCTAATCTCAAATTTGAACAGAGAAATTACTGTATGTTATATATGGGACATAAAACATGGATATCATATAAATTTCATCACACCAATCTATAATAAACCATGATATCTGAAGTAGTCACAATCTAATTACAAATCAAAATGATCATAACTTGAATAAAAACACGATATATAGAAGCTAAAGCTGTGTAAATATCATCTTCTATTCAAGTCTGTCAATCATAAATCCATAGTTTTTTTCTCCCAGGTAGCGATGATCTCAAGTTTACAAAACAACACATTTATATAGGTTACAGGAACAAAACTTTTCCTATTGATAACATCTAATTTGTTCCAAAAATGTGGGGGATGCAACCTCCCAGATTCTACTTGATACCAAAAACTAACAGCCTATTCTACAAAACATAAAGATAGTATGCTAAGAGATGCCAACAGTGCTTCAAATCTCCTTAGAAATCATAGGTTCCCGTGAACAAATAAGAATAAAATATTTCAGATGTATTTTCAGTTATCAAAACAAGTAATTCGAATTTTTCTAACTAGCTACAGAATCTCACGATTCTGTAGCTAGTTATAATTATAACTAGAATCATATTTTATTGAATCAATCAAAACAAACTAAAGGTAATATGTGCAAACAAATTATGTATCGTAATTTGAAAAAGATAGAATCATACTAAACTTATTTTAAAAAATCATACCTCAAATTAAGGGATTCGACTTAATCAAGCAATCTTTGAATTTACTATTGCAGTCGTTGCTTCCACGTTCTTAAAAACAACAGAACTTGTGGTTTTTTGGCGTTTGTATTTGGTTTGAGCTATGGATTGAAGTATGCTATTCTCCTTCATTATCAAATTCACCTGGTCTTTCAAGGATTTAAGCCAAGACTGAAGTAAAGGCACGTCTTTGTAATACCTATCGATCCATGATCGACATTCATTACATTGCGGCTGAATAGAATGTGTATTGGCAGTGATAGTATTAACAGGTGGGGAATTTTCCATTTGACCTGTAGGTTCATTACTGAGTTTGATTCCAGGGAAATCAGGATTGTCCTCTAGACACGATGGAAGGTTTGTAACATAATCGTAGTGTTTATCAGAGAAAAGTCCATATGAATATGGATACTCTTCGGCCATGAATCTTTCAATTTCCAAACTGGTATCCTCGCTTAACACAATTGCGTTTTAGTCTGCACAGGGCTTGGGTTTATTTTGGGCACATCATGAAACCCAAGGAGCGACCCTTTTACTCTTATAATTGATATCAATGTTGCCTTTACACTTTTTCCTTGTGGATTTTTTAACAGTCTTAACACCACCCTTAGGATACAAATCTGGTAGAGTGTCAGGTTGGGTAGTGTCAGGATAGGTTGAGGGTTCCAAATTAGAAATAGGATCATAGTTCAAGAGCGAAGGAGGAGAGATGATAGGCTTCACGAGGGTTTCTGTGACAACAGGATTGTCAACCTGTCCCAACTCACTGCTACCAAAACCATTTCGTAACAGAAAAGCATCCCAACAACCATTGTTTAATTTCAACTGATGTATAATGATAATCCTGATTAACCAATGGTGAAACAGACTATAATCATACTTCTTCCTTTTAATTCTCTTTTCCATTTTGTATAGACTTCGAAGGATAAAATAGGGCATGTTCAGGGGGAAATCGATAAAACTCATAAGCAATCGCAAGTGATACAAGAAAACCAACCCATATCTCCCCTCACAGGTAACGAACTATTTCACAATAGCTAACAAATCATGCCATCTAGGTTTTAAAGCTGAGACATGCATACCTCGGTCACAACTAGTAATTCTCCTTGAGGTGAACAACAATGACCAGGGAACCTCTTCAACCTTTGAGTTTTTGAACCATTTTTGTCCCACAGCTGGTAGACCGGTGGCTTGGCTTATAAAATCTTCATTTAACTCAAGTTGGATGTCTCCTATTTTTTCTCTGCAACCGTCGAATGCCAACGTGAATTCTTGAGAAACTCTTAGATTAAAACCCTCGAACTTTTCAACAAACACACGCCAACCATTCCTTTCTAAGTCATCTCTGGCATTGTCAAATGATAAAAATGTCTGGAGGTCGTTGGGCTCAATCCTCACCACAAGAGCCATAGCTAACAGCAGGGAATCAACACAGGATTCAGAGGTAGGGTTTGATAAAAAAAACACAGAGCCATCACCCTGAGTTTCCTCAATGTAGTGGAAAGACAACTCGAAATGGTAGGCATGAGCGTTAATTACCATGTGTGGGAATATAATCGTGAAGCCCGAGGCCATGCAGAGAAATAATATCATGCTGTACTTAATATGACACCTTGGCATATGTGTGTGTGTAAGGATGTAAATACTTGAAAACCATAGAACGCACATTCATGACTTGATTACAAAGTAAATGTATCAATTAAACATTGAATAATTAACAATTTTTATGAATCAAAAACTCCATTGATATTAATCGAATATAAATGAGTGGAGGTCTTTCTCTTATGTAACCAAGGCACATTTAGGAAAAAGGAGTTATAAATAAGGAAAACAATCATGTTCATAGCGAAATACGACAATTTGATAAAAGACCATACTAACATTTTTCCTTTGATAAAAAATTGAAACAAAGTGTGAATTCCAGCTATGAGTTTTCATGCTTACAGTCACGAAAAACAAAAATCGAAAGGAAGGTATGTAAAAAGCAACAAGTGACAAGTGTTGTTTAGTGAGAATGGTCATGATGAGTAACGAGAATTTAAAGACCCTGTGTAGGCAGCTTATAAAAAATAGAAATTATATTATTGCTGCCAACACTCTCCTACTTTACTTGCATGATATCTAGATGGAAGTCCTTCTCCACCTATATGAGACCTCCTTGAATCAAGTTTCTTCTTGATCCAAACCTTGATCTTGGCATCTTTCCAAATATATTAATATTGACATCCACCAAATATCCCTCGCTCTTGACATCTCACTAGGAGTCTCTCAAACTTGGAATCTCACCAAATATCATCTCCTTGGTCTCTCACAAAGTGACTTCCTCTTCCATTTTTCTAGGAAAACCCCCTTTGAACTCATTTCAAATCAAGTGTCAAATATCTTATTTATTGAACCTCAGGTTTCCTACTCTGATACCATGTTGAAAACTGATCTCAAACACTTAGCCAACACAATATTTCAAAGTTCTATGGTTATTCACCAATAAATAAATGAAACCACATGAATTTACTATAACTATGAGCATAAATACAAAAGACTAAGAAATATGAAAATATAGTAGCAGAAATATAAATGATCAACAACACATTCGCTAGATTTGACAAATTAAATTTCTGGGAAATGCCCCTGGAGTAATCTAACATGGGAAAACCAGTCGAAGAGAGTCTTCTTTATTGAGCTTCACAAGAGAAATTATGAATTTGCAACAATTGTCTTCTACAACATTAATTATAGTGCTAAAATTACAAACTATGCCCACAAACACATATATTTCTATGCTAAAAACCCACATTATCAACAAAAAAAATCTACCTCAAAAACTATGCCAATAATCAACAATATAGTCTCTATTGTATGGTCTTAAACATTAGTATAAATTCCTCAGGATTCGTACAGAATAACAAAACTCTTATGGACCAAAAATCGACAACCTCAATGCCTATAAACTTGTTCCATCTGCAACCTTGATTTCTATGCACTCACATATTTACTTACCTCTCCAAATTTGTATTGTACTGCTCGTTTCTCAATTGTATGGACCAACATTCAATGATGTACTTGTCTTGGGGTGCATGCCATCTCTCCCTCTTGGAAAGTGTTCCCCTTTGTTGGAGTTACTTCACACACACCTACAATTTTTTTTTCCTAAGGTTTTTCCTTGTTTATTAGTTATAATTAGTCATTATCCAATCTCCTATAATTTAGGGGATAATATTCTCTTTCAATTGACACTTCAGTTTGATTAGTTGAGTTTAGATGTTGCATTGGTTCTGTCACCATGCAACATTGTGATCATCACCATGTTAATTCGACCTTGCCTTTATATCATCACTAGAGTGGCACATTAGCCTTGATTCCCTAAGTTAACTCCTCACTACTCTCTGTTCAGACAGTTAATTAAATACTAGTTGACTAGTTAACTCAACTAGGTGGCAGTTCACTCCCGTAACTGCCTGAGAGACTAGACTAGGCGGTAGTTCACTCCTGTAACTTCCTGAGAGACTAGACTAGGTGGCAGTTCACTCCTATAATTGCTATTGTGTTTCCAGATCACTCTAGACCACCACTACGGTGCATTAGTTATCCTCCAGTCGAATTCATTGAGTTATACAAAGTATATCATGTGTAAATTATTCATTATTCACAACGGTTAATGAGAATTATTTCATTCTTTCTCTCCTTCTTCTTCTTTCTTCTATTATACCTGCAAATGTGTGTATCATTGTTTAGATAGATCTATTATGTGTAGGTTCAACACATTTACATGGTATCAGAGCCGACAGACTGCTAAGAAAAAGCTACACCAAATTTTTTTGCAGGTACAAAAGATTGAAGACAACGGAAAGATGGAATTCCAAAAAGAATTCATTCTTACACCTTACAACTATTTTGCATGGAAGGAGAAAATAACTATAAATCTCTAATCCAGAGGGTTGTATAGGTTAACCATGAATATAGATATAGAGTCAACATCATCCATATAAAAATCCAAGTCCTTAAATCGCATGGATGATGCACTCGGAACAATTTGCAGTCTTATTTCTCCCGATCTCCTTTTTCACATATCTTCATGTAAGACTCCCAATGAAGCCTAGAAAACCTTGGAAGGGCTCTTTGGAAAACCAAATGAGATGAGGGGACACATGCTAGAGGTGGAGCTTCTCACATTGTATCCAAAAATCTTCGACAATATCCAACATTTCTTTACAAAATTCAAGGATGTACTGTTGCAACTCAAATCTTTCGGGGTTGATAAATTAGCAGAGGAGAAACAAATGGTTCTCACCATTCTCTCCAAGCTTGGTCCCAAATTCTCTATATTTGTATCCACATTCCATACTATCAGATTCGCCTCTGGAGCCACCTAGAAGATGCCTTCTCTTGAGGACTTTATCTAATCCTTGACACAAGAGAAACCAAGCTTATCAACATGGGCACAATCAAAGGCCCAAGGGCGCATGCACTCACTATGCTTGATGGCAGCCACAAATATCATAAATATAACGATAAAGATAAATGAAAATCTCAATCACATACGAAGAAGGAAGGGTACACATAACCCTTCACCGATGCCTCCAGATCCAAAGGAGAAAAGGGAAGAAAAGGAGAGAAATGCACATATTGTCACAAAGGATTCCATTCGGAATCTGCATGCATGCAAAAAAAATAGATCTGATGTCTCAAATACTTCATCAAAACAATCTTGGATATCGCATCCCCAAGGGTGAAAAGAAGAAGAAGTCAAAAGATCTGAATTCCTAGAAAGGCAATTCTAGTCATGCCTTGATTGCCATCAACTCCTCTCCCGATGCTTGGATCATAGATTCAGGAGCATCACATCACATGGCTGCCTCAAAAGAAGTCTATTCTTCATTGGATGCATGCAAAGGTCCTCCTATTCTGATGGGGGACAACTTTTCTGTCAAAGTCATCGGCAAAGGAAGGGTTGAACTCACCAATGGAAGCTTCAAGAATGTGTTGCATGTGCCCAAGCTTTCTGTCAACCTTCTCTTTGTGTATTAGATGACGAATTCTAGCACTAGAAATAAATTCATATTCACACCAAATTCCATGGACATATACGACATCCAAACCAACTCCAGGGTTGTTACCAGTGAGGTAAATCATTAGTCTAGATTGTATACTTTTTCTGAATTCATTGAACCTGATTCTGCTTTACTGTTTACTCATGCTGCTGAAAGTAGTAGGATATGGAATGAAAGGTTTGGACATTTGAATTTTAGATACATGCAACAACTTAGCAAGAACAAATTAGTTGATGGTCTACCAAACATCCATTTCTCCAAGGGAGTATGTGATGGATGTGTTCTCGGAAAACACCCTCAAGAGAAATTTGACAAAGGAAAGTCTCAGAGAGCTTCCACACCTTTAGATATGATCCATAGTGACCTCATGGGTCCTTTTCCACATCCATCGATAAACAAAGTGAGGTTTGTTCTCATTTTTGTTGATGATTTCTTACGTTTTACTTGGATCTACTTTCTCAGGAAAAAATATGAGATCTTTTAACACCTCAAAGATTTCAAAGCCTTGGTGGAGACACGGTCCAGAAAGAAGATCAAAGTCCTCCGAACTGATAACAGGGGAGAGTATGTAAATCATGAGATCCATAATATTTTCCATGAGGCAAGGATCCAGTTGCAGCACATAGTTCCCTATACTCTACAGAAAAACAGAGTTGTTAAGTGGCAAAACAGATCTCTAAAGGAAATGGCATCTTGCATGTTGCATGCAAAGTCACTACCATAGAGACTATGGGTCAAATAACTTAATTGTGAAACATACATCCAAAATAGATCTCCTCATATATTTTTCAAGGATAAGACCCCCTACGAGGCTTGGAGTGGCCTCAAACTGGAAGTGGCCCACTTTCGCATTTTTGGTGCACGTGCATGGGATTGGATTCCCTCTGAAAAGAGGAAGGCACTTGATCCATAGAGCACTGAGTGCATTTCTGTTGAATACCTCGATGGTGTGAAGGGATATCGACTTATTTATCTTTCCTTAGACCGGCTCATCATTGAGTGTAGTGTCTAATTCGAGGAAATTGTCTTGCATGTATCTCAACAGCCGCATGCATACACCTTCACTCTTCCACTTGTTCGAGATGATGAGCATACACATGCCGACTCTTCTTCATATGAGAGTTCTGATTCGGAGGAATCAAATGATTTAGATTCAGAGTCAGTATAGTTAGATGCAAAGTTAGAGCATCCAGATGCAGTTGCAGAGCCAGAGCAGAGGCCCAAGTGGGAACAGACTACTCTTCAGGATGAAAGGGATATCGTTGGTGATCCAATTGATACTAGGAGGACTTGATCTGATTTCGAGGAACCTCCTATTGCACTCACTTCCACTGAACCATTTCCCTCCAGGCATATTTTCTTGGTTCATTCTTCCAATCCATAGTCTTATGGCGAGGCTATTGGAAATCCCTTTTGGGAATCCTCCATGCAGGAGGAGTACAACTCCCTCATTGAGAACCAGACTTGGGATATGGTTCCCCTTCCTTCTAGGAGGAAACTTGTCATATGTAGATGGGTCTACAGGACCAAGAGCACAACAAATGGATAGATCAGCAAATGCAAATCCAGGCTTGTCACCAAAGGCTTTCAACAGGTTCATGGTATTGACTATGATGAGACATTTTCTCTAGTAGCGAAGATGGATTCCATATGATTGGATCTTGCCATTGCAACATCCAAGGGATGGGAAGTCCATCAAATGGACGTGTAGAATGCATTTCTTTACGGTGATCTCTCTAAGGAGATCTACATGGAGCAGCCCCAAGGATTTATGTAGGACTCATCTTTGGTCTGTCGACTAAAGAAGTCACTTTATGGCCTCAAGCAGGCTCTGAGGGCATGGTATGCCAAAATGGACTCGTACCTGTTGTCACAGAAATTTTTACATTGTAAATCAGACCCGAATGTCTACATGCTCAGGATGACTGATTCACTTCTACTTTTAGTTCTGTATGTTGATGATTTTTTGATCACCGTGTGCTCGACTTCAACGATTGCTGCAGTCAAGAGGATTCTACATGATAGGTTTTTGATGACAGACATGGGTTCGCTACACTTCTTCCTTGGACTTGAGATCAGTCAAGATGCATCAGGCATCAAACTATCTCAGGCCAAGTATGCATGAGATCTCCTTGAGATATTTCACATGACAGACTACAAGTCTACTCTGAATCCTTTCCTATCAGGATTCAAACTTGAGGATGGTGGGGAGATTCCACTAGTTGACAACACAATGTACAGACAACTAGTGGGGAGCTTGTTGTTTCTCACACACTCCATACTAGACCTCTCCTATGTAGTTGGCATAGTTTCCAGGTTCATGCAAGAGCCGCATGAGCTACATTGGAAGGATGGAAAGTGTATCCTTTGATATGTATAGGGAATCATCACCTTTAGGATTCATTATGAAGCATAATCTACATTAGATATCATTGGGTTTACTGATTCTGACTAGGTTGGCGATAACATTGATCGCAAGTCCACATATGGTTACTCACTCAGTCTTGGTTCTGGGCCTATCTGTTGGTCGAGCAAGAAGCAAGCTACCATTTCTCTATCTTCAGCCAAGGCAGAGTACATAAGGGTAGTTAACATAACCATTCAGTCTATGTGGCTACAAAAGTTTCTCACTGAGTTGGGCATTCAGTTTCACCGGTCGATTGTCATCTGGTGTGACAACCACAACACTTTGAAGTTCTGCATAGATCCATTTTAGAGCCAGTGGAAGAAGCACATCGAGATCCACATGCACTACATATGGGACTTAGTACAAGAGGGGATCATTGACTTACAGTTCTTTCCTTCTGTAGAAAAGATGACAGACATAGACACCAAGAACTTCACTGAGCATAAGTTCCATTCTCTGCGAAGTCGTCTTGGAGTGAAGAACACAGTCACCTAGCAACTGTAGTTCTTCTTTTAACATGCATTGNCCCATGAGGTTTTCCCTCTTTCCTCACTTTATTTTCAGTGTATGTTTTGTACTTGGGTACCTAACACGGCCTCGTTGCCGGGACCCAATCTTTATTTTCACTATAGTGATGTTCAGGGGGGGTGTTGGAGTTACTTCACACACACCTAGGATTTATTTTTCCTAATGTTTTTCCTTGTTTATTAGTTATAATTATTCATTATCCAGTCTCCTATAATTTAGGGGAGAATATTCCACCTGGAGAATATTCTCTTTCAGTTGACACTTAAGTTTGACTAGTTGAGTTGAGTTTAGATGCTGCATTGGTTTTGTCACCATGGAACATTGAGATCATCACCATGCTAATTAAACCTTGAATTGGTATCATCACTAGAGTGGTGCATTATCCTTGATTCCCTAAGTTAACTCCTCACTACACTTTGTTCAGTCAGTTAACTGAAGACTAGTTGACTAGTTAACTCAACTAGGTGGCAGTTCACTCCCGTAACTGCCTGAGAGACTACACTAGGTGGAAGTTCACTCCCATAACTACTGGTGTGTGTCCATATCACTCTAGACCATCACTATGGTGCATTTTTTATCCTCCATTCGAGCTCATTGATTTATACAAAGTATATCATGTGTAAATTATTCATTATTCACAATGGTTAATGAGAATTATTTCATTCTTTCTCTCCTTCTTCTTCTTTCTTCTATTCTCTTTGCAAATGTGTGTATCATTGTTTAGCTAGATATATTCTGTGCAGGTTCAACACATTTATGCCCTTCTCTTTCTGTCCTTCTCCTTTCTCCTTCAGATCAACTCTCTCTTGGAATTCTCTTGAAATGTGAGTGACTCTTCACATTCCTCTCAACCTATCCTCCCAAAAGGTGTGCCCCATCTCTCCTCTAGTGTTCCTTTTATTACTCATTAATGAGTAACTCCTCTAACCCTTAGTCTCCCTTGAGTGAATCTTCACCTTCCCTTGAGATCAATGATCATGAATTAATCATCCGTTCAGTTCACTTAAATTCCTTAAGTGACCCACTTTTCATAAAGTCACTTTTACCCATTAAATATTAAAATACACAACTTGACTTTATAAAGTTACTTAAGCAAGGAATTTTTTTAGACTTATTCCTAGGCACGATAATGAAAAATTACCTCTAATATACCAAATATAACAACATCCCCACTAAAATATGTTCGACAACACAGGTATTCCAACAGAGGACTAACACCTTCAGTAACCACTCACATAACCAAATCAAAGATCAACACACCAATGTTTTCACGTGGTAAAAACCCTATGGGGAAACATTCACGACCCCAGCCAACGCGACCACTTGGAGAAGTTTATTAATGCAAAGAAAACGATTACAGAGAGATTTTACAAGAGAGTTTCTCACAATCGATCATTGGAAAATGACCCTCCATGCTCTTTAAATAGAGATCATGGACCAATCAAGTGTTAAGCCATAGATCAATGGCTGTTAATATCAAGGAGAGTATGAACCGTCGGATCACTCTATGTTGGGAACATATCGTGACTGTCGGATTTCCTAACTACAAATGCATACTAATGCATACTAAAGAAACACACTAGAAAACACACTTTTACCTAATGACACAATAGACCAAGTAGATCTTACTAACTCCTAAGTGTCTAAATATCCTA
>ML779125.1:1191947-1222095 GCA_009831015.1 Picea engelmannii | reverse complement strand
TTACTAACTCCTAAGTGTCTAAATATCCTAACATCCCCCCTTAAGAACAACCTGGGATAGGATTGAAGGATTTACAATAGTGACACAATAGGAGAAGGAAGGAGGCATTAGAGCCTATCCCCCCTTAATGACAACTTCCTGAACTCCTAACATAGATTGAAGTTTGGAAAACTTCTCTTTTGTAAGAGACTTTGTGAAAATGTCTACAACTTGATCTTCTATAAGGAAAAAGAGAACTTCAATAACTTGATCATGAATGAGCTTTCTGATGAAGTGCATGTGTAGCTCAATGTTTTTTCTACGCTGATGTTGAACTGGGTCTTTAGCGAGATTGATGGCACTTTGATTGTCACACCAAAGGATGGTCGGATGTTGGTTCTTGAATCCAAACTCTGAAAGGATCTTTCGAAGCCACAAGGCTTATTGACTTGCATTTACCACTACTCGATACTCTGCTTCTACTGAAAAAAGTGCAATAGTTTGTTGTTTCTTACAGGCCCAAGTGACAATTCCTGAACCAAGGATGAAAACATAACCTGTAGTAGACTTCCGATCATTAGGGTCGCTGACCCAATCTGAATCAGTGAAACCAACCAATAAAGGAGTCCCCCCTAAACTGTAATGTATCCTGAACTGAACTATACCATGAACATAGCGAAGTATCCTTTTAGCTACTTTCCAATGGATTTCATGGGGTGTTTTCATATATCGGGAAACAAGACCAACAACAAAGGAAATATCAGGATAGGTATGAGTCAAGTATAAGAGGCTACCAACTAACTGACGGTATAGGGTGGCATCAACTTCAGGAGAATTACAGGTGGCAGAAAGCTTGACTCCAGACTGGAAGGGAAAAGGGGTTGGTTTACAATCATCCATGTGAAAGCGATAAAGAAGGTCACAATCATACTTAGACTGGGAAATCAAAATTCCTTCATTGGTTTGCAAAACTTGGAAGCCAAGGAAATAGTGCAAAAATCCTAAGTTTGTCATTTCAAATTTTTTCTTAAGGCTGGTTTTCACATGGTTTAAAAGTTTTGAGTCACTACCAGTAAGGATAAGGTCATCAACATAAAGGAAAAGGATTATGAGATGGATTCCTACTTTCTTGGTATAGACATTAGGATCATAATGGCATCTAGAGAATCTAGTGGCAATAAGAAAGCTATCCATTTTGGCATACCAAGCTTGGGGAGCTTGCTTGAGACCATAAAGAGATTTCTTGAGCCGATAAACAAGGCTAGAGTCATTCTGGACATAGCCAGGAGGTTGTTACATGTAGATTTCTTCTTTCAAATCTTCGTGCAATAAGGTGTATTTAACATCCATCTGATGGACCTCCCATTTATGTGAGGTAGCAAGGGAAAGAACAAGGTAGATGCAATTCATTTTTTCTACAGGGGAAAAGGTTTCATTATAGTCAATTCCTTCAACTTGGGAAAATCCTTTGGCAACTAACTGAGCCTTGTGTCTTTCAACACTTCCATATGATGCATACTTAGTTCTGTAGACCTATTTTCATCTAACAAGTTTTCTTCCTTTTGGAAGAGGTGCAAGATCCCAAGTATCGTTTTCCATTAAAGAACGATACTCTTCATTCATTGTTGTATCCCAATATGGATGACCTGAAGCTTCTGCAAATGTCTCTGGATCATGAGCTTCTGAAACTTGAGCCAAAAGAGAAGAGGCTCACTGGAACTGTGAACATGTCCAATGCTGATCTGAAGGATCACCAACAAGATCACCAACTGCTTCTTGTGTTGAATGGACCCATCTAGGAAGCAGTGGAGTTGGTGCTGGTTCAGGTTCAAAGGACTCATATGGAGGAGGGTGAGTAGGCGGAGGTGCATTTTCATCCTCACTGTCATCATCTAAAGAAGAAACCAGATCATAAGAAGGCACAAACACCGAAGATGGCTCGCAGGCCGAAGAAGGCACAATCGTCGAATTAGGCTCACAGGCCAATATATTTTCATCAAATTTAACATCTCTTCTAATAATAATTTCATTACAATGTGATTGAAGAAGTTTGTAACCTTTGACATCTTCAGAATAACCAACAAATATACACTTCTCACTTTTAGGCTGCAATGCTTTCCTTTTCTCATCAGGAATGTGATCCCATGCTATACTGCTAAATACATGGAAGTGACTTACATTTGGTTTAATTTTAGTCCAAGCTTCTTCCGATGTTATATTTTTAAGAGCCTTTGTGGGAGTGTGATTTACTATGTAATTTTCACATTTGATGGTTTCCGCCCAATACTTTAGACTTAATCCCTTAGATTGGATCATACAATTAGCCATTTCTTTTAATGTGCGGTTCTTTCTCTCAGAAACACCATTTTGTTGTGGTGTATATGGAACAATGTGTTGCATTTGGATTCCTTGTGTAGTGTAGTAGCTTGTAAAATTATTTTTCAAATATTCACCTCCATTATCTATTCTTAACCTTTGAATTTGATGTCCAGATTGCTTTCTACAAGGGCCTTGTAGGCCAAAAAATTTTCAAAAAATTTACTCTTGAGTTTTAAGAAGTAAACCCAAGTACGTCTGGAAAAGTCATCAATGAAAGTTAAGAAATACTTGCACCCAGAAAAAGAAGGAGAATTAAGTGGACCACACAAATCACTGTGAACAAGCTGCAAAGGTCCCGAGGCGTGCCAAGAGGCACGTTTGTCAAAACTGTCCTGATGATGTTTGCCAAGAAACATCATCAATAACCACTCACATAACCATATCAAAGATCAACATACCAATGTTTTCACTTGGTAAAACCCCTATGGGGAAACATCCACGGCCCCAGCCAACGTGGCCACTTGGAGAAGTTTATTAATGCAAAGAAAAAGATTACAGAAATATTTTACAAGAGAGTTTCTCACAATCGATCATCAACAAATGACCCTCCATTCTCTTTAAATAGAGATCATGGACCAATCAGGTGTTAAGCCATAGATCAATGGCCATTAAGATCGAGGAGAGTATGAACCGTCGGATCACTCTATGTTAAGAACATACCGTGACCATCAGATTTCCTAACTACAAATGCATACTAATGCATACTAAAGAAACACACGAGAAAACACACTTTTAACTAACGACACAATAGACCAAGTAGATCTTACTAACTCCTAAGTGTAAATATCCTAACAAAATCCCCAGTTTAATTAATGCTTGTGTAGATATATGTGTGGGTACGACCAAAGAGATGTAATATGCAAATTGTATTTCTATGATTTAATAATAAAAATGTGATGCGAGCTGCTAAGGGAACATGGAAAAGAGATGGGGGATGAATTAATCCACAAGAGAGGGGTGTGTCTAGGATAATGGCCAACATGTGTCTAGGGGGGGATTACCCATGTATATTAATCCAACCCATTTTCCTAAATTTTTTATTTGTATACGAACCTTCCAATTTCTAATTGAGTGTTCCCAAATACAATCATTGAATACATATAAGAGGGTGGGTGTGAGTAGTCACATCCAAAATTTATCGAGAACATGGGGGTTGAGTACAATCAACTTGGGGAAGAGTGTGAGTCAAGAAAGGCAAGCCAAAGAGAGGAAATATGTATGGGTTGGGAGAAATTTTTTTACACATTGAGTTTTAGTGCATGAGGATAAAAGAGAGAGTAATAAAGAGAGATTGGAGCTATGATCAAGGAGAATATTTCCACCTCATCATGCGCCAACAATCCAGCACATCAACACGCATTCAAGAAAGGGAGTGAGGTGCCAGTCCTCTCGTTTTTCCCCTAAATTTTAAAATTTTTGTGTAATAAATTGTATTTAATTGATGTAAGGCTTGCATAGAGCCAATGTGTGCCTTTGTATAGGTCGGGTGTTAAATCGCCTTTAATAGGATCGAGTTGGACAGATCTTGAGCATTTCCTCAGATTTGGTAATGTACATTTTCATTCAATGTAATTAAGCCTCAGTAGATAGACATTGTAATTGTGATAGGATGTCATTAATATAGTTTGGAGGGAAAGTTCGTTGACCTCCCTTTTGTATAAATGAATGTAATATATTCCCAATAGAGGTTGCTGAGGGTTGTTGAGAGGCTACTGAAGTTTGATTGTAAGTCACTGTAATCCAAGGAGAAGAAATTTGAGACTCTATTGCAGTCCGAGCTTTGTACACAGTGTAATTTACCTTCTGTTTTAATATAAAGAAAAAAATTCCATGTTTTATGAATTTATGCATGTGTATGCTTTCATGTGAAGTGTGTTTTGTTAAGGTTTGTTGTGTTTTCGAATGTGCTGTAAATGTATGCAAATAGGTTTCATTTGCAGGAGTAAGATAGAACTCCCTATCTTTGTGTGAGTTTGCAGAAAGTTATGGGTTGTTTGGGGTAGTGCAAGGAGTGCATGACAAAGTGTTAAAACCTTTGTAGCCAACACAAGGAGTGCACATCTGAATTATTCTTTGAGTTTAGAAGAGAATGTTCTAGGTGGGCATACTAGAGAAATCTCAAACTCAGGAGGATCCTCATAGTTACTGGACACTCTGTAGGAAAGTCTGTGCAGGAGAAAGCATAGCCAGAGTTGTTGAATACTTTGTTAAGCTCTGCAAAGTGTTCATTGAGAATTTGCAACGAATGCACAAGAGAACTATGTTTAGAGTTATGTGGGAGAAGAGTGTCAAGGAAGACACCCTAGAGTTGTTGAACACTCTGGTAACCAATTGAAGGAAGAAAACCAGAGTTGTTGGACACTCCAATGATAAGTGTGAGTATGCTTAGAGGTGAGAGAAAGGAGTGTGCCAAAGGTAAAGTATTTCAGATTTTACAAATCTCAGAAGGAGTAGTGAAATTATTCACAAAGACTCTGCAAGGTGTGTAGAGGTCAGGGATCCTTTCTAGGATCAGATTTTGAAGACAACGCAGAGTTCACACAGTGTGAACTTATTCCAAAGTTCATAAGATCAGGAGGAGGAGCGTTTTTTTCCAGGAGGGCACCCAAAACTTTCTAGCAGGGTAGAAAGTCTAAACCCTTTGGTGTTTGAGAGAAGTTTAAGCTGAGGATAAATAACACTTCCAACAACACAGAAAGAAGCCAAGTCACTTGGATTTGTGGAGGAAATTTCAAAGGTCCAAGACCCTTTGATTTTTAAATCATTCAAGCTCAGGAGGGATAGTGTTTCCCAGAAGCACAAGTCGAGACCCAACAGTCAGGCTTGCAGGAGGATCAAAGGTCACAACCTTTGAATATTCTTAAAAAATCCTTCGTTAGAGGGGAAACTGCCAGGAGAAGTAGTAAGAGAAACAAATGTCATTAGATGAACTATGGAGAAGAAATATGGACCATTTAATATTATGTCCAGACATTAGGAGGAGTGCACAGGGAGGAAGACAGTTCCCAACCGTAGGATCTGAGTGCAGAGGACCAATAGTTGTTGGATCCAGGTAAGTACACAAGACTTAATCCCTTTAAGTGCACAGGAGAATGGACTAGCTGAAGTCCTGAAGTCCCAAAGTGGATCAGGACTATCCATCGTCAAGAGGGATAGGTGTCAGCGGATAATCCACTTTGAAGGTTTGACACTCCGAATGATTCACAACAAGGGAGGTTTGTGATATTTGATACTTTGAAACTCCTAAAGCATGGGGTCCCAGAGTTAATCAAGGCCATTGATGCTCTGAGGACGTGCGGAATCATATTGTGAACTTCATAGGTTTAGTACTCCAAATGTTTTATGGAGAGATGTTTCGGATTTTTCCAAAGCCTAGATCCCGAAGAGATCAAGGCCACTGATTTGAAAAGAGAGTGGGGACCATTGATCCCTCTCACATCAATTTAGAACTTCGTCAATTCAAGGTTCGAGAGAATTGGCGCATTATAAATTGAAAAAACTCGAAGCCTGAAGCTACGAAGCACCTTTTGGGTTGGTGCCTGGTCATAACCCGCGACCATATGCTATCGCCACCAGGGAAAAAATGGAGAGCCTATAAGATGAATTTGAGGGCACAAAGGATTAGAAAAAGCATTGGGGAGGTTCGAGTCAGCACAGGTGTGCATCAGGTGAAGTAGGAAAGTCTAGAATTCCTTGGGTATCATCAGACTTACTAATTGGAACGAGGTATCTTAGAAGGAATCTGCGAAGGTTTGAGGATCTCCATTCGTTGTTTCAAGCATGGGGGAAGAAAACAAGGAATAATGTAAGATTTTTTGGGGTTCCAATAGGGTCCCTAAGAGCCGATCTAAATCCAAAATTGACCGATCCTAGACCGGGAGGTTGAGAAACCCTGAGAGGAAGAGGGGGTCTACAACAAGATGGTGCATCCATGGAGGGAAAATTCTAGAGAAAGTTGGAGTGTATTGGAGCATATTTGAAGCTAGAAATTGAAGAATGAGGTTGTCAGGCCTGAAGAGTGCAATCCTTTGTGAGTTACACTAAAAAACAAGTGTTTGATGTTGGTTGTTGGTAGTATTCTTAGAAACAAGTTCCCTGAGTCCCCAAATGAGATATTCCTAGTCACTTGTGCCATAGAGACCCTGATAAATGAATGAGACACCTGAGGGACTGAGATCAGTGAAGGGGTATATTCCTTGGGTTGAACAGGTCAAGAGGAAGAGATATGGTTAAAAATCAGGATAGTTGTAGGAGAATATCAATTGGGTTGGGAGTTTTATGAGTTGTGAGTGGACTGTGAGAGACCACCCTCTTTTGCAGATTACTAGCCTCAGTGCAGGTGTGAATGGAAGTTGATATTTATAACAATAAGTCTATGGTAGGGTAGAACGTCTGTCCCAAGCAACTGGTTGTACAAACATTTTTATAAGATAAGTGGTTTCTCTTGTTGTTGTGTAAATTTATGTGTCATTGTTGTGCATGAAATCTGTGTAAATATGAATGGTTTATATGTTGTTGTAATGAGTTTTTTAGTTGCATTCCATGTTAATTATTAACATGTTGTATATGCATTTATTTTATGGTTTTAGACAATATCCAAATATGTTTTAATTCGTAGTTGAAAGATACAGGAAATTAGTTAACAATAAATGAATTAATTTAGTTAGAATTTTTTTTGTTTTTATGTGTATTTTGCATTGTAATGTCCTTGATTGGGCTTGCTATAGTGGGAAAACCCCCCTATGGACTACAATAGGGTTCAACATGTAGGCATATCTAACCATCTAAAAGTATACCCCACATATCTAACCTGAATATACCCCACATTCATACAAGAAATGCAAAGTAAAAAGATCCGATAACTCTACCTTAAACTCCACATCCGGTGTCGATCCTTTCGTGTTCGATTGCTCCTTGACTACAAGTCTCCTCCCAAGGCTGAACTTCTATTAGGTTATGAAAAAGATATAAATATATTCCTTTTTCCCACATTTCATGATATCATATTGATTGACTTTTTTATTATTTAGGAGCAAATAGAGTAGAAAATGAATAATATACTCTTTAGCATTATTGTTGAAGTTAGATAACATTGATCCTAAATATGATTGGAATTGTCTAGTTTTATTACAGGATTGGTTAAATATTGTCAAACCCAAGATAGAAAAGGAAATCTTGAAGATGCACAAGCTATTGGAGGTTGAAGACTTTATGGCGCAAGGCAGTTTTGAAGATGATCGAGTTGATTATATTGTAATAGTAAAGAAATCGTGAGGATCTCTCGATCCTCAGGATATCTTAATTTACCTACATTATTGTAATATATAAGGGGTAAATAGATCTTGAAAAGAGGTAGAAGAATTGCACCTAAGAACTTAGAACTTAGAATTGCTATGCGTTAGCAGTTTTTGTAAAAAATTGTACCAGTTATGAAATCAATAGAAGTTTTGAGGGTTTTATCATTTCTATATACTGAATTTCAAATAGCAGTGCTTCTAAGGACCAAGGGCCCAATCTGAAGGAGTTACTGTTCGACCTGTAATTGTATCAGTTCAATTTATGTTTTGTGATTTGATTCTCTTTTACAGTAGTTAAATGAATGCATAAGTGTGTTGATGATTTTGTGTCAATTGCAAGAGATAGATATTCCCTGAAGCATTAGATGATTGTTGTTCCAATTCCTATTACTGATATTTGATGCGTGACAGTTCCTCATAAGTTCACATTTGTTGTTCCTTTTAGTTAATTTACATTTGTTGTTCCTTTTACTTAGTTTACATTTGTTGTTCCTTTCCGTTAGAATATAGTTGTTGTTCCTTTCAATAGAAATACGATTGTTGTCTCTTTTCGACTAGATTACAGTCTCTGTTTGTTTCCATAGATAGAGTAATTCTCCTTTTTCTTTCTAGCAATTTGATTCATAATAATAGTCATTTCTGCAAGTCTTTATCTAGATTCAATTACTTCTCTTAAAATGAATTCAATAGATTAATTAGTTCCTTTCCATTGCACAACTTTAGATTTCAATTCCTAGAATCTTTAATGAATGTTTGAGGAACTTGATTGTTGATAAACTCAGATTTTCTTTCACTACACAATTTTAACCTCTACGAGCTATCTGCATAGACTTTGCCGATATTCTTTGAGATAAAAGACGAATCCTCAGGTTGATAAATTAATGTTAAACTAAGGTTGTTTTTAGACATCTTTAGAGCCCAACATTTTGGTGCCGTTGCCGGGGAAGAATGTCAAAGGTAGCATAGATTATGCCTCTGGGGGATGAGGCATTAAAGACGGAAGGTAAGAACCTATGCAGGCAATAAGTAAGATGCTTGTACCAATGCCTACCTCTAGCCGACACATTAAGAGGCTGCATAGGTGTTTTTTTTCCTTTCTTGATTTTCCTTTTTTTTGTGTGAAGTGTGTATGACTAAGAAGAAAGATCTTGAAAAACCAAAACCCCCACCAAAAATTACCAAAGCCCAGGGCTTGATGCTCCTTGGAAGAATCACTTTCATAGACGACATCATTTGAAAAGAAGAATCTCAAGCTTCGGTTGTAACTAGGAAACGATCTACTCGAATCCCTCAGGTGGAAGTTTCACCAACTGTAGCCTATGTTGAGATTCATAGCAAAATTGAAGGGAATGAACAAAGATTTCAGAGCACATATCTTCCACCCTTCAACCCTTTAGAAGAGGGAAAATCTTGTAATCTGGAGGAAGGAGAAGGAGAAACCAGTGGGATAGATAAGACAAACTCACCATCCAATCCTGAATCTCCTGTGAAAGAAGAAGGCATACCCGAAATCCCAGATAGAGGGAGTGCAATCAAATCTCCTAGAGGATCACATAACCAATGAATTCAAATAAAACATCCGGATCAAGAAATCCCTGAAGATTTCTGGCATATTTTCGATCAAATGGCACAACCAAATCCACAACATCCCCAAACTTCCACTTTGGAATATCTGATAGTTGATCCAATTGCCAATGCCCCCATGAAGGAAATTTCCCTACAAAACCTGCCAACCTTTCATGGATTAATCTTAGAAGACCCGAATGCATTCTTTTTTGAATTTTATGTCCTATGTAGAGGGTATGATTACACCTCTGAACCCCAAAAATTAAAATTGTTCCCATCCACTTTGAAAGGAGAAGCTCTACGTTGGTTCATGGGATTAGGGCGAGGAACTATAAACTCATGGGATGTGATGAAACATGACTTCTTGACAAAATATCAGGATTATTGTAGAACCAGAGACTTAAAATCTAAAATCTTTCAAATGACTGCAAAAGAAAATGAATTATTAGAAGAATATGTCGAGAGATTTCAATATAATTTACAAAGATCACCCTATGGCACGTTACCAGGTGAAGTACTTAAGGCAACTCTGATTAAAGGTATGAAAGATGAATGGGTAGAAACGTTGAATTTAATGGGGAAAGGTGACACAGAAACTTATGATGACATCGTCCTATTGTGCATTAGGTTCTCAAGAGGAAGTTCACGGACCAGATCAGGGATGCGTACCCCCCTCACCAGAAATAACAATATTACCAGCGGGGGTGTTACGCGAGCTGAAGTTGGTAATCTCTTAGAAAAATTCAAAACATATATTCTGAGCACTCTAACTACACAATTGGATGTGTTGCAGGCCAAATAGAAAAGCACAGAAGCAGAACAAACATTGGCCATATTTTTCCATAGGTGCAGAAGAAAACATGGTCCAAGGGATTGCCTTTTGGACGTGGTCCAGGTCTGCACTATCTGAACCAAGGATCATGACACGGAACAATACCCATTGCTTCCTAGACTGAAATTTTTCTTTAGAGAAGCAGAAGAAGAAATAGAGCCATTATATATGATGGCTCATCGTCGTCAATAGCAGAATCAACCTCCAAATACACTACAGGACCCTTCCTCTTTCTTCTCTGGACAGTATAATCAACAGCAAGCTCCTGGTAGCACATGGTAGGGTCAACCATTTACTAATCAGAACTAACAACCCCAACAATACCCACCCGCAAATCCCACTTGGAAAAACCAACCCACTGCAAATCCTTCTTGGTAGAATCAACCAACTACAATTTCCACTTGGCCTAACTCACAATATCCCACCTCATCCTGGCAAGACTCAAATAAAAACATCTACCCTTCATAGTGGCCCAACATGACTACCCAAAACCTAATTTGGAATCAGAATTGGCAGCGCCCCGTGGGGATAAACAACCAACCCATGGGGATGGCCCCTCAAACTCAGCCTACATTACAAGCACCACTCCAATTGCCCCAAAACCCACAATCCCAATTGCGCCCTCAACTACTAGCCCAACCTCACCCAAATCCAAATAACAAACCGGCTCAACTCGTCCAGATTATGGAGAATGGAGAAACCAACTCGGTAGGGTGCAACGAACTACAATTGAGACCAGGATGAATAATCTCTCCTGAAGAAAATAACATTTTTCAAGAGCAGGAAAGTGAAAAACAACTAGAAATAACACCTTTGACTGTGTTAATAACATAAGAAATCAAGTAGGGGGGAAACACAGTCAAATCACAAGATCCTGATAAGGATGCAATGCCCTCCCCTCCGTTCCCTGAAAGATTGATGATAGAAAAACCGACCATATATCCCAAATTCAACATTGTAGGGGAACTCAAGAATTTATATATCAATATTTCACTCTTGCAAGCTCTTCAGGACATCCCAATATATGCAAAAACGATCAAGGAGCTATGTGGGAGAAATCTCATCAGAAAAATTAAAAATCCATTATCAACAGTCCACGTGGTAGGAGCCTTGTTTGATCTAATTTTAGGTAGACAAGAACCAGTTAAATATGCAGATCTGGGGAATCCCATAGTGACAGTTTAGATCCAGGGCTGTTCTTTTCCCAATACACTAGTTGATTTGGGAGCAACCATCAACAACCTGACTATGGAAACCTACAATACCCTGGGTTTTGACTTCTTCGAACCCACCACAATAATGCTGCAGTTAGCATATCGATCAGTAGTTCGACCAGTTGGCACATTACATGATATAGCCATCTCCGTCGACTCTTGGGAATATCCGGCATACTTCCTCATCATCAACCCAAGAAGTGGACTTGAAGGGAATCCATTGATATTGGGCAGGCCATGGCTTGAAACAATAGATGCGTACATAGGATGTCGAGAAGGTAATATGAAAATCACTAGAGGGGGTATCACAAAGAACCTCACTTTATATCCTCCTGCTAAACCAAGTCCAACTTTCGTATATCCACAATTTCCGAAACCACGATACCCAGAGAAGGATTTACGAGCCCCTCTTACGCAGGAAGAAGCCCTAAGACTTAAAAACCAGCTAGAGGATGACATAATCAGTGGGTTTATCAATAATCCAGCCACTATGAGCAACCCGACCTGCCAAATTCTCCAAGCTATTCTAGACTGTGAAGCACGGGGAGACTTGCTGGAAGATTTAATGGAACAACAAATTCCAACTACAGTCGTTCATAACAACAAACCCGTTGAGATTGCACCAGGGAGGTCTCTAAACATAAATGCCAATTTAGATGAACAACAATAGAAGAAGCTAATTAAAGTCCTCTCCAAATACCAACAAGCTTTTGCATGGGAATATTCTGATATGAAAGGTATTGATCCGCAACTCTACACACAACACATTTATGTTGAAAAATATGCTCGGCCTATCTGACAGCCATAGAGAAGATTGAATCCTCACCTCCGGGATATCGTTAAATAAAAATTACAAAAGCTATTGGACGTAGATTTTATATATCCCATCTCAGATAGTCGGTGGGTTTCCCCATTAGTGATTTTCCCAAAGAAAAATGGGAAATGGTGCATCTGTGTTGACTACAGGGAACTTAACAAAGCCACTCAAAAAGACCACTTCCCTTTTCCTTTCATTGACCAGGTCCTAGATACTTTGGCAGGAAAGAAATTCTTTTCTTTCCTAGAAGGTTTTAGTGGGTACAATCAGATTCAGATTGCCCCAGAAGATCAAGATAAAACTACATTCACATGCCCCTGGGGCACTTTTGCATACAGAGTATTACCCTTTAGACTTTGTAACACTCCAACCACTTTTCAAAGGGCCATTTTGAGCATATTCAACGATTTGATTAGTGAAGGACTTGAAGTCTATATGGATGATTTCACTCCGTATGGCGACGACTTCGATCAAGCACTGAATAACCTAGAGAAAATACTAGAGCGGTGCATTGCGACCAGGTTATGTTTAAGCCACAAAAGTGTCACATGATGATGACAAAAGGTGTGGTACTAGGGCATTATATCTCTGCAGATGGAATTAGGGTAGATCCAACAAAAATAGAGGTAATCCTTAAATTACCTACACCACACACACAAATTGAGGTACTTAGTTCCTTGGTTCTTCAGGATACTATCGTAGATTTATGGAAAATTTTGCAAGAACTGCTGCACCTTTACATGATTTGACTGGAAATGTAGAATTTCAGTGGTCTGACAAGTGTGATGTGGCATTTGCAAGACTCAAGAAGTTGATCTCGACAACACTGGTGTTGAGGGGGGCAAATTGGAAAATACCATTTCACATCTCCACCAATGCATCAGATATTGCCATAGGCGCTGTCCTCGGACAGGAGGAGGATAAGAAACCCTACGCCATTTATTTTATTAGCAAGAATCTTAATCCAGCTGAACTTAATTATACAGTAACATAGAAAGAGTTTTTAGCTGTTATACATGCCATCAATAAATTTCGTCATTATATAACAGGCTATCTGGTCATTCTGTATACTAATCATTCTACTATTAGATATCTGGCTAATAAACCAATTACTAATGGACGGGTCACTCGATGGTTGTTACTATTGCAGGAATTTGATATCACCATCAAAGATCGACCCGGGAGAGAAAACCTTGTCGCAAACTTCCTATCCCGCATACCCAAAACAGACGACTCCTTAACAGTCGAATATCGATTTCCAAATGAGAATTTGTTTGTCGTTACTAAAAATCCACCTTGGTACGTTGACGTGGAAAATTACCTAGCAGCGGGAAGATTACCGGCACATCTTTCATCAAGGGAAAGAAAACTGATCGTCCAGCGTAGCGCATGATTCGCCTGGATCAATGGATATCTCTTCCATACAGGATCTGATCTCTAGATTCGCAGATGTGTACAAGATGAAGAAATCTACGACATACTAAAGGCCAGACATGATGAGCCCTATGGTGGTCATTTTTCAGATCACAAGACTGGACACAAAATTCTGCAGATGGGCTATTATTGGCCCTCAATATTCAGAGACGCGAAAAAATATGTCTAGACCTGCGATAGTTGTCAACGGATGGGAAAACTAGGTCAGGTTGATGAAATTCCTTTGAAATCACAAGTAGTTGTGGAACCATTTGAGAGATGGGCACTAGACTTCGTTGGCCCCTTCAATCCAAAGTCAAATCAGAAGGCCTATATTCTAGTCGCAACAGATTACATGACTAAATGGGTAAAGGCATAAGCCTTGCCAAATGCAACAGAAGATGTAGTCATCAAATTTCTTTTCAAATTATTCATACGTTATGGACTACCAAGAGAGGTAAGTACTGATGGGGGGTCACAATTTACAGCTCATAGAATCACCACCACCCTGGATAATTATCATATCAAACACAAAATTACTTCTTCGTACCATCCACAAGCAAATGGGCAAGTGGAAAGCACCAATAAAGTCTTGGAGGCAATCCTGACAAAGACTGTCCCAACAAACAGACATAATTGGGCTTCTGAGCTCCCAAATTTCTTATGGGCTTACTGCACAACATGGCGTAATACCACTGGATACTCTCCTTATCATTTAGTCTATGGCAAAGAGCCCATCTTCCCAATCGAGTTTGAAATCAAGACTCTAAGGATGGCCCAAGAAATCGGACTGGATCTTACAAAAGCACATAAACAACGCCTTCAACAACTCAATGAATTGGATGAAGTACGTTTGTCTATTGTAGAGCGCACGACTATTATTCAGCAACAGAGAATGACCTGGCATGACAAGAATATAAAAAAAAATCATTTAAAAAAGGTGACTAGGTGCTCCTCTATGATTCCATATTTCATCATTTTCTGGGAAAATTACAAACACAGTGGCTAGGACCATATGAAATCAATGAAGTCCATGGTAATGGCACAGTCACGTTAAGCACCATTGACAGGTTTGGATATCCATTTCGGGTCAATGGACACCGGCTATGACTCTATCATCAACCGCCCTCAAAAAAATCTATCTACCAAGAGGTAAGTAAGGACCCCACCGTTCAAATTTTGGCTGGTTGGGAATGTAATCCAGCCACCCCAACTCCATAAATGTTGAATTCTGTTGACACTGTACATACTGTATATAATTTTTTTTTTTGTAGATTTTATTTAGTTTATTATTATTATTATTTTCAACAGTCATTCAAGAAAGTCAAAACTAGGGAGGATAACTATAATGAACTCAATTAGCACTCTTTTCTGTTTCGAACTCTCTCTTCATCTCATCACCCAAACCTTGTCTTTCACAGAGAAATGAATTTGTCATGATTCAGTAGCAACAATTGGGCAACTATAATGAAATTCATAACATTAACAAACCATCCATTAATTAATTTTCAAATAAACCAACTCATAAATGAATTTAGTTGATGAGGAATCAACCTTTAATTCAAGCAAAATACATTGCCAGGTTTCTAAAAATTACCTATTCGGATGGTTAAAAATGGAACAATTGTTGTTCCTTTTGTACTCCTGTTGTTCCTTTGAACGGAACAATTGTTGTTCATTTTGCACGCCTTCTATTCCTTTGAATGGAACAATTGTTGTTCCTTTTGTGCACCTGTTGTTCCTTTGAACAGAACAATTGTTGTTCCTTTTGCGTGCCCATTGATTCCTTTGAACGAAACAATTGTTGTTCCTTTGTCGCACCTGTTGTTCCTTTTCCACACCTGTTGTTCATTTTTTCGTTCCTTCCCTACATTGCTAATAAAATGGTAAACCTTTCCTTTAGGGTACAACTTTCACCAAATAATTTTCACCACCATTATTTCTAACGATCTATCATTATTTTGTGGACTATCTCCCATACCTTATCAAATTGTTTTTTTTTTTTATCACTTTTTTTGAAATATCTTAAACCTTGTTCATAACCTGTAACCACCATAATTTGTTTATTTTCCCTTATACATACAAATACACTTAAATGATATCTCACCTTTATAAATAATAAGGAGTCTGCGACACACTTTAACTTGGCATCCTTACACTTCTTTACGCCATCCCTTTCTCTTAAGGAGTAGATGAGCCTCCCTTCATACACTTCTAAAAAAAAACAATTAAATTTCTTTATTTTCCCACAAAGAATAGGGGGTCTCATCACAAGCCAACCTACCACGATCATTGGATACTAACCTAAGTGACATTCCCACTATGGCTACGACACCAGGGAAATGGCCTTTGACATTTTCTTTTGTCAAAGGACAAGAGGTCTCATCACGAGCTGACTTCTTCACTTAAGTTACACTCTAGTGAGTGGCATTATCATCATCTGGATACCAAACTAGGATAATGCTCTTTTTTGGGAAAAACTTAAAACTTAATATATATATATATATATATATATATATATATAATAATTTTTTTCAAAAAGAATAGAGGGTCTCATCACGAGCCAACCTACCATGATCATAGGATAATAACCTAAGTGAAATTCCCACTATGGCTACCACACCGGGGCAATGGCCTTTGACATTTTCTAATCAAAGGACAAGGGGTCTCATCACGAGCCAACTTGTTCACCTAAGTTACAATCTAGTGAGTGGCATTATCACCATCTAGTTACCAAACTAGGATAATGGTCTTTTTGGAAAAGACGATTCAAATAAGTATCAAGGATACAGGCTCATCTGAGGGTTAAAAGGAAACCCTGTCGAGGCTATGTATGCCTGCTGGCAACAGTGGCTCTGCCTATGGTATGGAATTTTACCTTAAACGCCAAGTTTCTACGTATCTCTAGATTTCCTTCACTCAATAACGAGGCTATCATTTTGGTTGTATTCAATGAAATGGAAAAGTAACAACATTATGATATGTGGGATATTATTTAAATGAACAGATTTTATTTATTCGGCGTATGTATCCTTAAAGCATTCTTTTGAGTATAGGTATATTTCAATTCCACAAAAGAGGATTAACGTTTAATGATCACCGTTAAAATATGTTGTTTGAAAATAAACAATTGATCCCCATTGGCAGCCTCCGTACAATCATTACTTCTCACCATCAATACCTACACTCATTACTTTTCCCTATGCTAATGGTCGAGGTTGACCTTTATATTAATGAGGGGAGTGGACACTCGACACACTTCTCGATAAAGATAGTAATGATTGTAATAAATACCCACATTTGTAAATAGTTGTTGTCTCTGATATTTTTTATTTTCGGTAATTTTTCCTCCAAGCTAGTCTAACCAAGTCTGCTACCAAGAACGATAGTCGTCCACATTTTCTCACAAAATGGGTGGCAGCGGTGTGCGCAGGGAGACAACTTTACTAAAGATTATAGAGCAAGCAAGAGACATACTGCACCTGCTGGGGTGGATGGAGTACTTCAACCATCTGCAAGGATATGACATGCATGTCACACTTGAATTCTTTCAAAATCTGTAGGGAGAAAACTCTATGGTGCGAGGCATACAAATCTCAGTCACCCTAGAAATCTTAGCAGAGGTCATAGGCCTCCCTAACACAGGCATTCAATGGACAAGAAGATACACAACACTGAAGGAAGTTGTGGAAACTTTCACAGACCCTGGGGAAGAATTGGATAAGAAGGGAAAGGGACTCAATATCAGTACCATCAGAGAACCATGGAAGGAACTTGCAGGGATAATTCAATGGTACATCACTTGTGAAGGACGATATGACGTAATTCGACCTCACCACCTCAAATTCCTGGAATCTTTAAAACAATGGTTAGTAATTAATCTACCTTTCTTTCTGAATGCCATATTACATGAGGTTGCCTTAATTGCACAAAAATCAAAGGACCTTGTTATTGTTATCAGTCACCACAGATTAGTTAAACTGATAACAAATAAAGCACTGATTCAAACTCAATTGACCTGGGATAACCTGATTGAGGCCAATAGACCTCCACAACTGGAGCAGCCTTAATTATGCCATGAAGAACCACCACATGAAATTGAAGATAGACAAGTAGAGGAGACTACTGCCCAAAGAGAAATCCCATCTCCTCAAATTGAAGCTAAGGCAGACCCTGCCCAAATCACAAAGGCCCAGACCTCACAAACACAGGAATTAACAAAAAAGAGGAAGAGAGAAACAACTTCCCCTACAACTATCATTCAGACAAGGAGAAGAAGCAGACGAATTTAGGAAACAACTGAAGCAATTTAGGGTACAACAAAACAGCCTGAAGAACTTTAGAATTCTACAGAACAGACTCCATGCGAGAATGCTCAAGAAATTGGGCAAGTAGAATAGACCTCACAAAGGAATGATCAGGAAGACACACAACCAAGATTAGAGCATCTGATAGAACAATTTATGGAGAGCTATGAGGTAGAAATATCTCAGGTTTTGGGAATCTTGGGAACCTCAATTGACAGAGGCACAAATAATCCAGAAAAATGCCCAGAACAAGCCTTCTCTTCAAAACCAGATGAAGATTTTCCTGATATTGAAATATCTTTTCCCGAGGACAGAGCACAATAAGAAACTCATTTTGAAACAAGAAGCCCTCTTGGACAGACAAAACATTTGGAAGGAACAAAGGAACAACCATCTGCTAGCCAGAATGAAGAAGACCTTGCGACCTCTCATAAACAAAAGTCAGCCAAGAGCCATAAGAAAATTAGAAAGTTAAAAAAAGAAAATAAATTGTTGAAGAAAAAGGCTAAGAAGGCTGAAGTATCAAAGCAAAAGGTGGTTAAACTCAAGGAAAATATTAAGGAATTGAGGAAACAACTAGAACATGAAGATAAGGCCCACAGAAGAAAGAAGAACAAAAGGGTCAGAGTGCAAGGAAGAAACCCTCTTCCTAAAGAAGCAGTCAGTACAAATTCTGTAGGGATACAGACAGATCCTAAAGAAATTGTAGTAGAAGAAACAATAGCTCAGAATGAGGAAGCAATTCCTTTAGAAACACAAGAAAATATGACAACTACAGAAGCAATTGATGCTCAGAGACACCCCGATATTAGAGGAAATAGCTCAACTCCTTGAGCAGAATGCTACCATCAGGAGATTGGAGGAAGAATTGATGCAGTCTCAACAAACCCTAGTTCAAAACAGAAACAAATTACTGACTATGGCAGAGAACCAAGCCCTCCAGTCCCAGAAACGGAGTGTTATTGTGGACATACTAGAAGTAGAGATTACATAGGTCTAGCAAGCATTAACTCAATTTGGGGAAGAGATGGGCACTATGGAAGAATACCAAGCATCCCAGTCTCAAGCACAGGGTGTCACCATTGATAAACTAAAGGCAGAGCTGGGACAAGCCCAGCGAGCATTGGCTCAACACCAAGATGAAATGGTCACTAGGGTTGAATATCAAAAGATTGTTAAACAATTGAAGGACATGACAACAACATAGGGTGAGACCTATGCTGCGCTCACCAGAGCCCAAGGGACGATAAAAAAGGTGCAAACCCAATTAGAAAAATCTTTGGAGCAAATCAAAGAAATCTGTGATGTCTACTATGATGTTATTAATTGCAGAGCCCTTGCCACCAATTAAACTTTATTATTGTTGGAATGATATCTGTTATTAAGAGTGAAGGCCATCAGAGCAGGAAACCCTATTTCATTTTCCACTGTACCTGAGTTTATTTCATGTTTCAGAGAGCAGGATGAAAAGGTACAATACTTTTTGTGTGAATTGTACTTTCATAATTTCATTCTGGAAGAAAAAAGGGAAGATAACCCTGGCCCATTCATAGGTGACATACAGTTTCATGCATTTCTATCATTTACTCAGAACCAAGTTATATGGGTTAAAGCTCATAAAACCTTCCTAAAGAGGGAAGCTGGGCTAGATCTCTGGTTTAGGGGAGAACCTCCAAAGTCCTTTCCAGCCATTATGCGACATAAAACCTTTATGAAAAGGGGGGGGGGGGAGTCGTAGACTCCTTAGCCCCCATCCATCTACAGGTTATACATTCAGGTATCACTCATTTTAGGGAGCTTAAGGAGGAAGCTCTTGCTGCTTCTGAACTGAGATGAGATGCATCCTCCAATGAAGTAAAGTGTAGGGAACCCTTTGGGTACAGGAATTTCTTTGCAGCTACCTTCAGAATAGAGAGGTATTCTAGATTTCTCCAAGAGGAAAGGTCTGCTTGGATTGGGTGCAGATATAATCCCCTTATCATCTGGTTCCCTCCAAAAAGTTACCAAAAAGATTATCAAATTAACAAGAAAAGGGAGGATGTTGCTTTTGGAGAACTCAAAAGAAGCAATGGGTTCAGAAGGCCTGGTGAACCAACCTTTCCATCTTACAACATCATTGCTTTACATGTAAAATCTAAGCATGCATGAGGACATGCAAGAAGGTAAGCTGGGGGGTATGTTAGGTTATGAAAAAGGTATAAGTATCTTCCTTTTTCCCACATTTCATGATATCATCATGATTGACTTTTCGATTATTTAGGAGAAAATATAATAGAAAATGAATAATATACTCTTTAGCGTTATTGTTGAAGTTAGATTACATAGATCCTAAATATGATTGGAATTGTATGGTTTTATTACAGGATTGGTTAAATATTGTCAAACCCAAAATAGCAAAGGAAATCTTGAATATGCGCAAGCTATTGGAGGTTGAAGACTTTATGGCGCAAGGAAGTTTTGAAGATTATCGAGTTGCTTATATTGTAATAGTAAAGTAATCCTAAGGATCTCTCGATCCTTAGGATAGCTTAATTTACCCAGATTATTGTAATATATAAGGGGTAAATAGATCTTGAAAAGAGGTAGAAGAATTACACCTAAGAACTCAGAACTTATAATTTCTATGCATTAGTAGTTTTTGTAAAAAGTTGTACTAGCTATGAAATCAATAGAAGCTTCGAGCGGTTTTATCATTTATATATACTGAATTTCAAATAGAAGTGCTTCTAAGGAGGAAGGGCCCAGTCTGAAGGAGCTACTGTTCGACCTGTAATTGTATCAGTTCAATTTTTGTTTTGTGATTCGATTATCTTTTACAGTAGTTAAATGAATGCATAAGTGTGTTGATGATTTCATGTCAATTGCAAGAAATAGATATTCCCTGAAGCATTAGATGATGGTTGTTCCAATTCCTATTACTAAGATTTGATGCGTGACAGTTCCTCATAAGTTCACATTTGTTGTTCCTTTTACTTAGTTTACATTTTCTGTTTCTTTTACTTAGTTTACATTTGTTGTTCCTTTCCATTAGAATATAGTTTTTGTTCCTTTCAATAGAAATACGATTGTTGTCTCTTTTCGACTAGATTACAGTCTCTGTTTCTTTCCATAGATAGAGTAATTCACATTTTTGTTTCCAGCAATTTGATTCATAATAATAGTCATTTCTTCAAGTCTTTATGTAGATTCAATTACTTCTCTTAAAATGAATTCAACAGATTAATTAGTTCCTTTCCATTGCACAACTTTAGATTTCAATTCCTAGAATCTTTAATGAATGTTTGAGGAACTTGATTGTTGATAAACTCGGATTTGCTTTCACTACATGATTTTAGCCTCTACGAGCTATCTACATAGACTTTGCCGATATTCTTTGAGATAAAAGACGAATCCTCGGGTTGATAAATTAATGTTAAACTAAGGTTTTTTTTAGACAACTTTAGAGCCAAACACCTGCATTCACAAAAATACAAACAAGAAACTACAAACATGTATCTCATATATGAATTAGTGGGTTATATGTGAGTATAAAACATAAATATAGAACACATCATATTGTGGGACAGAAAAAGTATTTCTTTTATTAATATCACAAAATTTACTTACAATGAGATCAACGAATGCTCCTCGAACCTGGTCCAAGCTCCTCTTCACCAAGCTCTAACCGTGTATGAAAATTTTAGGTCTTATCAAGATTGCCTACTGGGCTTGTCTTTGATCACAGATAGGCTCTAAGTTTTCACTCTCTTATGAAGTATTTGTTTTTGTTTTATAGCAACCAAAAGTTCAAGAACTTATGTTGATTTGTTATGGTTATGTGCTCAATTTTGGGTGCTCTAGCATGTCATTTTGGTAACCAGGAATTAGTACATGCATCTCAAAATAAACATAACACACCTAAACATCGTTACTGCTAAAAATGAAACAGATAGATCTAGGAGACTAATACATGGATTTGTAGACATAGGTATTTTTGGTCAACATCACCCTGGATAAAACCCCCCTGGGGAAAACTAGTTTGGAATGTAAATGTATATATGAGGAAAGAAGAAGAGGGATTATAGCTAATACAATAAATTATAGAACATGATACAATAGAAACTCGATTTGAGTTGATATACAAGTCCAAAACCTCCAAGAGCACCCCAGAATGGCGCGCCCAACATGTAAGTTGTTGAATCCACTGAATTTCCTCCAACTGCTAACTATGAGCTCAGATCTAGAAACCCCTCTGCAGTAATGAATCTTTGGTGAATATCTATCCTCTACAACTAATCTCACTACAATCATATGGCTAGAAGTCTCTCAACTGCTGATGCGCCCCAATCTAGAAATGTGTCCTCCTCAGAAGTCGAACCTCTCTAGTAAATAAGCTATGGCATATAATGCAAGCCTCCCTCCATGAAAGCTAGTGCCCAATCTCAAGAAACCTCACAAAAATGACCTCATCCTCATCCTCCAAGAGCTCCTCTCTCAATGAACAAATGAACCAATGAAGAATGCGCCCTCCTTCACCCTTTGCGCCCCTCTTTGACATCCGAAAGGAAACCTAAAACATGAAGGGTTGAGATCATCTCAAATCCCATCTAATCAATGGTTGAGATCTCCCCATTCATATTTAAGTTAATAACCCACTTTGGGTTAAGTTTCCTAAGTCAACTTTATGTCTCTAATTCACCCCTTTGTAAATTAATATTCACTTTTAGGCCAAAATGACTAAACTTCACTTTAGACAAAGTCAAAGTGAAGTTAGACAAAAGTACAAGGTACAAAGTGTAATGTCCTTCCCTCATGTGCTAAGGAGGTCATAAGAACATGGGGAACACCTCCCAAGGTACAAAATTCAACACTCCCTCTTACCAAGGAAGGTGTTCCTCACCAAGCCCATCTTGTCTCTGAAATAGGCATGATTTCCCCGTGGCAGGGCCTTGGTGAGAATATCTGCAACCTGGTCATCTATAGATACATACTGCAACTGACCTACCCCTCTCTGAACCTAGTCACAAATAAAGTGGTACCTGATCTCAATATGCTTTGACCGGTCATGAAACACTGGATTCTCATAGAGTTTTATGCAACTCTGATTATCATAGTGAATGACAGTCGGTGACATCTCATGACCAAATAAACCAACCAACATCTTACGAAGCCAAATGGCCTCGCAACTGGACTCACTAGCCACCATATACTTTGCCTTGGCTGACCTCAAAGCAACTGACTTCTGCTTACGGTTGAACCAGGAAACAAGTCCTGACCCTAAACTGAAGCAACACCCTGAGGTGATTTTCCTATCTGTAGTGCATCCTGCCGAGTCTGAATTTGTGTACCCAACCAAACTGACTCCATCTCCCCTAACATAGTCTAGGCCATAGTACACCATCCCAACAACATATCTCAAGACTTTTTTTGCCCCAACCATGTGAACACTCCTCGGATCAACCATGTACTAACTAAGAGTGTTCACGGCAAAACATATATCTGGTCTGGTGTTAGCCATATACATGAGCGAACCGATCAACTGCCTATATATTGTGGCATCCAAGAACTGGCTATCTAAAGAACTAAGCTTCTTCTAGTTGGTGCTCATAGGTGTAGACATGGGTCTGCAGTCCTCCATCTGAAACCTGCTCAAAATATCTACTGCATACTTCCCCTGCCCGATAAATATGTGACCCTCCTCTTGCCATACCTCCATACCCAGAAAGTAGTGCATCAATCCGATATCACTCATCTCAAACTCTGATGCAAGTCTCAGCTTGCACTCAGCTATGAGATCCTCAGCTCCAGTAATGAATAAATCATCCACATACAAAATGAGAATGAGTGTGTCCTCACCCCTAATGATTGAATAAAGGTTCGGATCAACATCACTCTTCTAGAAGCCCATATGAAGAAAATAAGTATCAATCCATGAATAACAATCTCAGGGAGATTTCTTCTGACCATATAGTGCCTTCCTCAAAAGACACATGTGAGTCTCCCTGTCACTCACCTCAAACCCTTATGGCTTCTCTATGTACACCTCCTCCTCAATAAAGCCATTCAGAAATGCGGTTTTCACATCCATCTGATGAATGCGCCAACCCATATATGCTGCTATGGAAATTATAATCTTGATAGAAGTGTATCTCGCAATTGGTGCGAAAGTCTCATCATAATCAACTCTCTCAATTTGTGAGAAGCCTCATGCCACAAAACGGGCCTTGTGTTTCTCCACGCTTCCATCTCCAACAATCTTGGTCTTGTACAACCACCTAGAAGTTGCAACTTACTTCCCCACTGGCCTCAGAACAACATCTTAGACATCATTGTGCACAATTGAGTCATACTCCTCGACCATGGCCTCTCTCCAGACCTGATGGTCCACTGCCTGCACAAACGTCTGTGGCTATGTATCCTTGATACTCGTCACTAGTGCCAAATATGCTCCCAATATGATTGGTGGCATGCTCTCTCTGATCTAGCTCTTGGGATCCCCTACATTCTCCTTGGCCTCCTTCAGGGTCTCCTAAAACCATCTAGGTCTCCTCTTCCTTGAAGTGGTCAATGGAGAAGTAAGGTCACTCTACCTAAGAGTGACTTCCACGAGACTCGTCTCAACACTTTGAGATCCTGAATTTTGTGCTCCCTCTGAAGTCTGTGCCCCATCTGAATGAAATTTCTTTGACTGTGACCTTAAAGTTGTGCATGGTGACCCTGTTACCCCTGATACTGGTGTACTCAAAATTTGAAGTTGTGCTCCCTCTGAGACTACAACTGGAAACTCTGCATCATCCTCAACTCCAACTCTCAACTCAAGAGATCTCACAAAATCCCTATCCTCCTCAAATATGACATCTCTGCTCACCACCACTCTCCTAAGTGGCGGAATGTAGATGCGATAGGATTTCGACACCTTTGAGTATCCAACTAGAATCCCTTGCTGGAAAGTGGGGTCTATCTTTGTCCTCCTCTCCGAGGGGACATGAGAGAATGTCAAGCACCCAAATATCCTGATGTACTCAACATCGGGCCTCCTATCAGTGAAGGCCTCCTCAGGATTCATCTTCCTCAAAACCCTATGGGGGATCATGTTCTGTAGGTAAACTGCAGTAGCACATGACTCTACCCAAAAGTACAAAGGCAAACTCTGATCATGCAACATGGATCTCGCTGCATCGGTAATGGCCCAGTTCTTCCTCTCAGCAGCCCCGTTCTGCTGGGGGTTGTAAAGTACGGTCATCTGTCTCATGATGCCATGTTGTGCATAGAAGTCTACAAATTGTCTCGAGGAATACTCTCCCCCATTATCCGACTGCAAGACTTTGATCTTCTTTCCCGATTGGTTCTCCACAAGAGCTCTAAAATCTTGGAACCATGTGAAGACCTCACTCTTCGCCTTCAGGAAATAGATCCAAGTCTTCCTTGAGTAGTCATCAATAAATGTGAGATAGAACTCACAACCACTCAAGGAAATCTGAGTCATGGGCCCACACACATCCGTGTGTACTAAATCCAGTATCCCGACGACCTGGTGTCACTATTGGGGAATGATGCCTTGGAAAAATTTCCAAGCACACACCCTCTGCAAACATACTGATTCTCTATGCTGATCTATGGCACTCCAGTCACACCCTCTCTCAGTCCTCCAAGAGCCCTATGATGTAGGTGGTCCATCCTACGATGGCATAACTCACATAACTGTTTGTTGTTGTCACTACTCACTGCCAATGCATGAAGTGGCTGAAAAAGAAATCTGAATAGTTTCCCCTCTCTCACTCCAATCACCTTTCCTGAGGCTAGAGAAGACCCCTGAGGATGAATCAGTACCTCAGTGCCTTTGAATTTCACCTCAAGACCTCTATTTTGGAGGGTGGAAACTGAAATCAAATTTTTCTTCATGCCAGGGACATAAAGAATGTCCATGAATGATATGGGTGGCATGCCATCTCTCTGAAAGGAAATTGTTCCAACCCCTACAACTCTAACAACTCTGTCATCTCCAAGAGAATTGTCAATCCTGACCTTGGTGTCTTTGAGATCAGAAAATTTCTCTCGAAGCCCAGTCATATGGCTCAAAGCCCTGTTATCAATATACTAGATACTAGGTGTCATCTCAACTGAAGTGCAGCATATGAGGAAGGCACACTCTCTTTGAAACTGTGTTTGAAAGTCTATCTCCTCTTCTATAGCTGCGGTACCACCCTTCTTCTTCTTTCTATTTGGGCACTATCCAACATAGTGCCCAACCTTCTTACAAACAAAGCACTTCAATTTTCTCATATCTCTCTTCTTACCATTGCCCTGACCACTGTTTCTCTCTCCTCCTCCACTCCCCTATGGTGGGGCCCCAAACTTGGGACCCTACCAACCCCCACGACCGACCTCCTTCTTGACCTTTAACCAAAGAGCAAGATTTTCTTCACCCTGACCAATCTTCTGTTGTTGATGTTGCCGCTGTCTAGAAGCCTTAGCTGCAAGCCTATTCTCCTCCTGGATGAAGTCATCCCACATCCTCTCCTATGTAGGCATGACCTCCCTAGCAACTATGCCACATACAAATCGACCCCATGGTTTGGTGAAGCTATTCATAGCTTTCCTCACCAAAGAGTTAGGGTCAACAACCTCGCTGACGGCTACAAGATCATCTGTGATCTGAATGAAGCAACCAATGAATGAATTTACCAACTCATCCTTGAGCATACGAATTCCCCTGAGTTGGTCATGAATAACCATATTTCAGTTCTCATTGGAGATCTCATACAAATTGCATAGAGATGCCCACATCTCATATGCACAAGCCTTCCCCATCAAATGGGGTATGATATTGTCATGAACTGCGTCACAAATAATTCTCTTCGCCTTGTTTTTCTTTTTCCTGAACTCTTCCACCAAGATGAGAGCAGTGATAGGAATGGGGGGAACAACTCCCTCGACTATATCCCATATCTTGAGGTCCTCTAAGACGAAGACCATCTTCGCCTTCCAAGGAAACCAATTGCTAGCCCCTGCTAGCCTGTCCTCAACTCGCATCTGAGATGTTGACATCTCTTCCAAATTGCAAACCCCAACTGATGCTCACACTGCCAAGGAAAACACTGTCTCACTGATGCAGGAACATCTCCCACATCAAGTGAGCCAGCGTGGAGACAATCAGACAGCTGGACGAGCGCCAACACAAATTTTGAAAATCACCTTGGAAGTTGTTGTGCGATCTTAAATGAGTCATTAAGAGAAGGCGCACTTGTAAAATGTAAATGGACCTTGAGCGGATTTCTCTCGTCCTTAGTAGATGGAGGCATTTATAGTAGTTAATGCAGGTAGATAGAATTTAATTTCTAGATTAGACAGTTTTAGAGTGCAAGAGGGAAATGGGATATAGACACCCTCATTGTGCATTGTAAGTTATTTAGAAGCATTGGAGCATAGAAGAGAAGCAGAGAGCTGTGTAAGAACACCCATGTACAGATATTTGAATTAATAGAAAGAGTTTGATTTAGATTCATGGTTTTGTGTTTGTTCTCTGTGTATTGATGTTGAATGACATGTTCATGAATGTTTGCTTTCTATTATACATTTTCTTTATATGATGTGTATATGATTTCATGTCTGAGTTTGAAGTTTGAAAGGACAATGGAATGAGTTTAAATTGTTTCTCTATCTGAGTAAGAATTCCTGCAAGGAGTGCGTCAACAAGAATTCAAGGTTGTGTCTCTAAAGCTCAGATAGTTTTACTTTTGTTCTCATTCTCTCAAAATGGAAATTGGGCATAGGAGTCATACAAAGAGTGTGCAGGCCGAAGGAAGCTCCAGGGTTGCGAACCTGAGAGAACTATTCGGAGACTGCTACTATAGGCGTGCGCAGGGTCGAAAGAATTCAACACTTAGGAAGTGCTTGAAATTTTTCCGCAAGGAGTGCGTGCAAGAGTCTTTTCTAAGACTCAGAGTTATAAGAAAGCTCAGGAAGGATAAGGCCTTCAGATTTGTTGAAGGACAACGTAGGGAAGCTATGACTAGAAGTTTGTAAGAAGCGTCGTAAGTTCGCACGCAGGTGGACGAGTTACGTGGAGGAACACTTGGTCATTCGCAGAAATCGCCAAGCAAAGACGAATGGTTGGTATTCTCCGAGGAGAATTCGCGAATCTCCGTGAGATTTTAGATCTTGTGGAGGTGCAAGGGAGATACAATGGAGTATTCTCAAGAGGTTCAAAGCTTAGGAGGGGCAGGATCGTAGATCCGAGTCACAAGGACCATCGGATCTGCTTGTGAATCTCATATCGAGGTTTCGTGGGTTGGAACTCCATAAACATAGCAACAAGAATCACGAAATCATGAAACACGATATCCCGACGGGTACGAGAATAGTGTGGGGCCACAGGAGTTAGTGAGGTGGACAGGTGGCATGCTATTTCGGGGTTTCGCAACGAGAAGTCTCGAAACATATGCATCAGAATTCACGATATTGTGAACTCCGAAATTCCGATGGAGTGAAGGCGTTGAAAATTCAGACTCGCGCATGAGTCATAGTTTCGGCATATCGGGATTCAGGAGTCGGAGAATCGAGGTGTTTGACATCGCGAGGGGCGAAATTGCGATAGGGAAAATCCCGATAGGAAAAAGTCAGCGTTGACCGGTTGTCGGGTTTCGGGGATTCGAGAGACCTATGCCTGACCATTGGATTCATGAAGTCTCGAATTCTGATCCCCCGATTGTAAAAAGGGGATCCCACGAGGATTGTTGTGGGTGAAGATTTCTCGACAGGGAAATAGAAAGGACTGGTTAGTGTTCTTCGGGCCGAAAGGAAGGAAAGATCCTGTGAGTGCATGGACCTTCTGACCTGCGGGTGTGGGAAGCGTGCATGTGCATCAAGTGGTATCAGAGTGCAGAAGGATTCTTTGCTTTCTGTAGCAGAGAAAGAGAATTCACCACGCCGCCAAGGAGAAGGGATATGCAATCACCTGATCCACCAAAGGATAGGGAAATTCCGAGAAGAAGAGGTAGGTGGATGACAGATCCAATTATGGAGAGAGAAATGCGTGATCTACGAGCTAGACTCGAAGACATGGAGACAACTCAAAGACGCACAGTCAGTGCAGGGGATCTGAGTGATTCCGAAAGCGAAGCTGAGGCCAAACGTGAAGAAGAAGTTGCAGCTGAAGATGCATCAAATGAACGTTTGATCAGAGCTATTGCCAGGATGGGTGCAAGAGAAAAGATGGACATTCCAGTTTATGAGGGAAACTTGGATGCAGAGGAACTTCTAGACTGGATTAGAGCTCTAGACACATACTTTGACTATGAAGATGTCGAGGAAGACAAGAAGGTCAAGCATGTTGTCACAATATTGAAGGGACATGCAGCATTGTGGTGGGATGAACTACAAGCTGACAGACACTGCAAAGGCAAGAAGAAGATCAAGAGATGGGATAGAATGACCGCGAAGATGAAGGCGAAATTCATCCCCAGAGATTATCAAATTACTATGTTCAGGAGGATGCAGAAATTGAGACAGAAGTTGATGACAGTGAAAGAATACACTGAGGAATTCTATAAACTGAATATCAGGGCAGGTCATCAGGAGAGCGATGATGAGAAGGTTTCCAGATATATGAATGGCCTAAGATATGATATCCAGGATGAGATGAGCATGGTAACCATCCGAACGGTGGAAGATGCTTATCAGATGGTTCTGAAAGAGGAAGAGAAGTTGAGCCGAAAGCAGAGTCAGAGGGGTTGAGGCAAAGGTCAACCCAGAGGTAAATCAGTTGCCCAGGACAAATATCAGAATTCCAAGGAGGAATGGAAGAAACCTCAGACACGGATTGAGAGAGGTGGAACCTCACAGAGAGGAAAACATACTGAGCAGAGAGGAGATTATGCTGACAACAATACTTTTCATCGTACTAGAGGTAGAGGAAGAGGAAGAGGTGGAGTAATCATATGCTTCATATGTGGGAAGAATGGGCACAAGTCTTACGAGTATCCAGATAAAAAGAAGGACATTGGAGAAGCTCACATCACCAAAGCACAGAGGCGGGATGTTGAAGCAGGAGATGTTGAAGGCGGAAAATCACTAATGATGCGAAAATTCCTTTTGACACCAGAGAAGGAGGTGGATAGTTTAGTCCAAAGGACTAGACTTTTCAAGACTTCTTGCAAGACCAAGGACAGGGTGTGAAAGGTCATTGTAGATAGTGGTAGCATGGGTAATATTGTTTCTATAGAGATGGTAGAGAAGCTGGAGCTGGAGATGACTGATCATCCAAGCCCATACAGAGTTTCGTGGCTACAGAAAGGACACCAGGTAACTGTCACTAAACAATGTTTAGTTGAATTCAAGATAGGAGGATATAATGATAAGATATT
>ML779125.1:1168795-1191897 GCA_009831015.1 Picea engelmannii | reverse complement strand
CTATGGATGTTTGTCATCTATTGCTGGGTAGACCATGGAAATATGACAGGAATGTGATTCATGATGGGCGAATGAACACATACACCCTAGAGAAGAATGGGAGGACACACATGTTGCTTCCAATCAAGGATAAGGAGGTGAAGTTGGAAGTAAGCAACACTGTACTTCTCATGAGTGGGAAGGAACTCCTTACCGAGGTTAAGAAGAAGGAGGATCCATAGTTCATTGTGGTCAGAAATCTGAGGATTGTTCTGACTAGCACAAGAGTGGATGATTTACCAGAAGAAGTTCAGGAACTGTTGGAAGAGTTCGCTGACATAATAGTGGATGAATTACCTCGTTCGTTGCCACCAATTAGAAGTGTGAGTCATCATATTGATCTCATACCAGGAGCCAATTTTCCAAAAAAATCCACATACAAATTGATGCCATGAGAGAATGAAGAGGTTAAAAGGAAAGTCTGGGAGTTATTGGACAAAGGTTTGGTCAGGGAAAGATTGAGTCCATGTGTTGTTCCAACAGTACTCAGTTCGAAGAAAGATGGAGGCTAGAGGATGTGTACTGACTCGAGGGTGATTAATAAGATAACCATCAGGTATAGATTTCCATTGCTGAGGATGGGTGATCTGATGGATTGCTTGAGTGGAGCAAAGTACTTTTCAAAGATTGATTTGAAAAGCGGTTATCATCAAATCCGCATGAGAGAAGGTGACGAATGGAAGACATCATTCAAAACCAACGAGGGGTTGTATGAATGGCTTGTTATGTCATTTGGCTTAAAAAATGCATCGAGTACCTTCATGAGGTTGATGAACGAAGTCCTGAAGGAGTTCATCGGGAAATTTGTCATTGTGTATTTGGATGACATACTGGTTTACAATAAAATAGTGGCAGAGCATTTGAAGCATTTGGCTACAGTAATGCAGAAACTATAGCAGGAGAAGCTGTTGATAAATATGAAGAAGTCCTCATTCATGAAGACAAAGCTCATTTACTTGGGGTTTGTTATTTCGGCAAATGAGTTGAGGATGGATCCATATAAGGTGGAAGTGATTAAGAATTGGCCATCATCGAAGAATATCTTTTAGGTGAGAAGTTTTCACGGATTGGCTAGTTTCTACTGAAAGTTCATCAGGAATTTCAGTGGAATTAGCGCAACGATGATGGATATAGTGAAGAAAAGACACAAGTATTTTCACTGGACTGAAGATGCTGAAAGGAGTTTCAATCTGTTGAAGAGGAAGATTACAGAACGACCAATTTTGGTGTTGCCGGATTTCCGAAAAAACATTTCAAGTGAAATGTGATGCAAGTGGATTTGCAATAGGGGCAGTCTTAAGTCAAGAAGATGGGCTGATAGCATACTTCAGCGAGAAGATGAATGAAGCGAAATTGAAGTACTCCACTTATGATAAGGATTTTTATGATATCATCCAGGCATTAAAGAAATGGAGACATTACTTGATCCCGAAAGAGTTTGTCTTATACAGTGACAATCATGCACTGCAGTTTGTGACTCAATAGGAGAAGTTGAATCAGAAACATGTCAAATGGGTTGAGTATATGCAGAATTTCACTTTTGTGATAAAAAATATTTTTGGTACTGCTAACAAATTGGTTGATGCTTTGAGCAGGAAGTGTTTGTTGTTGCAGGAATTCAGAGTCAAAAAATTGGGTTTTGATGATCTCAGGGACATGTATGCTGATGATCCAGATTTTAAGGAAGCGTATGAAGCAGCTGAGAATCCAATTCTCAAAGACAGAAGCCAATGGATGGAGTATATGATCCAGGAAGGATTATTGTTCAAAGGAAATCAACTGTGTATTCTGAAATTCTCCACGAGGGAGAATTTGCTGAAGGAGAAACACAGTGAAGGATTGGCAGGGCACTTTGGTCACGACAAGATGTTCGCAGAGTTGAATGAGTCATATTTTTGGCCAGGAATGCGAGCGTATGTCAAGATATTTTTAGATAGGTACAAAATTTGCCAGCATTTGAAGGGAAGGAAGCAGAATGCAGGGTTTTATCAACCATTTCCCATACCAGAGAGGTCGTGGGATGCGATTAGCATGGATTTTGTATTGGGGTTGCCAAGAACATAAAGAGGTGTTGATTCAATCTTTGTGGTGGTGGATAGATTTTCCAAAATGGCACACTTCATTCCATGTCATAAGACCAATGACGCAACACACATTGCGAACCTATTTTTCAAAGAGGTCATTCGAATTCATGGGTTGCCAAGAAGTATAGTTTCAGATCGAGATACTAAATTCATAGGGAATTTTTGGAGGCCCTTATGGAAGAATATGGGAACTAACTTGTCATTTAGTTCATCTTATCATCCTTAGATGGATGGACAGACATAAATGGTGAACAAAAGTCTAGGAGACTTGCTGAGGAGCTTGGTGACAGAGCACCACAGCCAGTGGGACCACATATTACCACAAGAAGAATTTGCATATAAAAACTCAATTAACAGGAGCACAGGGCAGAGTCCATTTCAGATTGTCTATGGCATGCAGCCGAGAGGAATTTATGAGTTAAGAGATTCAGAACAGACTGCGACTAGAAGAGCTAGGGAAGAATAATTCGTAAAGGCGATGAAAGAACTTCACAGCCAGGTGAAGGAGTGATTGCAAAGTTCAAGCCAGGAATATAAACATAGAGCAGATCAACACTGGAGACAACTTCAGTTGGAGGTTGGTGACTTGATTCTGGCACATTTGAGGAAAGAAAGGTTCCCGAGAGGAACATATAATAAGCTGAAGATGAAGAAAATCGGGCCATGTAGGGTCTTGAAGAAATTTGGGACGAATGCTTATGAGATTGAATTACCCGATGGGATTGGAATTTCTCCGATATTCAATATCTCAGATTTGTACCCATATAGAGTTGAGGAAGAAGGAGTTGGGATTGAGCATCCAGTGATCCAATGGACAAAGAAGATGCCAGTTGCAGGGAAGCCACATATGGAGCACATACTGGACAAGAGATTGAACAAGAGGACTAGGTGAAAGCAATACCTTGAGTATCTGTTCAAATGGAAGAACCATCCAGTTGAAGATGCCAGTTGGGAGACCGAGGCAGAAATACAGAAGCATGGACAAACTGTGCAGGAGCTCATGGACAGGATCTCATGAAAATTTTCAAGCGAGGGAGTATGATGCAGGAGAATCTCCCACATCAAGTGAGCCAGCGCGGAGACAATCGAACAACTGGACGAGCGCTAGCACAAATTTTGAAAATCACCTTGGAAGTTGTTGCGTGATCTTAAATGAGTGACTAAGAGAAGGTGCACTTGTAAAATGTAAACAAACCTTGAGAGGATTACTCTCGTCCTTATTAGATGGAGGCATTTATAGTAGTTAATGCAGGTAGATAGAATTTAATTTCTAGATTAGACAGTTTTAGAGAACAAGAGGGAAATGGGATATAGACACCCTCATTGTGCATTGTAAGTTAGTTAGAAGCATTGGAGCATAGAAGAGAAGCAGAGAACTGTGTAAGAACACCCATGTACAAATATTTGAATAAATAGAAGGAGTTTGATTCAAATTCATGGTTTTGTGTTTGTCCTCTGTGTATTGATGTTGAATGATATGTTCATGAATGTTTGCTTCCTGTTATACATTTGCTTTATATGCTGTGTATATGATTTCATGTCTGAGTTTGAAGTCTGAAAGGACAATGGAATGAGTTTGAATTGTTTCTCTATCTGAGTAAGAATTCCTGCAAGGAGTGCAGTTGAAGTGTCCGCAAGGAGTGTGTCGACAAGAATTCAGGGTTGCGTCTCTGAAGCTCAGATAGTTTTACTTTTGTTATAATTCTCTCAAAAGGGAAATTGGGCATAGGATCCATGCAAAGAGTGTGCAGACCGAAGGAAGCTCCAGGGTTGCGAACCTGAGAGAACTGTTCGGAGACTGCTGCTGCAGGCGTGTGTAGGGTCGAAAGAATTCAACACTTAGGAAGTGCTTGAAATTTTGCCACAAGGAGTGCGTGCAAGAGTCTTTTCTAAGACTCAGAGTTATAAGAAATCTCAGGAAGGATAAGGCCTTCAGATTTGTTGAAGGACAACGCAGGGAAGCTGTGACTAGAAGTATGTAAGAAGCGTCGTAATTTCGCACGCAGGTGGACGAGTTCCGTGGAGGAACACTTGGTCATTCACAGAAATCACCAAGCAAAGATGGATGGTTGGTATTCTCTGAGGAGAATTCACAAATCTCCATGAGCCATTAGATCTTGTGGATGTGCAAAGGAGATACAACAGAGTATTCTCAAGAGGTTCAAAGCTCAGGAGGGGCAGGACCGTAGATCCGAGTCACAAGGACCGTTGAATCTGCTTGTGAATATCATATCGTGGTTTCGTGGGTTGGAACTCCATAAACATAGCAACAAGTATCTCGAAATCATGAAACGCGATATCCCAACGGGTACGAGAATAATGTGGGGCCACAGGAGTTAGTGATGTGGACAGGTGGCACGCTATTTTAGGGTTTTGCAGCGAGAAGTCCCGAAACATACGCATCAGAATTTGCGATATTGCGAACTCTAAAATGTCGATGGAGTGAAGGCTTTGAAAATTCAAACTCGCACGTGAGTCAGAGTTTCGGCATATCGGGATTCAGGAGTCGAAGAAGCGAGGTGTTTGACATCGCGAGGGGAGAAACCGCGATAGGGAAAATCCCGATAGGAAAAATTTAGCGTTGACCGGTTGTCGGGTTTCGGGGATTCGAGAGACCTACGCCCGACCATTGGATTCGCGAAGTCGCGAATTCCGATCCCCCGATTGTAAAAAGGGGATCCCACAAGGATTGTTGTGGGTGCAAATTTCCCGAAAGGGAAATAGAAAGGACTAGTTAGTGTTCTTCGGGCCGAAAGGAAGGAAAGATCCTGTAAGCACGCGGACCTTCTGACCTGCGGGTGTGGGAAGCTTGCGTGTGCATCACTCACTCCTGTCAACATAGGTGTGAAAAGAGACAAGTGTAATCTGACCTCACTCCTAACAAAATAGGTGTGAAAATAGGTCAACGTCAAATCAGCCTCACTAATACTGTGTAGGTGTGAAAAGCAACTGATGACTAGTGTCCAAACTGCCCAACTATACTATGAAAAATATTCCTCCCTCTGACAACCACTGAATGAGTCAATGGTTGTCCTTCAAAATATTCCAGAAAGATATGTATGACAACCACTAAAATATTGTCCCAATTGTCCAAAAATTCCGCCACCGAAGCTCTGATACCATGTGAAAAATCTAGGTCCTATCAAGCTTGCCTACTGGGTCTGTCTTTGACCATAGATAGGCTCTAATTTTTCACTGTCTTCTGAAGTATTTTCTGCTATTTTATAACAACCAACAATTCAAGAACTTATGTTGATCTGTTACGGTTATGTTCTCAATTTTGGGTGCTCTAGCATGTCGTTTTGGTAACCACAAATTAGTACATGCATCTCAAAATAAACATAACACACCTAAACATTGTTACTGTTGAAAATGAAACATATCTAGGAGACTAATACATGCATTTGTAGACATAGGTATTTTTGGTCAACATGACCCTAGATAAAAACCCCCCGGGGAAAACCAGTTTGGAATGTAAATGTATATATGAGGAAAGAAGAAGAGGGATTACAGCTAATACAATAAATGATAGAACCTGATACAATAGAAACTTGATTTGAGTTGATATACAAGTCCAAAACCTCCAAGAGCACCTCAGAATGGTGCACCCAACATGTAAGCTGTCGAATCCACTGAATCTACTCCAACTGCTAACTGGGAGCTCAGATATGGAAACCCCTCTGCAGTAATGAATCTTTGTTGAATGGTTATCCTCTACAACTGACCTCACTGCAATCTGATGGCTAGAAGACTCTCAACTGCTGAAGCACCCCCAATCTGGCAATGCGCCTTCCTCAGAAGTCAAACCTCTCCAGTAAATAAGCTATCACATATGATGCAAGCTAGCTCCCAAGCTCAATAAACCTCACAAAACTGACCTCATCATCATCCTCCAAGATATCCTCTCTCAATGAACAAATGAACCAATGAAGAATGTACCCTCCTTCACCCTTTATGCCCCTCTTTGACATCCAAAAGGAAACCTAAAACATGAAGGGTTGAGATCGTCTCTTCTCCCATCTAATCAATGGTTGAGATCTCCCCATTCCTATTTAAGTCAATAACCCACTTTGGTTTAAGTTTCCTAAGTCAACTTTATGTCTCTAATTCACCCCTTTGTGAATTAATAGTCACTTTTTGGCCAAAATGACTAAATTTCACTTTAGACAAAGTCAAATTGAAATTAGACAAAATTACAAGGTACAAAGTGTAATGTCCTTCCCTCATGTGCTAAGGAGGTCATAATCACATGGGAAACACCTCCCAAGGTACAAAAATCAACACTGCACTTCCACGTATCTTTCCCCTCTCACACTTCTCTCTAGGGAAATGGGATAGGCTTATAATTGAGGAAAAAGGAAAGAATGGACAATTCTAGCACAAAGCTCACAAGGTGGCTACAAATTCTTGGGGCAAGGAGGGGATGTGAAATGGGAAGAGTTTCACTGTTCTTATGCTTCTCTTTGGAATGAGACCCCAACACCTCCTTTTATATGACAAAAGGATGGTTATTTGGTTGGGTGATGGGCAATAGGCGGTGGGACATTTGGAAAACTACCCAATAGCCCGTAATCTCAACGAATTCCTTGCAACTTTTTAATTTTTGCAACATTTGTGGGTATACGTGGGCTGTAATGGTGCAGATAGCTTATGCACACGATTTTTAGTGGTGCAACAAGCGTGTGTATGCGGGAAACATTGGTGCAGGGTGTGTACATATTCAAAAATATGGTTTTTAAGAAGCGTTGTTCAGTGATGGCTTGAAAAAAATAGTAAGTAAGAGGGGAAAATGCAAGGTATGCATGTATGGTGTAATTTAGGGTTATAACAGGGTTGGAGGATGTTACATTGATGGTGGTTAAGCCTCCCAAATCCTATATAATGAGGCCACTCAAAGGTGAAATGGGAGAAGGGATTTCAGAGTGTCGAACCTTTGATCTTGTGAGGATAATTCATTAAAGAATGATCATTATGATCTTGAGACATTCAGGTAAGGGATAGACTAGATATATTGGAGGAGATGCTACAACATCAATGTTGGTTCGTAAGTACTTCACCATGTTTCTCCATTAATATAACTTGGCCTATTTCTTTTATACTATTGTTTATACATGTATGTCTATATAGATATATATTCTCTTGTCTAATGATATATTGTAGGAGTATAAGGTGTTGTTATGTTCCTTGCAGAATTTCTTCATCTTGATAGAAGCTTGGACAACAAGACCAAAGATTGAAGATCAATGAGGAAAGTCGTCGAAAAGGAGTAAGTCACACTTCTTTCTTCTATATTTTCTGCCTATAGACATAAAGAATAGATCTAAAAGAATATTAGTGTCCATTTGTTTATTTTTCTGTAGATATCCAAGGGAGATGTCACCTTTTTGTATGGGAAATATTCTATAACATTCACACTTTATCTCATGACATACTTTTCCTTCTCTTGCAACAAGTTTTTTATCCTTCACTATATTTCTACCTTCAAGTATATGGAGTCCTCCTTAACTCCTTGAGCATGCAATGAGATTCTTCACCTATTGGCTTCATTCTTTATGTAAGAATATCTATTGATTTTTCCTTTGCGATAAATTCAGAGTCTATAGTAGTTGAAAACTAATATTCTTTTTCTCTTCCTTAGACCTTTGTTAACCTTACATAACCTGCGCTACAATGTTGCACTTTCCTTTGTGGCTCTTTGATGCTTCATCCAACTATACAAGCTTGACCTACTTTCTTGTCCAATGGACCCTCGAATTAATATAGAACAGATCCACACAATACTCAATTATGGAATCTTATCCTCTTGCTAGAAATCCCTTCACACAACACTCTCTACTTGATTGTTTCTCTACTAATTAAAAATACCCTTCTAACGAGCTCAACCACCTTTTTCTTGTTATTAGGTTGTTTCACTTAAAGTGTGCCTTTATACTTATGAATCAACACTATTATGGGTTTCAATACTCTTCCTTACCCAACAATCATTTCTGGCACTAAGCTCTATTAGCTGGGAATGTTTCTCCAAATTTTGAGATTATTTGGAAAAATATTCACATTGAGTAGTTACACAGTTCATGGAATCCAATTCAAATTTTTCCTGCAAATTTATGGAGAAACCCAATGATCCCTTAGAGAAATTATTCTTTCTATCAGGATATCCCCTATATTACCTTTCCATTGACCATACTCATTCTTCAATCTAATTTACAAGCCAAAAGTTATGGTTTCCTGAAATTCCATTCTACTCAATGGTGTCCTTCAAGTTCACCAAAAACTTTCCTTCTGATTTCTTGAAAATTATTTGGATCAAAACTAAATTTTGAGTGGGTATATAAATTCTCTTTTCTAATAGCTTTCCAATGATTACTTTCTTTCTCAATTTTGAGCACTAAGCATAAACCTATAGGAAAATAAATATTTCCAATTTAACCCTTTTGTACACCTTTCTCCTTGGTGTAAATAATCTCAAACATCAAATTTCACCACTTACAAAGGAAAATGTATTAGGAACCAAGAAATTTTTTCTACATCACATAAATAATACTACTACACTAAATTCACAAAAACAATCATGTTGTTAAATTGATGCTCCAGTCAACATTTGTAGCAATCTGGAAATGACAACTTTTCCCCTTTGGACTTTCCTCTGGCTTACCAATTTTATCCTTGTTCATGCATCCGTACACCAATTACATTGGTATTTTGATATAAACTCAATTTTATATTGTCATTACTACGTTTTGAATGATTTTTCCAAGTTTCACCCTTAACCGGGCTCCAGGCTGATAGTTACAGTTTGCAAAAGTTTTGATTGTTTTACATTTTTATCCATGTATGCTATAGATGACTTCTTTCTCTTCTTTCATGTTTTTACATACCCAAATTCCAAATATGACTCCACAATTGTCTTCTATGGTTCATAATGTTTCCATAGATTGATAATGTGCCCCAAACGAACCTCCAAGAAAGGATTTATTCCCTCTGAAATTAAGCTAGCACAATTTTTTTTACCATTATTGTTTTAGCCGTAACTTTCTCATAAGAGATCTGTTTTGAGCCCAGAATAGCTCATTGGACATCTCTCTCTGAGTTATTTTATTTAAGTTTCAAAGATATATTGTACCTTGGTACACTCTATTTTTGTTGGTTTTGATTTTTAAAAACGTCGTTTATGACCTCAAAATCACCCTACAAGTTCATGACCTTCAAAAACCTAAAAAAAATTATTAAAAACTTGAATGTTTTATTGCTATAACAGAATTTTAAATCTGAGTCGTTGATCTCAAATCAAAATAAATCTGGATTATTGATCTGCTCTCCATCGATGATTGAATATTTCTTATTGTAAACCAAACATTCCCACCGATCTCCCTAATGCCTGATCATCGACCATCCACCATCGGTCATCTCTCCTTGAAAATAAAAAGTCACACATGAACCTTATCGATCCACGATCATTGGCCATCAACCATCGGAAAATCCATTTGAAAAACAACTTAGTTACAATTTCTTCGAACCCCGAACATCATTCATTGACCATCTCTTGTCCGATGTGGAAACTTTTCTGACATTGCATGGAACATAAATGTTGACACGACACGACACATCATCCTAAGGAATCAACTTGGCTGATGTGGAATGACACTTCATCATCCTCTTTTCCTTCAACGATGATCAACCATTTCTTTAGGATAAATTTAAAACACCTTGTTAAATCTGTCGACACCTAATCATCAACCATCAATGATTGAAGATTTCCTTTAGTTGCATGAAACCTTCACTAGTTTTTGTTGATCCTCGACCATTAGCCATTGATGAATTTTGTTGGCGAATTTTGGCAGTTGGAATATTTTTGGCTAAACTTTCGATGAATTTGGACCATTGATCTCTATTTCAAAAATTATCTTGTCCATTGATCTTATCAAAATTCGTCTAACTCTAGCAGTGCCTGAAATCGACCATAGACCATTGTAGATTTATTTTGGTCAAACCAAACTCCTCACCAATTCAACAAACCTGACCATCGATCGTTGACGATTTCTCTTATCAAATTTCCAACACTTTGAAATTTTTGACTAAAATCCCAACGAATTTGGGTCTTCAATCCTCAAGCCAAGATGATCTTGATTGTCGATCGTCTCCAACTCCCAAATGTCCGAAAATAATCTAGACTGTTGATCTTCTTCAACTTCCCAACTACTGAAAATTAATATCTAACATTGATCTACTCAACCTTTCAAATGGTTGAAACCTTATTAATTTTTAAATTTATTAAAGTGAATCTGGGCCATTCATCTCGTGATCGGATACAATCTCGACCATCGATTCATCAACTCTGTCCAACTTCTGCAACGACCATTAAAACTTGGATTTTGACCTTCTAGGTCGATTTTAACTTTGTAACTTTGTATATTGGATCCATTGAACCTATTAAAAAGATCTTAGTCTCTTAAAATTGATTTTTTTTTCTCACAAATTTGGGGATTTCATTTTGATCTTTCTTCATTTTTCCCCAAATTCACTTAAATGAAGTCTTTAACAACAAATTTTCCCAAATTTGCACTAGTTCTAGGCCCATATGGGTCCAATGTTTGAACCAGAAGCTATGATACCACTTTGTAACGTACCCAACCTCTAGCTAAGCTTCATTACATACAAAACTCATTAAATCATAAATATTTTTTGTTAATTAAATTCCTGTAGATTACTAGCTACAAATCAGACACATATTTAACCATTTGACTAATACCACAATTCTAAATGCATCTAACAACATATATTAAACATGGATGCAACTGTTTAAGAAAACACCAAACACACAACATTCATATAAACCATGTACTTACGGAATCCAGGAGTAAGAAACTTGGAAGGGCTCTAGCACTAAAAGATCCTTCACTTTAGTCAACAGGGGTTCGAGGGATTAATTCCCACGTAACTAGAGATCTCGAAAGATCATAGGAGCTAAAGTTTAACTTAGTGACCTGGGTGATGTTGATTTTGGGTAGAACTATGGGTCTAAGTTCAAAGTATTAATGATGCTTCTCAAAGTCCGCAATTGAATAAAATTGTGGGATAATCTTAAAAGTTTTGGCTCTGTGATACCTTATACTAATTAATTAATTAAATTGTCTTAATTAAATTTCGTGTCCTATTAATTTTGGTCATGTTCCCATGACTGCTATCATTATTTATTAAATTAACAAGATCCGCTGATGTTTCCTTATTTAGATAAATATTTTCACATAAAAAACTAGGATATAGCACCTGGGTAGTCATATTCTTTAATATAAAAAGTGCATTTTGAAATCGGTCATAGACTTCTATGCTGACCATATATCTGTTAGTTACCAAAAACTAGTAGAGGTACCTTTGGTGACTTTCCAAAGTTTATGTCAAAAGAAATTGCAAGGCTTATCATCTGTAATGAACTGAGACAAATCAAACATTTAAACCTTCTTTCGAGGGAGTAGTATTCAATTAACCTAAGGGAGAAGTAATTACAAAATTTTAGGAACAATTCATCGAAGTGTAATAAGAATTATTTTTGTTCGGCCGTCGGATCAGGGAAAAAAACCATTCAAAATTCTTCTTTGTTTAATTTCTTCGACCGATCTCACATAGATATAAAATTAGATTTAGTTTTTACAAGAAAATTCCTTGTAAATCTCAAGATTTGCAACGAATATTTCACTAATATCATTCAAAAGAATAAGGAAATGACAATGACAATGCATTCGAAAACAAATAACAAGCATCAATTAGGTTGAGGTCTATATCCACAAGATCATTCGGTCTATCCATTTAAAATATGGATAATTATCCATAGTTTAATCAATTACCAAATAACATGAATGTATCTATACACAGTAATGAATTCCATTACTAAAGGTTCATCATTTCCAATAATTTACAAATCCATAATTACATGATATTACAATCTTATTAAATACAGAATATTGTATATAATGAAATATTGTTAACAGATTGGTTGAAACTTGTTGAGGATATCCAATCCTAGAAGATATTTGCATCACGTCCTTCCTTCCACTTTCCAATCCAATAACTTCACCGATACCTCCCAGCCAATGCTAGGGGTACTCTTCTCCCCCCTTAGCCCCCTGATCTGCAAAGGAGCCACACACCAAAAACAAAAATAATAGCACCCAAGCTTGCCTCGCAAGGTAGAGCTTCCACTCTTTCTATAAGCTTGGTCTCCCAACTCTCACAAGTAAAGCACAATCAAAAACATTTTGGCAACATAACCTTACCAAGAATAAGTGAGATCCCTTTTCCTTCTACACCATTTGTTTTATAGAAAATTCCCCAATGACACATGTCCCCATGCACAATTAATTATCTTTTTAATTATTTTAATTAAGATTATTCACCCACACACTTGTCACACTCTCCCCAAGTTGCACAAGTAATTACCATTTTCATTTTATTTAAAAAACCAATTTCCCCCACATTCCCCAATGTGTTCCTATTTTCTCTCTTAGTTGTCCCTTTGTTCCCCAAATTTTCATTTAATGTGTGTCTCCTAACTAGATCTTAGTTAGAGTTGGATTAGGATTCTTCTTCTAGTTAGACTAGTGGTAGCTTAACTCTATATACCATTCTATGTGTACACCTATTCACTCTTATTATTATTTCTTCTATTTTTAAAAATCCAATTTATTAATTTCAAGCACACATGTGCATTTTATCCAATCTTTGGATTTTACTCACTTTTTCCTAGAATTTGATTTATCTCAATTCTTTTAATTTATTTAATATTTTTAATTAGTCCCTTAATTAAACTTAGACTTAGGATTTGTCTTAGACTTAGGCTTATAATTAATAATTTACTGTTTAATTAATTATTTTATTCTAACAAGGTCTAGTCACTTCAATTTTTTCTAGGCCACCTAGATTTATTGGCTCAAGTTTTTAATACGCGATGTGCCCTTCAAGACACACCTTCATGCTCCAAGGGTGTCACTCTCCTTTGAATGGTTTTGGAATTTTTTCTAACCCTTGGAGTCAACACTCCACTCGGTCGACCTTGTGAGAGACTAAGGGATTCTAAGGAATAAGGACTCTGCCTTACTGCATGCCCCTTAGAAATATTCATGAGCGACTATCTCAATCTTCCCTCACGACATCGTGGACCTCTCAAACTAGGTAATTGTTAACTTGCCATTCGGGCCACGACTGGAGTGCTAGTAGGTTGTGTCAGGGACGTTGTCTGGTTTATGTGCATGGCTCCTTTACTCCTTATGTGAGTCGGATTAGCAAGCATCGTCAAGCCTGCATCCACTAAAAAAAATAGTGTCAATAATACATATACATAAATCATACTGAAATCAATCATACATCACATGTTCTTGTAATGAAATACTCAAACAAATACAATCCACTCCATGACTCAATCTGGAGTCCAAGGAAGTCCATTGATTCCATCAACATCCATAACTTGTCATGTGTCTTGCACACTCAAGAAAACTCATCAATAACATCTTATAATATATATAAATCAAAATAAAAATAAGTCACAACACATCATATTCATATATAACCCATAATCGAAATGAAATCATAATATACCATAATCATATCACTTGCACGCAAGTCTCCTCAAAGAATATGTAAATAAAAGTGTGCTCAGTAGTGCGGGATGTTACAGATGTTGAATTTGATCATATTAAGGATCATATTATTGATAAAAAAAGGTGTTTAAATCAAAAGAAGGTTCATATAAAATGTTACCACTTGAAAATGCATGTCTTCTTTCTCATTTTTCATGGGATTTCTTCTCTTGCTAGCATAATGAAAACAATCCTTGGAAATTGTTACATGTTGTAACTTGGAGGAACATATCACTAATTGGTTTCATCATTGATGGAGTACCCTATACATGGATGTTACCCAAGGTCCTAATACTTCCCCTCTTGATGATGAAGTTTATCCCTCATCATCTCACTGGCTAACATTTACCCCTTTTATTGGGGCAATCTTGTATTCAAAGTTTATCTCGATTTGGTACCACTCTCGTGGCCTATATTGAAACAATGATTTACCCTAGATGGTTCATTCAACTTTTGTTCCTCAATGTATTTCAAGGAGAACTAACTAGCTCCAAGTTCAATTTTCATTTCACCCATAACCATGACTTATCTGTTGATTTTTCACATCAGTTCATTAGGAACTCCACTTAATTTCACCCAAGATTAATCCTGGTCATGGATAGACCACCCAGGTTCAGATCCATAAGCAATGACAATTTCCCAATGAATAATTTTTCTTTTTGCGGCTCCGGTGGGTTTCCTTAAACAAGCCACTGCCTATAAGTCACTGACTCATTCTTCAATATGCATGCATTTAGAGATCTAATTTTCCTCTGATTGCTTGGGAGATTTGGGTTTCATGTTTGATTTCACTCCCAATCGATTGATTCCAATCATGTGAATTAATAATTCAAACCACACTCTGAGGTAGGGAATTTCCTATTGATATAGGATCTTTTGGACTAGAAATAGTAGTATCTCCAATAATGACCCCTCTGGGATTTCCAATTATGTTTTTAAAACTTTCAGTTACAAACCAATCTTGAATATGTGAAACATTTACTGGTTCTTATCGGGAAATATTTTAGATAGTAAATCATCTTATGGTTACAATTTTTCCCGATATGTGTTCCTTATCCCATTGAAAATCAATTTGACGATACAAACACTTGTGACCCACATATATATGATGTAATATTGAAGGAACCTAGATGAAGGATGCCCTACCTAGGGAAATATCCAAGGCATTATTTATGGTAAGGTATGGGTCAAATAAGGTCCAAGGGAGAAACATCATTCTTGGAGAGGTCCCATGTGGTATTGAAATACATTTTCATGGTAAAAGGGGCCTCATTGATGAGGAGTCTAGTGTTCCATTCCAAGGGTGAAATATTTGTTGATTTATCTTGAATCTATTCTTCTAATGATAACACCCTTTCCAAGAAGGCATATAGGGTAGTTTATAAGGTCCCTTGGGGCACTGCACATTATTCGATGTGTATTTCACATATTGGGAGCATGTTTCACCTTTGAGGTATTTGAGGAAAGAGAAATTTTTTTAAGGCATTATTTAACATATTTGAAGGTGAGCTCTTTTCATGAGGATATACCATGCGGCATTTTTTACATAGTCCAAACTCTCAAACAAAAAATAGATGTAGGATTTAAGGAGCTCTTGGAATAGAGATAAGACAAGTATTAATATGATTGATATCCAAAAAGGAAAAGGGTCATAAGTAAAAAATATAACTACAAAATCCCAATTTTTTAAAACTTGGATTAATTTCATCCTAGGGCCCTTTGAAGAAAAGTCAAAATCAAAATTTCTAAAGTCCAAAATTAGGGTTTCAAATTTGCAAAATCCATCTCCAAAATACCAATCTCAGAATCTAGAATTGCACTTTTGAATTCAATATTGACACTTTTGGAATTGGATTTTTCACCATTGGAATCCGATATTGGCACGCTCATAATCAAAATTTACAATTTTGAAGGCCAACATTCGCAGTTCGAGAATACGATTTTGCACTTTTGTAATCCAATATTATCACTTTCAAATTTTGATACATTTGGAACCAAACTTTGCATTTCAGAATCCCAATTTTGCAGTTAATTTTCAATCAAATTTAATCTATATCATTCAATTTTAAAAAAATGGATTTAATATCATCTACAAGTATTCATCATTCATGGATTTATTATTATTAGTCTTTAATTGACACATATGAAACTAGACTTTGTAGTTAATTTTCAATCACATTTAATTTATATCATTCAAAGTTTTTAAAATTGGTTACATATCATTTACAAGTACTTGCCATTTATGGCTTCAAAATTATAATACTTTGTAATGATTATATATTTTCATCATCCCATAGATTACTTTCATGGTCATTCACAAGAATTGTGTTTCTACAACCACTAATACCATTAAATACAATGTTCCAGAATAATTACCCAAATCATACTTGAATTTCTCATATTCCATTTTTCGTAAAATCTATTTAATTCTGACATAAAAATATTTCGACACAATAAAATATAAAAAATACATAATATTTATATATTTGATTTAAATAATTGTAATTGTAATTTTTTAAGATGGAAACGTCATAAAAAAGGTTGAAAGTACCATTGAATTTATCAAACATAACCAATTAAAAAATTAAAAAAATTAAAGATATATTATTAAGCAAATAAAACATTATCACATATAAAATATTAGTAAAATGTACTAATTACTATAAAATATTTATTCCTATAAACTCTTGTTCTTTCTTACATGTAAGACCCTATAAACTCTTGTTCTATTACATTTCTCTTAGTATTTTTTAAGTATTGAAAGAGTGATTGCAAAAAGGTAGGTGCAAGTTTCAACATTTGAATAGAAAAAAAAAGAATATTTCAAGGACATTGGTGACTATCCACTAAGAAACACAATTAGTCATATCAATAATAGCAAGTTCACTGAAGATATATTGAATATAACTAATGACGAGTAATGTGTTCGACAATGAAGAGGTATAACTACATTGAAAAACAAGGTGTGAGCCATTTTTCTCAATTTCCACTTCAACACTAACTTCACTTATTTAAATATACATTTCTCCAAATGGTCCTTTTTTACCCATGAAATTTCCACTAAAGCATAAATTTTATATTAAAACCATTAGATTGAACTTTTAAATATTCTCCAAATGGTTTATTATTACATGAGGATTCTCCTCCAAAGAAAATTTTTAAATGTCACCATCTTGAACTTGTAAATATTCTCCAATGTTGTGGTCCATTATTACTTGAACAAAGGGAGTCTCCTCTAAGGATGAAATTCACATCCATGTGCTTTAACACATCATTATCTCTTGGAGAGAATAGATGAGTGTGATAAATTTTATATATAATCACTTTAATAAGTTGAGGTCTTATCCGAATCAGTGTGTTCTACAATGAAGAGGTATAATTATAGTGACAAACAAAGTCTACTATTGCCTGCAACCCTCCACAAAAGAATAACTTTTGTACAAAAACCATCATTTTGAACTTGTAAATATTCTCCAATTTTGTGGTCCATATTGGACAAACATAGTCTCCTCCATGGATAAAATTTGTGTTTTTATGCTTTCACAAGCTATTCCTTCTTTCAGATAATTGATGAGTGTAATAAATTATATATGTATACACTTTAACAAATCATTGTCACATTTGGATCAGTGTGTTCCACAATGAAGAGGTATAACTACAATGTCAAACAAAGTCCATTATTGCACCCAAGCATACATTTTATATAAAAATTACCATATTGAACTTTTAAACATTCTCCATTGTTGTGGTGATCAGGGGATCAAATTTTGCTCAAAAATTCAAAGTGATCGGAATCGCTTCAAATCGGACGAGAGCGTAGGCCTCATTGTTGCGAACCCAATGCAACTCGTTTCGTCTCAAACGGACGTCGGGAGCGAGAGATATTGCAATTTGTTCATAAAGTCAAACATGCAAAAATGTTGATGCTGACTGTACAGTCCATACAGGCTGACGTGGCAGGGCCGTACAGACCGTACGATGATGTGGCATCTGATGACATGGAAAAATTTGATTGGCAGGCATGGTCGAATGATATCGCGACACATGGCGTTTTGTTGGTCAATGGTAAGGTGCCACGTGGCCCAATCATGGGCTGCCACGTGGCACCCCTTTATTGGTTTATGATTGTTATGTAAAATTATTGGAGTCCGTGGGGTTCGACCCTCGGACATCCCCTCCACATAGTTTTCACAAAGACTGTCCGACCAATGGACCATCAGTTGTGACTTAACATATGTATGAGTTCAAATATATTTAAGTTCAAGTTATGTGACCGTTTGGTGGGGGGTCGGGCCGGGGCTTAGCCCCGACCTGCGGTCATTTGTTTTGTATATAACATATGCCATACGACCTTGTCCTCCATGGAATGGGTGCATGGAACTTTATATTTTCATTGTGTAAAAGCCCGCGGTTGTATGGGTTATTACATGTGACCATGTATGGAGCGCGGGGGGAGTTAAACAATTGTAACGGTTCTAACCACTTTTTGCCAATACGCGCAGTCCCATGACCCTCATACGCCCAGGTGCTAGGCGGTTAGGGGCTGGCGCACTCTTAACCGTCCTACGGTTGCGCCCGGTGCTGGGTTTTCACGCTATTTATTGTGTGTGTGCCAGGTTCATTCAAGAAGGGTGCAATTTGAAAATGCAGAGACAACAAGCTTGAAGGGGGAGACTTCCAGGAGGCCTAACTTCTTCGTTTTTCGACCGATTGAGGTGCCAAAAGAGCCCAGACAGGGGTTTTTGGATGCTCTGAAGCCATTGGAGTAGTCGGTTTGTCAGTTTGAGCATTGTAATACATGTTTTTGAGCACTTTTGAGAAATTAATAATAATGATCCATTGGAAGATGGACCAGGAGATGTAGCCCAAGAGAGGGGTGAACTCCTTTATCAATTGTTGTGTTTATGTGCTTATGTTCATTGATTATGTTGCTGTCTATGTGTAATTTGCATGAATAAGCCCTTATTCTATGTGTTGCAAACTGATCCATTTGCTTTAAACACATAACATTTACATTGCAATAATTTCAAGTATTTCAAGTCTTCTTCATTTTTAGATCATGTGGTTTGCTATTACTTCAACAAATGAAGTCTCCTTTAAGGACACAATTTATATCCTTTCTCTTTGACAAGTTGTTATCTCCTTGAGAGAATATATGAGTACTGTAATACATTTTATATATACATAGTTTGACAAGCTATTATCTCATCTAGAGAATATATAAGTTCTATAAAAACCATCATCATAAGAAAACACATTAAAATGGAAAAAATGATATAAAATAATTTTCCACATAAACATAACTTGTAACTTTAATGAAAAGAAAGCCTTAATTTTAAACAATAAATTGATATAAAAACATTTTAGCATAAACATAACTTACAACTTTAGGGAAAAGATAGCCTCGTTTTAAAATTTCTAATAAGCAAAACAAAATAAATTGAAATAAAAACATTTTCAAAATAAACATAACATATCATAAATTTAATGAAAATATTTTTTATTTGCATTTCTTCACATAGAATATTGTATAGTTATGAAACACAAAATGAGTGGTGAGAATAGTGCACAATTGAGAAACAATGATGATAATAAGTTGGGCACAATAAAAATCACCATCTCAAACTTTTAAATATTCTTCAATGTTGTGGTTCAATATTATTTGAACAAAAAGAATATTGTCAAATCAATTGAAATTGACAATAGTTGACATTTTTACATGCAAATAATCAACACTTTTATTTTAAAGCAAAATAAATTGATATAAAAACATTTTCAAGATAAACATAAGATCTTATCTATAACTTCAATGAAAAGGTTGTGCATGTGCCATTTTTGTCAAAATTGTCGAAATAACTAAGTTGATTATGGATTTGATAGTATGTTGAAGCTATAATGATCTTTTATATGATGGACTACCTTGTGTACCCTGGTTTTGGCATGACTAAAGATCTGATTGTTTGATTAAATGATAGTTTTAAAGGAGCTACTAATTTTAGGGATTTTATGTAAAGTCTTGATGAATTTTAATGGAATATATAGTTAAGTAATATGTGCATTCTATTGATTGTGTTGCCCCCAGTTGCATTAAATGTAGAAAAGAGATGGATTTATCAAATCTTGGAGTTTGTTTCCATTGATTAGATATGTTGTCATGGCCGACTAAATCCTATGTGAAAGGAGGAGAATTGATCAAAGAATAAGAAAACATTTCACTAAAATATGGATCATTAGAGTTACAAGTGTATGAATTGTGTTTGAAGCAATGTTTGGATCATACAATCATGACCAGCCTGGACTAGGATTTCAATTGGGTGAATGATCTATGAAAGAGATCATTGGTCAATATGTTGAGTGCTATCTTCCTTATAGAGTATAGAAGTAAGGTCCCTAGTGTATTTAGTTCATCTTGATTATTGGAGTTTGTTATTGTGGTAGATAGACCAAGGTTCTTCTCCTCAAGGTTTGTTGATAGAAAATCTATATGTTTTGCATAACATTGGAGAAGATATATTTCTATTTCAGGTATTTGAAGCATTGACAATAATGCTCGTTATTGTTGTGCATTATAGCACAATTGATTTTTAATTCCATTGTTGTAGAAGATTAGACCTAGGTATTATAACATATTAGTTGCATTATCACTTTGGAAGTATATATTGCTATTGTTTGGTTATATGAGCTTTGGAGGCAACATGTTGTCACTTCTATGGTGCTTGTCATTATTTAAATTAAATACTGGGGACCTGTATCCTTGGGGATTTATTATTTTGTTGGTATATCAATGTTGTGTTGAGTTTATTAATGACACATTCAAGTTTATATTTTTTGCCTCGGTGAATATTGACTAGAAAATTGCAAGAATGGACTTATAAAGTTTTGATTCCTATTTAAATATGGGTGGATTTTATTTTATTTTTGAAGAAATTGGAGGGATACCATGATCACATTTGTACAAAAAATATTTCCTTGCAAAATACTATTACTCAATGTTGGATAGAGTATGGATGATTCAAGGATAAGATTAATGGGTTGGATAAATCCAATACCTTGCTTGAGAATGAAGCTACCTTCTTGTAGGTATCTTTTGATGAGATTCATGAAGAATATGCTCCCCCTCCAAGTGGATAATTTTTGTTTGTTTGATGAGTAATAGGATTCAAAGAAACATTATGATATTTTATTTTTGTAGATGGCTAATAAAGAAGAGACTATTTAGGGATTGTGGAATTGCAAAAAGGGTCTTGAACTAGAAGTTAATTGACTGCATAATGTTGTGAAGAACTCTAATGTTGAGGATATTTGTGGTGCCCCTCCTAGATTACTTGTTATACAATTGTTCATGATGATGCATCTAATGATATTGTTGGTAGTCTTGTTGATTGTAAGAAGAATGATGTTGATAGGGTGGCCTCTTCTCATGCCCTATTGGAAACTATTGTTGAGTTTTCTTAGTAGTTTGAAAAACATACTATAGGTATTGTGTCATGATTGAGTAAGATGGGATATACTAGTGATGGACTTGGGGAGGGTGGATATATTATTGTTTTTTAAATTATTCTTGAGCTTAGATTAGCTAGAGAAGGTCTTGGATATGATGGGACTTCATTGACAAGTACAAGTGGATTTACACTGAGTGTTGTTTTGTTTGATGTAGGAGAAAGTCAGTCGATTAAGTTAAAGGAAAAACAAAAAAATGATGATGACTTTGTTGAGTCTACTAAATATTTGGTTGATAATCATATGGAAAATTGGAAAAATGTTGTTGCTAAATTATAGAAATACCTTCCACCTATGGTTGAGTATGGATTTGAGCTTTCACCTTATTTTTAGTAGAAATAAAGATCCATAGCATATCAACATCCTTATAATAGATATTAGAGAAATATGTCCAGGAATCAACATTCATGGAATGGAGGTAGTAATTCTTATAGGTCTTTGTAGAAGAGGAGTGAAAGGAAAAGAAATTCCCAATGCATACTACCAAGGTTAAGTGTGGTTTGATTGATGACTGGTCATATCAATATTTAATAGTTTCATGCAAACTTCCAATAATTGTATATGATTGATTGTACAATAATATAGTTCTCCTTTTTTTTCTTTTTGATCCGTTGGTCTACTAGTCAACTAAGGTTTGAGAGATTATATCAGTATTGTAAGTTTCAACTGAAGATGTTTTTAGATAGATATGTTGTTCAATATATTTTTCTTTATCAACACTTGCCATTCTACCAATTAAAAGGAATATTATGCATGAGGAAGGATCAAATAATAGTTCCCCATACTACCCAAAAATTGAAATACTATTCTCAAGTAAGGGTTGATCAACCCTTCCCCATGCTAAACCTCAATGAAAATACTATCCTTGAAAAAGGGTCAATCGACGCTTACCCAGATACTCCCTTGATGAGAATTATATTATTGAGGAATTATGATTTGATCCTTCCTCATGCACCTACACAAAAAGAATACTATGATCAAGAAAGGGTCAGACGAACCTTCCTCATTCTCCATGTAAATGAAAATACTATGATTTAGAAATGGTCAATTGGTGATTTAGAAAAGGTCGATCGACCCTTCCTTGATATCCTCCAAGATGGTAATAAAGTTAGGAAGATTTGTAAAATTAGTTAGGAAGAAGAGTATCCCCTGGATGACCCTTCTTGATCCCCTAGGAAATAATACCATGCTTGAGTAAGGGTTAGTTGACCCTTTCCCATGTGCCTCCAAGATGAAAGTAATATGATAGAGTAAGGGTTAGAGGATATTCCTTCAATGTCCCCTAGACATTTTTATACTTGAGGAAGGGTCAATTGACCCTTCCTTAGTATCCTGATCTATACACAAATTATGCTTGAGAAAGGTCGATTGACTATTTTCTAGATACGCTACGATGTGATTACAATATTTGAGTAAGAATCACCTAACCCTTATCCATGTTCCCCCTTGATGAGAATATTGTACTAGAGGAATGATCAACTAGAACTTCCTGTTGGGTATGTGTTATATTCTTTGTATGTGTGTGTGTGTGGGTGCGTCAGATACGACAACTGCGTCTGATGATCCCTTCACCTAGGGCTCTGTCATGTGCACAGGGCGCTTTCCTAGGGGGGGGAAGGTATGCCCCCCCCCCCAGTTATGCGCAACATTCAGCACTGGGCGGTAGCTCGAGGCTGATGGGGTTCGGGGCAACGCCCCGAAATTTTTTTTTGGGCGGTTTTTGCTATTTTTAGCTGATTTGTAAATTAATCCCGTATTAAGGGATTAGGGTTTTGGTATCTACGGAATACCTAAAAACATTGTATATATTGTATGGCGAATGGTGAAATTCGATATAATGAAAATAAGA
>ML779125.1:1147368-1158574 GCA_009831015.1 Picea engelmannii | reverse complement strand
GAGAACATGCCAAAGTGTCTTAGAAAATAAAACTATGACCACTGTAAGTAGCATAAAATTGTGACCATTGTATGTAGATGCAAATCAACACGTCATAATTTAAACCAACCCAACCCAATTGTGGATGACAAGTGGTTGGCATTATTTTTTTAGTGGTGAATTTCAAAGATTGGAATTTTGTCTACAAAACAACTTAGAGGCTAGTGTATGGTGTCGAGTGATTCAAGTTTGAGAAATTTTGACCACTTTTGTTAAATGGTGTGTAATTATTCTCCATGGTTATTCAGTACACACTACTCTATAGTACAAATTGAAGCATATCTATCTTAATAGTTAATCGATAATAAATAAATAAACATGTCAAAATGTCTTAGAAGAAATAATTGTGAGGATTGTCGGTCACTGTAAATAAACATATCATAATCGAAAGGAGTAGCTAAAATATAAAAAATTGACAACTTACTGTTTGGTATGGTGTAGGTAAGACAATTACTTGTCAGGACAAGGATTTGTCACTATGAACGAAAATGACAAGAAGCTTGCTCGGTTAAGAGTGGCATTAGAGGCGAGGGGTGATGGAAAATGTTATTGCCCTTGCTATGATTGCAGAGGCTTTAAAAAAAAAAGACTTTTAATAACAACAGCTCAAAGACATTGTAGGGAGAAGGGGCATGCCAAAGGGGGTTATGAATATCGTTCCTTGGTAAGAGGATTCAATATTTAATGTATTCTCTGTAATAATCAGTATGCCATGAATTTTAGTAATATTTTTTATTGGGATTTTTATATTTTCTATACACACTAACTTTTCTACATTGTTTTTAAATATATAGATGATTCCCACAAAATGTCGAACTCCAGAGAGTTATTTGCCAAGTACTAGCATAAATACTCCTTTACAGGATGATGAACTTTGAGATCGGAATATTGAAGTTGTTGATCAAGTTATTAATGATGATATGGATGGAGATAATGTTAGTGATTCAAATCAGGAAGATGATATACATAGATTGATCCAAGACACATTTTCTCTAATGGATGAGAATAACCAGGATACTAGTCATGATGTTGATCCTCTACTTGAGAAGTCACATCAACCTCTTTATGAAGGCTCAACAACAAATCTTTTATCTGTTATATTGTTGTTGGTGAACCTGAAGGTTTTGAATGTTTTATCAAACACATGCCTCACACAAATACTAAGGTATTTAATTTATTAATTATTTATGCCTGCATGTTCACAAATACTTAAAAGGTTCAATTTTTTCCTATATTGCTATTGTTTTCTAATTTGTAAATTAGTATATTGGATGAGATATTGATGATTGATATTTTTTACATTGACTTATTGTTTATAATTTTGTAGATTGTTAGGTGAATTTCTATTACCGACGTCAAATATTTTTCCATGCACATATCGAGAAATATTCGTGATTATGAAATAAATTGGAATGGACTATCAGGCTATTGATGCATGTCCTAATGATCATATCATATATTATGGACAATATGCATTAGAAAATGAATTCCCACAATGTCAAATAAGTAAATATCGAACCAATAAAGTGTCAAAGAAGGTGCCTCACAAAGTTCTTCATTATATTCCGATAATTCCACGTTTCCAGTGGTTGTTTAGGTGCCAAAGTATAACACAGTTTATGGATTTCCGTGCAAAGAAAAGAAGTGGATATGATGTTCTTCGAATGCCTTCATATGGTTCTGCATTGAACTACATCGAAGAAAAGTGGCCAATTTTTAAAGAAGAACCTCGTAATGTTAGACTTTCGTTGGCAACTGATGGTGTCAATCCATTTGGAGAGCTTCGTACTGCATACTCAATGTGGCCTATTTTTGTTATAAACAATAACCTTCCTCGGATGTCGATCAAGAGAGAGAACAATGTTGGCAATGATTGTTCCAGGTATTTAATTATCTTTTATTTGCTTTAAAGTATGACAAAATATATCATTTCTTTGTTTCGTGCATGGTAATTGTTTCTTTTATATATAATGACGTCTAGATAAGTATAATTAATCATGCAGTATGTTGAACCAATTAGGTAGGTACCAGGTTAAAGATATGAATGTATATATTGAGCCTCTTATCGATGAGTTGTTGAAGTTATGGGATGGCGTCACTATGTATGACATCTCTAGACCAATAGGGAAAAAACGATTTCAATTCCATGGAATACTATCATGGACAATTCATGATACTCCCGAGTTAACACATTTTTGTGGTATATTGTTACTTTATTTTGTGATTTAATATTATATATATTTATTGAAAATATCATGCATTATTTTAAATTGTAACTCTAATTTGACGCTACATTAATTCATATATCTTGTAGGTCTTCAAACAAAGGGTAAATTTGCATGCCTAGTTTTTGGTCCGAGAATAAAATCTCGTCGTTCAAGGAGTTTAGGAAAGGAAGTGTTTGATGAGTATAGGAACTTTATGCCTAAGAACCATAGTTATCGAACTACAGACAAAGAAAATTTCAATGGTAAAGAAGAAAATGGAAAAAAACCACAAAGAATGACACCTCGCCTATGGATGTTGGAATATATTAGAAATCGTCAAGGTACGCAAATTATTTATGTATGACATATTATATAAATCTTTGGTTAATTTCATTAGTATCAATTTCATTTTGTCCCATTAATTAGTGTTAATTTCAATTTTTTGATGTTTCATGAATGTTGTTAAGGCACGAATGGGCTTTCACGAGGAATGAAAAGTTACCTGATGCAATTCTGTAGATTGTCATACTACGAGCACCTACAAATAGTTCATTTGTTTGATACAATGCATATCGGGAAGAACATAACAGAATTGTTATGGAGAATATTAGATGGAAGGACTGACAAAGAGAGAATTGGAAAGATTTTTTGTGACATCCAGGAAGCTAATCACACATTGCAAAGTGTTATTATTAATTCTAATGGCGATGGTCGTGAACATAATACTAGTCTTCCTTGGTTATTGACGGAGCAACAAAGAAATATTGTAAAAGAGGTCATTCGAAAAATTAGGTTTCCGATGGGGTTTTCGTCGAACATACAAAATATCTTAACGAAAAAAGGTGATTTTGGTGGGGTTAAAACACATGACTAGCATACATTCATTAAGATAATTATTAGGTTATAATATATTTCCTTATTGGTATGCATTTTTTGGAAACAAATAATAATTATTTGTTTTTTGTTACAGTACGTTCTACCTTTATCTCTCCCAGATGACTTTGACAACAACATAAAACAAATTATTTATGTACTTGGCAAATACATGAGGTGAGTATTGTTTTATAAGGAAAATGGACTTCTTATGTGATTTGTAGAGGAACTTATTGACATATTATGTTTTATTTTCAAATTTATGTATGCCTTGATATTATTTTATTGCATCAACATTTGTAGGTGGCTATCATCAAAATAAATCCATAAAGAAGATATAAGGTATTGGAATAGAGAAATTACCCACCTAATGTGTCAAATGAAATAGTATCTACCTCCATCATTTTTCAATGCACAAGAACACTACCTCATACACCAAGTTGAGGAGATTGAATTATGTGGACCAATACACACAAGGTCGATGTGGATGGTGGAGAGGGAGTTGAAGTCACTGAAGGCTTTTGTTAGACAAAGAGCACGTCCAGAGGATTCTATTGTTGAGGGATATATGGTATATCAATGCATGGTGTATATTAGTCAATATATACCTAAATTAGTAGAAAATGTGAATGTGCCTCGCATTTGGCATCTCGAATCCATCAACAAATTTGAAGGGGAGGTCCTATTGGGGAAAGGTAAAATGAGGAGTTTGAAATGTAATTATTAGATGTTGACATAGATTTAATATATTACACATTTATGAAATTATTCCTTTAATAACAATAGCTAATTAATGATATTAAATTGTTATTCTATCATATAGTTTCTCGAGAGTGGGATGCTTTACATTTATACATTGCAAACAACCTTGATTGGATGGAGCATTGGATAGAATATACTAAAGAATACTTCGGTAGCTTATCATGGGAAGGGGTGAGTAAGATGATTAAAACAGTGCAGCGTCATCGAGATCAATTTCTTTATCTTACATCAAGGGAAGTTGATTTAGCCATTGGTTTAAAAGATAAACAGGCAAGTTAAATTTTGTACCCACATTTTCCTAGTTTTTTCCCAAATTTTCAATGTATTTGGTTTGTTTAATTTTTGAAATATATATTTAGTAAGTCCTATATGAGGATTATTAATTGGCAATGTATTTTTTACTTGTTGTCCATGTTGCAGTTGAAACATCACAAGGCTATGTGGTGTAATGGTCGTAAATTTTTGTTAGGGTCCTAACCCGCACATAGGTAGAACAATATATTCGGATGTAATAAAGGTCAATATTAATAAAGCCTTTCAATAAAATAGAATAAGGCGAATGTAAGAAGACCTAATAGAAGCTTCCACTTCTAGAAGGATCTTCATCTATATGCTTCTTTTTAGTATAAATAGGAGTCAAGGGTATGAGAACCCTAGCTTGGATATTATTGTAATAGAGCTCTGCTCAACTGGAGGTTGCCCCCTCAAAGAGGCCCGTGAACATTTCTTTCAGATTCAAAGTGTTATTTATGTTATTATTCTCTTATCATTTCAGTGCTATTGTGGTGAATGTTCTGGTTATATTGTTGTTATTCTTCCATTTCTAGCATTTTATTTTTGTTCTACATACATTTTATATTTGGTATATTACAAGTGGTATCAGAGCACTTTCCTCGGCATAAAGTGTGGGTTAATTTTTTTTTTCAGGGTAGAGACGTATTCCGATGTCTTTAAGCCACAGAGATATGTCATTACGCGCATAAACGCACGGTTGAGGGATTCATACATGCAGGAAATACAAGTGGTACTTAAGCGCACATCTATTGTCCACCCTTGTAACCCCTGTTGGTACCCCTTCGACTGGTAGCGCATAAGACAACACCTATGTACGGATCGACCTATATTACCTGAAGCCCTCTTTAGATAAATCGATCAGCTTCCTGACTGCTATAGTGTCACCGAGAACAACACTCAGGAAGATGCTCTCTAGTACTTGGGTATTCGGGTAGTACGGCTAAGGGTACAGTATATCCTCCTTAGTTAGTACCCTGAGATATTGGGCCGAGTACTACTGTTGGACCCCACACATATATCAGAGAGCTATAGCACAGGGAAAACCCTTGTTTGTAGAACCCTTGAATACCTAACCCTTGGGGACAAAAAAATAAACAAATTAAAACAAACAAGATCTATTGTTGCGCAACTATGTTCGGGTTGCCAAGTAAATACACATTTCTTTCTAGTTAAGCATTTGGGCATTTCCTCTCTGTATTATTCTTTAGACCGGAGTATAACTCCACAGGTGTAAAAAAACCTAAAAAAAATTCTGGAAATGTTTTCACCATTATTTGAGACCTATTCCATTGAATTCGTCTCTTCACCCTTATCACATTCATCCATATCATTTTTTGGAAAAAATTTTGACCCCACCTGCCCCTTTTCAGTGCCCCCATCCTCATGGCCCATACCCGTAGCCAAGACTTGGAAGCACGCTTCAACACCTTGCAATCTGGTCTCATTGAAACCCAACAAGAAGTGAAACAACTCAGTGCCAATGTTGTCGCCATCAATACAACCATGCAATCCTCAATGGAGGAAATCAAACAAGACCTCACCACCCAGCTTGAATCAGTCTTTTCGGCACTCTACACCAAACTGCATATCCCTACAGATAACCCTTCCTCTTCCTCACCTCCACATCCTGAAGGTGACCATTCCTCTCATTCCCATAACTTTCAGAACCATCACTTTCAACGTGACCTATGCCTTCAAAGTGACCAAATTTGATGGCTCGGACCCCACTAGTTGGGTAACCCAAATGGAACATTATTTCTCTTTATATGAAATTAAAAATGACTTGGACAAACTCTAGTATGGTTTTCTCCATCTATATCAAGAACGGTGGAAATGGTGGTAATGGAGAAAAACTTCTCGTCAAGGGTATATTGCTTGGACACACTTTGTGGAAAATATTTATGAACACTTTGACACCGACACCAACCATTTGGGCCATTTGACAAAGTTGAAACAATTAGGAATAGTGGAAGACTTTATAGCTACCTTTAAGCGCCTACCTTTTAGAGCAGAGGGCATGTCTGATGCCTTTTTCCGAGAGTGTTTTATCAGTGACCTCAAGGATGAGATTTGGGCCCATGTCCTCATGGCTTGGCCTCAGAGTTGGGTGGAGGCTACTAAAAGAGCTAAAGAAGCACAATAGGTTATATCTTCTCAAAACCGAAAACCCTCCTTTATCCCTCACCCTAAAATAGTAAATCCCACTACTCCCTCTACTCCACTAAATATCCAAAAATTGACCAAGGCTGAAATGGTTGAATGCCAACTCAAAGGCCTTTGTTATAACTGTGATGACAAATATTTCTCGGGCCACAAGTGTAAAGAACAAAATCTTTTTATGGCCATCTCTAAGGATATTTCGGAAGAGGATGTAGAAACTCCCCTTGTGTCCGATTCACCTGAATCCACTGACATAACCCCTCCCTCAGACCCTCCCGAAGTAGAACCAGACATTTCCCTCAATTCTCTCACTGGATTCTCCACTCCCCAAACCATCAAGCTAATAGGTTACATCAAGCATCAAAAGGTCATCATTTTGGTTGATAGTGGAAGCACCCATAATTTTATTCATCGTCACATTACCCAAGAAACTCATTTCTACATCCATGTCGTCAATAATTTCCAAATCATGATTGTCAATGGTGGTTCCATGAAATGTGGAGGGCATTGTGAAAATGTGTGTCTCCAAATTGGTGACTACCACCTAAAATCCCATATGTTTTCTATCGACATGGGAAGTTTTGACATTGTGTTGGGTGCAGACTGGCTAAGGACTTTGGGTTCCATTCTCATGGATTTTAAAGACTTAACCATGCAATTTGACCAGGAGGGCCACCAATATAAGTTCCAAGGCATCACCGTCGGTTCACCTGAGATCATTAGTTCCCATCGCATGGAAAAGATGCTCAAAAAAGGTCATTCTGGTGTTATTACCCAACTCCATGCCATACAAGCAACAGAGACACCCTCGATCCTGCAAGATGTCCAAGCCATCCTTTCTAAACATCAATTTCTCTTTTCCACTCCCCAAGGACTCCCTCCTTCTCGTGGTGTTCATGATCATTCCATTCCCCTTGTACCTGGAAGCCTTCCTCCCAATATCCATCTGTATCGTCACCCCTTTTCCCAAAAAAATGAAATTGAGAAAATGGTCCAGGAACTCCTTAATGCAGGCGTTATCTACCCTAGTACGAACCCCTACTCTTCTCCTGTGGTCATGGTCCTGAAGAAAGAAGGTTCTTGGAGAATGTGTCTTGACTTCTGTTCCCTCAACAAACTTACCATCAAAGACAAATTCCCCATTCATGTCATTGATGACCTCTTGGATGAATTGAGTGGCTCCCAATTCTTCACTAAATTGGATCTTCATTAGGGATACCACCAAATACGTATGAACAAGCCAGACATTCCCAACACTTCCTTTAGAACTCATGAGGGTCACTATGAGTTTTTTGTCATGCCCTTTAGCTTGTGCAATGCCCCCTCCACCTTCCAAAGCCTCATGAATCATGTCTTCCATCCTTTTCTCTGCCATTTGTCTTAGTTTTCTTTGATGATATCCTCATCTATAGAAAAACCTGGGCATACCATCTTGCTCATGTGGATCAAGTTCTCCATCTACTCTCTCAGCACCAAATTTTCCTGAAACAGTCTAAATGTGATTTTGGCACCTCAGAAGTAGAATACTTGGGTCATCTAGTTGGCAAGGATGGCGTCAGGGTGGATCCTAAAAGGATTGAAGCTATGAAATACTGGCCTCACCCAAAGACTCTTAAGATCTTGCGTGGATTTCTGGGCTTAGCAGGGTATTATCGCAAGTTTGTTAAGAATTATGGGAAGATTGTAGCACCTCTCACTGCTCTCCTAAAAAAGAACTATTTCACTTGGACTCCAGCCACTGCTCAAGCTTCTCAAACCTTGCAGATGGCCATGTGCACCACTCCAGTCCTCGCCCTTCCTGATTTCACAAAGACCTTTGTGTTGGAATGTGATGCCTCAGGGAAAGGAATTGGTGTTTTCCTTATGCAAGAAGGTCGACCTTTGGCCTTTACCAGCAAGCAACTATAAGAAAGAAATCTGGGCAAATCCATCTATGAAAAGTAAATTTTGGCTATTCTACATGCCGTTGATCTTTGGTTCCCTTATCTATGGGGGTAACGTTTCCAAATTAAGATAGACCATCAAAGCCTCAAGTATTTTATGGAACAATGTGTTTCCTCCCCGGAACAACAAAAATGGGTGACTAAACTCTTTGGATATGATTATGAGATCATTTACAAGAAATTCAAAGACAATGTGGTTGCGGATGCACTTTCCCGCAAATATGAAGATGAAGGATCCCTTTTTTCTCTTTCATTCATTGTACTATATTGGTTCCAAGCCGTTCACCAGGAATGGCTACAAGATCCCAAAAGTTCGTAGCTGATCCAACAATTGCATTCCAATGCTCCAGCTTCCCCAGGGTACTCTTGGCTCCATGATGAAATTCGATACAAAGGTCGTTTGTATTTAAGTAAACAATCAAAGCTTAAATCCATGGTACTTTCTGAGCTTCATGCTACACCCACAACAGGGAACTCTGGGTTCACCAAAACCTATGACAGGGTCAAACGTTCCTTTTTCTGGGATGGTATGAAATAGGACATTCGTAATTTTGTCACTGAATGTGATGTGTGTCAACACAACAAGGGAGAAATAGTCAAATCTCCAGGCACACTAAAACCTCTCCCATTTCCACCTGCTATTTGGAAGGATATCTCTATGGATTTTATTACCGGCTTACCCAAATAGGGAAATAAACCAGTCATCATGGTGGTTGTTGATTTCCTTTCCAATTATGCTCATTTATGCACCCTTCAACACCTGTTTATAGCATCCACGGTGGCTCAAATTTTCATGGATCAGGTCTTCAATATTCATGGCATGCTGCACTCTATTGTTTCTAATCGCGGCAAAACTTTCACAAGCAATTTTTGGCAAGAACTATTCAAGATACAAGGCACCAAATTGCATCTCAGCACAACTTATCATCCCTAGACCGATGGCCAAACGAAAGTTGTCAACAAGTGTTTGGAAACATATTTGAGGTGTTTTTCCTTAGAAAATAAAAATCAGTGGGCTCAATGGTTACCCGTCGCTTAATGGTGGTACAACACTTCATACCATACAACTACACGCATGAATCCTTTTGAAGCGGTATATGGACAGAAGCCACCTTTAGTTCTCTCATATTTACCGGGTGCCTCAAAGGTCCAGGAGTTTGACCTAACACTTACAACTCAAGAGGCTATTCTCCGTACCCTCAAAGAGAATTTTTTCATGGCATAGAATCGCATGAAGCAACAAGCAGATCAAGGTCACTCTAAACGTCAATTTGCAGAAGGGGATCAGGTGTTTCTTTGACTGCATCCTTACAAGCAAACTTCCCTCAAGGCGAAGCATTGTCAGAAGCTAGTGCCCAAATTTTATGGTCCTTATACCGTTCTCAAGCATGTGGGACAAGTAGCCTATCAATTAGATTTTCCCAGCCATTCGAAGCTACATCCTGTTTTTCACATTTCATGCTTAAAGAAGGTGATTAGCGCTAAGTGCCAAATTCAGACCAACCTTCTAGAGTTAGTTGAAGAAGGATCCATTTGGATACAACTAGAAGTAGTTTTGGACCAACGTGAGCGTCGCCTACATCAGAGAACCATCAAGGAATTTCTAGTCCAGTAGAAATATACAACTCTAGCAGATGCCACTTGGGAATCAACTACCATTCTACAACAATTTCATCATCTCAAGCATTGAGGACAAGGATTTTTTTAAGGGGGAAAACATTTTAGGGTCCTAACCCACACATAAGTAGAAAAATATATTCAGATGTAATAAAGGTCAATATTAATAAGGCCTTTCAATAAAATAGAATAAGGCAGATGTAAGAAGACCTAATAGAAGCTTCCGCTTCTAGAAGGATCTTCCTCTAGATGCTTCTTTTTAGTATAAATAAGAGTTGAGGGTATGAGAACCCTAGCTTGGATATTATTTTAATAGAGCTCTTCTCAACTGGAGGTTTCCCCCTCGAAGAGGCTTGTGAACATTGCTTTCAGATTCAAAGTGCTATTTATGTTATTATTCTCTTATCATTTCAATGCTATTGTGGTGAATGTTCTGGTTATATTGTTGTTATTCAGCCATTTCTATCATTTTATTTCTGTTATGCATACATTTTATATTTGGTATATTACAATTTCATTTCAAAATGTTGGATGATAATATGAAAACCTCAGATTGTGGGATAACTATAGTGTTTAAGGTCACCAACATTTCTTCTAGAAGTGACAAAAATCCAGAAGAAATTAAGAATAGGTACTATGGCCATTTGGAGGATATAATTGAGTGTGATTTTAATTCCTTTAAAATAGTTTTGTTTGAGGTTAAATGGTACAGGCTACAGATGCATGAACGTGATCCTGAAAGAATTGTTATTAAGCATGATAATGGATTTACCATGGTTAATACAAGGGCATTTGAATCGGGTACATAGCCTTATTTTCTTCCAAGTCAATGTGAGCAAGTATTTTACTCAGAGTTACCTGGTAAAGCAGATTGGTCATACATTGTTAGATATGATCGAAGAGGAAGACCGATAAAGTATAATCATGTAGCCAAGGATGAATATAATAATGAGGAAGAAGATCATGATTATGCAGATCAAGAGCAGGTGGCTCATATAGTCGATGTTTCAGACGAAGAAGTTGAAGAAGTTGATCATCCAAATGTAGGAGACGATGATCTCATTGATGATATCGATAACTATGTTAGCAAAAATGACGTTGATGATGATGATGAAAGGAATGATCCTTTCACAAATATTGATTCTGAACCAGATCTTGATACAGATGTTGAGGTGGATGAAGAAGAAGATGATTGATATTTAATTATTGAAAAGAAGAGGTATGTGTTTATATCTTTTATATGATCTTTATCTGTTTTTATTTTGTATAATATAGTATATGATACATTTTCTTTAGAATTTCAAATTAGGT
>ML779125.1:1051843-1142208 GCA_009831015.1 Picea engelmannii | reverse complement strand
ATATATTATATAATTTATAATTTATAATTTATATTATATATAAATAAATAATTAAATAAAAAATAAAATAAAGAACCAAAAAGAAAAACAAATAAAAAAACAACATACAAAATAACAAAGATTTGAAAAAAAAAGAACATTTGAACTTGGTACTCTCGTGCTCATTAGTTGCACGCGGAGTAGAGAGGAAGAGGGCACGCAAACATGCAGAGGAGGAGGAGGGCACATGCAGAGGAGGATGGAATTCCAGGAGGAGGGCACGTCAAGAGGAGGGAACATGCAGAGGAGGAGGGTACATGCAGAGGAGGAGGGAACGCACACAGAGGAGAAGGAGGGCACGCACGTAGAGGAGAAAGAGGGAACACACAGAGGAGAAGGGCGAGGATGGTGAGTAACTCTAACTTTGGTGCTTTGAGATTGGGCCTTGGGCCCATTATTTTTTTAAAACCCTGCAGATAAACCTTAGTAAGACCATTATTTTTTTTTAAACCCTACAAATAAACCTTATTAAGCCTGAGAGCATAAGACCATATTTTTTTATTTTCCCAACTTGTAACATTTTTTCCCCAAATTCCATATTTTTGTCGATCATAACATTTGGCATTAGAAATCAGCTACCTAGTGCTATTTTGGAAGATAACATTCTAAACCATGATTGAAACAACGAATTGCAATTTCCTTTTAAGAAACCAAGGACACTCAAAACCACTATGTAGCATATAATCAAATGCCAAAGTGAGTAGAAATGCATGTGCAATGATGTTGCCACATTTGGTCTAGAACATGACTTCATCTCAATGATAAACATAAATAATGTGAAAACCCAAATCTTGGAATATTGTACCCTTGAAATCAGTAAATCATGCATATACAATGTCAGATACTCAATGGATGGAAGGAAACCTTATAACCCAATTGAATTGTGTGATTCACTAGTTGAAGTGAATCACTTATTAATAGTTGTTCCATTAGTGATCGGGCATAAGAGGATGTCTTACAATTGAGTGGTTGATTTCTTAAGTTGAGCACTACTGAGAATCTTGTTGACTATCCTAGACACTTCTAGACATCAGGTACACTGAATTGACAGTGTTAATATACCATAGACCCAATATTTATGTAAATGTGTTCATATTTCCCCTAAGTGAAATTATGTACAACTTCATAAACCTCCTTAAAAACTTGTGTGCTCCAATAGGAGTTGATTGTGATAATCACATCTAGGAGGCACATTATTCCAAGTCAACATGTCACTTTAGCACCTACAAAACTTTAGTGGCAATATTGTAGAATGTTTTTTGATGTGTAAACAAAGGTGTAAATGGGAGTGACCTAGGAAACTTCTTGTGGAGTATTGTTGGAGATTTATGGACACAACGAGATTTGACATTGTTGAAAGCTAAATCTTCCTATAACTATAGTGTGAATGAAACTACAATAAAAGGATCCTTTATCCTTTATACATGCTTTCAACATTACCATGCAAGCAATCCTTTATCCATGCTTTCAACATTGAAAATTAGTACCGAGGCACCCTATTTTCTATCACTCTATAAACACTAACCCTATTTCCAACCCTAATCCTTCAGACCATGTTACTAGACCAAGGCCTTCTCCTACTCACCTCAATACCATACATTTAATAGTTGTTCATCCTCCATCCCAAACTAATGATGTCACTACCATTAAAATCACACACTTTCTATGACAAATTTTCATGTATTAAAACAATAGGTTGGATCAATATTCTTATATATCTTAAGACCCAGTCCCCCTCATAGAGTGCTCCCCTCCATCAGAGCCAAAGATTATTAGCTTACAAAAATCCAACACAAAATACCCCGAGATCCCTCCCCTCCATATCATTACCTTACAAAACCCCAACACAAAATAATTGATGCAGTAATATTATGTTTTCCACAAGACTCTTCCAAGACACTATGATTATGACATTTCTCCACTTGATTGTTCTAATTTTATCCTAGGTCTCCCATGCCAAAAACAATGTAGGGATCTCTATGATGATAAAATTAATACATATACTCTCTTCAAATATGGAAAAGAATATAAATTAACCATTTCTACTATTTCAATTTCTTACCCTAGCACATTTCAACAACTTAAAACATGCATAAATGTATATCTTTACATGTTCTTCCTCCAATGGATAAAACCACACCACTTATCTCACAATCCCTATATCTTAGTCCTTGTCCCAAACCATCCTCACTACCAATATCCTATAGTCCTCTCATTACAATACCCCAATGCTTATTTATCCATTTTCCATGCCTCCCCCTCCATAACATTACCCTATATATTCTCTCTTAGATGAATTCCCCAATGCTCTATATTCAATCCTTTCTATGCATCAATCCCTTATAGTTGAAAGGAAAATATATTATCATCATTTTTTATTTCATTCTTAAGCATCATGTTCCTAGGCTCAATGCCCCATTAATAATTGATCTCATTTTTCAGTGAGATCTAGTTCTTTTGGAATGTGCCCTATCACCGAGATCTATGTTAGCACTTACTTTCAACTATATTCCTACTTCAGTCTAGAATTTAAGTTGAAGTATTTCTTATGGAATATATCTAGGGATTTGGTTATTTGAGCATGATCATCCCACTCAAATTTTCCCTTGGTGTTGTGTTAGGCCAATTATTCAATGAAAATCATTTCCCCATACCATATGTTTGTAGCCTAGAGTGGGGATTCTCTTGTTGGTGTGCCCTAGTCTATCACCCCTCAACAACTAGTGTGGTAGGGTTCTACAATAGCTATGGTTTTCACCACTCCTCCACTCAAATTACAAAGATACTTTGAATTTCACCAAGGGTCCTCACAGAGAATCCTCTTTCACTGAGACTAATCATCTCAAGCACTATTACATCTAGATCTCATGAAATTGTTAATAGGATCCCTAATAAAAAACATAAGCACTCACTTTTACAAAAATATAGAGGACAAACGAATGGAGAAGCCATAGATTCCTAGATTAGTAGCCTCACATTACACTTCTAGATTTTCCCAAGCTCAAATATTTATCCTTACAATAAAATATCTACAAGGAATCATTCAAACTTGGTGAAAAAGTCAATTTATAATTCTACATTTAACTCAATCTTTTACTTCCAAATGCATGACAAAGTCCATCAATACATGGAATCCATTATGTGACACTATCACATAGCAATTTTATCCCCTATTCTATCTAGAAAATATCATGTGCTAATGGTTATAACTTCATCAAGCCTAGTAATACAATACATGGAAGTGTTCACATAACTACACATCCAACTCTAGATTCCATATCCATATTAGGTAATTATTCTCAAATTTAGTTTTGGATTATTGGTTGTTTTTTTTCTTAAATTGTTTTGTTTGAAAGAGTTTTCATTGACTAAGCCTTTAACCATTCTCTACCAAGGTACCATATTTTCTATCACTCTACTAAACCTAACCCTATTGCCAATGCTAATCTTTTGAACCCTCTTACTAGACCAAGACCTTCTCCCACTCGGCATCAAAACCGTAAATTTACTAGTTGTTCATCCTCCAAACCAAACCAAGGATGTAACTTCTAATAAAGTCACACATTATGTGGCAGATTGTCATATATTAAAACATCATGTTGGATCAATCTTCTTAGACCCCCCCCCCCCCATAGATCCCTCCCTTCCATCACATCTAGAAATCATTACCCTACCCAACTAAGACATTTCTCCTTCTTTGCATTCAAGACAATGCCATTCAATAACTTGACATCCTTTTCACAATTCACTAGTTGTTCATCCTCCAAACCAAATCAAAGACATCACTTCCAATAAAGTCACACATTCTATGACAGATTGTTATGTCTTAAAACATCGTGTTGGATCAATATGTTTAGACACCCCCCATAGATCCCTCCCCTCCAACATTACTGCCAACTTGAACCTTTCCTCCATTCCCCACAAACCACTAAAGGCACTTTCCAAATATGTGAAATTCCAGGATCATGGATTTCTAAACTATCGATCCCCACTTGAACTCTTTGATATGTCTCAAATCTAGTTCTCCACTGAGCGTCGGGGGATATGAAAATATATGCAACTTTATGCAACTTATATGCAACTATATGCAAATTTATGCAACAATGCAACTTATGCAACTATATGCAACTATATTGCAACAATTTCGTATGCAACTATATGCAAATATGAAACTATATGCAACTATGCAACATGCAACTTATGCAACTTTATGGAACTTATGCAACTTTATTCAACTTTATGCAACATGAAAGTTTATGCAACAATGCAACTTATGCAACTATATGCAACTTATGCAACTATGCAACTATATGCAACTATATGACAATTTCCACTATATGCAACTATGGAACTATATGCAACTTATGAAACTATATGAAACAATGCAACTATATGCAACTATATGCAAATATGCAACTTATCCAACTATATGCAACTATGAAACTATATGCAACTTTATGCAACAATGCAACTATATGCAACTATATTGCAACAATTTCGTATGCAACTATATGCAACTAACTGTAACTATGCAACTATATGCAACAATGCAACTTATCATGTTTTTTAGTGACAATATGAAACTTTATGCAACACTGAAACTTATGCAACTATATGCAACTATATGCAACTTTATGCAACAATGCAACTTATCATGTTTTTTAGTGACAATATGCAACTTTATGCAACACTGAAACTTATGCAACTATATGCAACTTTATGCAACAATGCAACTTATGCAACTATATGCAACTGTGTTGGTACCAAAAATGTATATTGTCACGATAACTTATCTTCTTGTTTTAACGAGTGTAGGTACCACCAAATAGGTATCTGTCGAATCTATCTTCCTCGAGTGATGATCAAGATATACTAAGAGAGGTTGAAAGTGAGATGTGTTGTACTAGATCTATTGGTTCTAGATCAACTAGGTTGGAAAAGGTAAGGAAAAGATTTTGTATATGCATGCAATTTTTTATTGGCAATGGAGGGTTATGTAATTATGATGCTGAGAGCATAGGTGACATTGAATTTCCCTTGAGTTATAAACATCTAGTGCAATGATGGGCACCTAAGGAGCTACCTGAAGTGGACACAGATTTCTTTATCGGTGGGAGGATGTATCGCATTGCTCCTTTGTCCTTACATGGATTGGGGTTATTTTCCATGGATGGCATATAGGTCGGCTATGGCACTATAGCTGAATTGATGGAGTGTGTTGAAACATTATACAAATACAATCACTGGTTGATGTTGGTCTGATATATGCAAAGTATGCAGAGATATGGAGATTTCGCAAATTATATACAACTAGTAGATAACAATCAAAATAAAGGGGCAACTATGTATATTGATGGAAGGCCAAAAGCTATTGGAAACATTGTTGGCTTTATAAATAGTACATGACCAGTGGCAACAACTAAGAAATCGAATTGCATATTTGAGGGACACAAAGGAAATCATATATTTGTATGTGCAACAAAAACAATAGTTCCAAGTGAAGAGTTGTTGATCGATTACAACTTAAATCGAATAGATGGAGGGGGTACAACTATGGGGGTAAATATATTAAATACCATTCAAATCAACCGTTGATTAATCATTGTTACAATTTATCATTACAATATTTCAATTTTTTACCGCATATATTTTTTACAATTACTTTAATAACTCTTGTTGGTTAATTTATTGTGTCAACATCTATCCAGGGTGACTGTGAGATCTCACATGCTACATCTATCCAGGGTGACCGTGGAAAGGCACCCACTATACCTTAGCAGGTAAATGTTAAACACAGTAAAAACTTATGACTACAACAACTAAATTTCAGAAATTTCATTTTTTTTTTCTTATATTACTGCAATATTTCATTTTTTTAATGTTACATGTGAATTTCATAACTTTTATTGATTGATTTATTGTTTCAACATTTGTCCAGGGTGACCATGGCATGAAATCACCTGCTACATCTGTCCAAGGTGACCATGGAAGAAAATCACCCGCTACATCTGTCCAGGGTGACCATGGAAAGGCGCCCATTGTGCCTCACTAGGTAAATGTTAAATACAGTAACAACTTATGACTACAACAAATAAATTTCTGAATTTTTTTATTTTTTGTTTTTTATTTTTTATTATTATTATTATTATTATTATTATTATTATTATTATTCTGATATTACTCCAATATTTCATTTTTTAAATGTTACAGGTGAATTTCATAACTTTTTTTGATTGATTTATTGTGTCATATTTTGTCCAGGGTGACCATGTCCAAAAATCACCTACTACAGCTGTCCATGGTGACCGTGGAAAGGCACCCACTGTGCCTCACTAGGTAAATGTTAAATACAGTAACAACTTGTGACTACAACAACTAAATTTCTAAAATTTTGTTATTGTTTTTCTAATATTACTGCAATATTTCATTTTTTTAATGTTATAGGTGAATTTCATAACTTTTGTTGATTGATTTATTGTGTCAACATTTGTCCAGGGTGACCCTGTCCGAAAATCACCCGCTACATCTGTCCAGGGTGACCGTGGAAAGGCACCTTCTGTGCCTCACCGGGTAAATGTTAAATACAGTAACAACTTATGACTACAACAACTAAATTTCTCAAATGTTAAAGTTCATCTCATTAATTTTATCCATCAATGTATTGTGGCATGGTCAACATGGGAAGGCTCCCACTGAGGATATTTATGAGGACGAAATATTTTATTCGACTAACCCAATGACAACTATAACGAAGGTCTTGAAGAAGGATAACATAGAATATCTAGGTTTGCTTAGAAAAAGACCCCTAACATAGGAGGACAGGGAAAGGATTGTAGAGCTACGAAACACAATCACTAATTTTGGGGTAAGTGGCATCTTCACATATTTTTATCAGCTATGACAATTTCATATATGTTTTTTTGTTTTATATTTTGTATATGATCTGATAAAGTAAAGTTTTCTGTTTGTAGGAGTTTTTAAACCATGTGCGTGGGGAACTTATCGATCCTGCAACTGCTATAGGTAGCAGTGATGGTCTAATGAAAAAAAAATGTTGACATAGCAAAGTGCAAGTGAGGCTTTTTGAGCCTCCTTGGGTTCCCCTCGAATCAATTGATGAGCGAAATGATTTTGACCAGCATGACACTTCGGAGCATGATGAGTTGGAGATTGGGACTCCACATGACTTCGAAGAGGAACATATTGTAGATGGACAAGATACTATTCTACATGGAGGAGAATGAATTAAAAGCACCAGATCACTAGATGTCACCTTTCTAGTGGATGACGCATGTGTTCCGATCAAGATTCAAAAGATTGCAGGTAATTGTTAATTAATTGATTCATTTTTTTCATGAAATTGAAATGGACATTTGTTGAGATTATTATAAATTAATAGATAACACGTTTCTCCAGGAAACAATGTTTTCTATAAAAACTTAAATGACAAATCATTGGAGTTGTTTGGTCCCACCATTCGCACACGGTTGAATGGGTAAGATAACAAAAAGAAATATGATTTAATAACCACATGGTAAATTTGTTTGGCAACACTTTCAACAAAAAAGTGGTTACAAAGTTAGTCTGCGAGAATTTAAAATATACCAAGGCCCAGCATAAGGAGAAATTGCAAATAGACCTCAAGCACGAGCGCCCTCCCATGGTTCCCAAGAAATAGTGGAAGACACTAATAGAGGATGCAAAGGAGAACTTGTTTAAAAAAAAAGGAAGATATCCATGAGCTAGTCAAGCAAGGTACAACACATGTCATATTATCAGTGAAATATGATCATTTATGTTTTTCTTTCCTGTTTTAAGTAACAATTCCGATATCTAATTTTCTTCAAAAATTCCATATGTAGGCTACCAGACACCTCCAAAATAGCCAAGGCCAGAGTGGAAAAACAAGGCTATCATAAACTAGGCCAAGGTGGCTACGGAAAACTAAAAGCCCGAATAGTAAGATTTAAATGATTAACTGTGGTTAATATTTATTTAACAGTAGCGAACAAATATATGTTTTTGTTATTGGTATTTTTAATGGTGTTATGCATTGTAGTTAAATATGCTCGACACTGTTACCACCGAGGAGGACCTAAAATCTGGTTACAAACATGGTTTTAAAAGTGTGATTGAATATAGAAAAATCTTGGGCCAGACTCCTATCTCCCCAGCCATGCAGGTAAATCAAATGAATAAGGAAACTGCAATAACATGCTTGTAAAGTCTATTTATATTTTATTATATCACCCTTAACTAAGTATTTATGTTTGTTTTCATGCAACAGTGCTACCGTAGTAGTGAATCCATCAGTATTCAACAGACACCATGTCATACAAGGGTGCACATGTCTAGTGATATTGTAGAGCAGAGTACCCATTCTGGTATGTATGCTTCAGAATTATAAATATTTACTGTGATTGTAGATATTTATTTCCTAAATTATACTTATGTATTATCTTCTCAAAATTGAAGAGCATGTAGCTCAGGAGGGTGAAATGCGAGAGCAACCAAGTGGACAAGAAATTAATACACCAACTATCACATTTACAGAGACAAGTGAAGAGCAATAGTGTAATGTTAATCAAAATAATGAATTAGGTATTTCAATTATATTTCAACATATCGATATGATCATTTTCGTTGTTACAGTTCACAACCCTGAACAAATGCCTCGACACCCTTCTCAACGACGTACCAGAAGTATGGTACATGAGCACACACAAACAATAGAAGGACATGGCACACAAAATACAATGTCCTTTGATGATTATGATACCCCAATTGTCAATTTTATGAATTTAAAAAAACATAAATCAAAGAAAAATTAGATGTATAAATTCATGACTTGTATTTGGATGTTTATCGATGTTTATATGTTTATATGCTTCAATGTTTATATGTTCATATGTTTTGATGACTATCCTAGTTATGCATGAATGTCTATATGTTTTCTATATAAAGAAAATCATTTTTTGGGTATGGGGAATTGAGAGTGATGTGAGGGGGGGGAGGGGCCATATGAGCTTCCACCTTCATATGGTTGGTCCTGTTCAGTAGAGAATAACCTATTCTCGAAATAAAGAGAATCTCATTAAGGTATGCAACCACTTAATTTTTTTCTAGAGTATTTTACATAACTAAATGCATGTTTATTTGCTTATTAATTATTTACTCATATAAAGAATTTGTCTTTTATGATTCATGTAGGTCTTGATGATTAAAATGCATCTCATGGAAAAATCTTATCAAGTTTTATGGGCTAATGGATCTGGTTAAAGGACAAAAAAGGTAAGGGTTTTGACGTGTTTTTTAAAGTGGGCTTTATACTAGTAAAAGTTATCAATCCTCATGAAAGGATACAATTGCATTTTTTGGTAGACAAGCATCAATTGTTTTAACAAAGTATGAATCATAGACTATGGGAAAAACCTTTTTTTGTATTCTTACATTGACCAATACAACTATAACAGATTTTTAGTACAAAATCTTAACCACACACACACACACACACACACACACACACACACACATATGAACCCTAAGTAAAAAAATGATAGAAGATAAAGGGAGAATATGTACTGATAGGAGTGAATGAAGATAATAATAGGAATAATGGAGTGGAGAGTGCACTCTAGCCTTGAATTGAATGATACTTGCATCCAACATGCAGTTTCATTGTATTGTATGTTGTGATAGTTGTGTCCTCTCACTATAATGTATGTTTCTATGTCCATCATGGGATTCCTAGAGAACCACCTATCATTCATGATCCAACACATAGTAGTCAATAATCCCATCCATTGCTAATGTGTGCAAGTACCATATGATTAACTAATAATTTGTATCATTAATTATGAGATATCAATCTTTACTATCACCATATTCTTCCAGTGCATGTAGATTTATATTTGAAGTTTTGAATATTAGTGAAGAATTGGAGAACTACAACTTCCATGCAAAATATATCTACATTAAACACTTTATGAGCTATCCCAACATTGTTCCAATTGTGGATTTTCGAGAGGTGATTAGTTCCCACATTTTATTTACCTAGTTTAACCACCACTTCAAAATCAAACTCCTAAAATAGTAGAAAACATCGATAGAATTAACCTTCCAACATTGTATTGTTAACCAAATACTTGACCACTGAATTATCAATGGAGAACTTGAAGGACTGGTCTAGAAGATAATACTTGAAATTTTGTAGCATATATACCATCACTAAGCCTTTGCCTTTCATGGTTGTGTAATTAAAAAAAATTCTAGAAAATTACCTGGGGTGGTGTAGCATGTGTTCCCCTAGCTATGCCAACATGTTCCCAATGCAATGGTAGTGGAATCCACATGGACATGGAAAAATCCCAATGCGATAAAATGCATGTTGGGTTCTTGGAACAGTTCAAATTATTTTGATAATAATAGCTTTGATCTGTTCTATTGAGAAGGTCTAAGGTTCGAGACTGTATAGCCCTATACATTCCATTGAGTTACACTACTCTTATATATATATATATATATATATATATATATATATATATATATATATATATATATATCCCCTCATAGTCCCTATGACTTGGACTTTCAAATTCTTTCGGATAATATCAATATCTTGTCCTTATCATGATCGGTGGATGGGAACATGGGTCAACACAAACCTTATGTCTAGTAGGTTCCTATTCCTACTATATCTTTTGTGAGTCCAAAGTTCATAATTTCGAAATTCCCACAATCATTAAAGGATATATACCAAAGTGATATCCAATTTTTATACCCTCTATTCAAACATGATATGTTAAGTTATGTGTTCCATAAACTTTGTGCCATTAATTGTTCCATTAAACACTAGTGGATCTTTAACCTCTACATGAATCCACTTAATGGAATTTGGTAGTGTGCATATTTGTGTCAATTAATTCTCATACTCCCTAGGAGTATGAGAATGCAAAAATGCAACTTATGCAACTTTATGCAACTATGTTGAAACTATATGTAACTATGCAACTATATGCAACTATATGCAAATATGCAACTTATCCAACTATATGCAACTATGCAACTATATGCAACTTTATGCAACAATGCAACTTATGAAACTATATGCAACTATATTGCAACTATATGCAACTATATTGCAACTATATGCAACTATTTGCAACTATATTGCAACAATTTCGTATGCAACTATATGCAAATATGTAACTATATGCAACTATATGCAACTTTATGCAACAATGCAACTATATGCAACTATATTGCAACAATTTTGTATGCAAATATATGCAAATATGCAAATATATGCAAATATGCAACTATATGCAACTATGCAACTTATCATGTCTTTTAGTGACAATATGCAACTATATGCAACAATTAAACTTATGCAACTATATGCAACTATATGCAACTTTGTGCAACAATGCAACTTATGCAACTATATGCAACTATATTTCAACTATATGAAACTATATGCAACTATATTGCAACTATATGAAACTATATGCAACTATATTGCAACTATATGAAACTATATGCAACTGTGTTGGTACCACAAACATATATTGGCACAATAATAAACCATTTCATCAACAACCTAAAGCTCCCCCTTGTCTAGTTGTATACTACAATTCCCTTTCCTAATATGCTAGTTGGATACTACAATTCACCTTCCCACTATGCTATGGGAAATGGATGACAATGTTTCATCTAAGTATAATAATATAATAACTCTTTCTCCAACCACTAAGACAGATTTTCGTAAGCCTTTTGACAATCTAACTCTACATTTTCAAAAATGTACATTACTAAGACGGATTTTCATAAACCTTTTGACATTTATGAGTATATGATTTGTGGCCACCCTTCACAAGGTGTTTTTATTGTCAAGTTATTTGTCAAATTTAATATGTAGATATTGATCTATATGCCAAGTTCCATGTGGTGTTTTTATTGTCTAATTTATTTGTTATTGTCAAGTTATTTGTCAAATTTAATGTGTAGATATTGCATATATGCCAAGTTCCACGTGGTGTTTTTATTGTCTAATTTATTTTTCAAATTTAATGCGTAGCTAGTTGTACAATACATCGAGTGTACACTCTTTACCTAGCTCAAATTTCAACTATAAATCAAGAACCCTAAAGAGGTATTTTAAATATAATTTTGGTTTACCTGTAGTTTTTTTTATAAAGAAGTATAACTATTTTAGAGAACTCCCATATACAAAGTCTTTATCCATATCCTCATTGTGGAAAATAAATTAGAAAAGATCCCTCACTTCATTCATTTCCATAATCTTAACCTTATTGCTATCCCTAGTCCAAATCATAGTTCCTATTAAACAATGCATGAGGCTAATCCCAATAATCTATACCCCTCCTCTCATCCCACATGTTAGTGTAAGTATAATAAGGCTCCAAAGGACACTATTACAAAATGCTTATTCTTATAATAATAATTCACATCCAAATCATTGTACATAGATGAGAAATCCCTTGACAATCCTAGGGTACACCAATCTTTGGACACTTCTTCCCAACAAAAAATAGTCCCTATTCCAAACTCTATTGAAAAAGATCCCTCATTACTCATAATGACAAATGAAATTTATTCCCCTCTCTAAATCTCCTTTTTACTCATAATTTTTAGATCAAAGACCAACTTGCCACTATAATCCTTGACAATTGTAACCAAAATAATTGCATTTTCCATCACTCCTCACCCCCTCTCCTTATCATTGGGGATTTGTACAATAGGACGGAACTCATCTTCTCATTAATAAACATTGTGGAGTCACCCTTGTCATAGGGATTTTTCAAGAGAATGTTGAATGTTATGTATCTCCCCTTGATTACTCTAATTTACTCTTGAACATATCATATGAACAACAATGAAATGCTTTATAATATGTCCATTGAAATACCTATCAACTCTTTAAAGATAGCAAAACCTATGAACTCATCTTTATTGCAATACCCTTTCCATGTAATGATGTGACCAAGACATCCTACATAAATATATTTCTCTCTTAGTTGTAACTCACATCCAACCATTTCATATGGTTTCACTTTCTCTCTTCCACACATTCCAAATGATACCTTCTCATCCTTCTACCCAATAAAAAACAATGAAATTCTTTATAAGATGCTCATTGTGATACTTATCAACTCTATAAAGATAAAAAAAACTATGAACTCACCTCTTGCAACACCTCTTCCTTATAATGTTAAGACCCAACAAAACATAATACATAAATACCTTTCTCTCTCACTTTTACATCACATCAATCCATCTCGTCTCATATGGTTACACTATCCCTCTTCCAAACTCTCTAAATAATACATTCTCATTCTTCTACCTAGATGCACTCTCACTCTGCTATTCTCATTCTAAATCCCAAACCTCCCCAATGATTGTTAACTCAATATTTATTTTTCTACCACACACCAATTAACAAAATACATATATGATATATTATACCGAGTTCCATAATTGCTTGCCCTTGTCCTCTTGTTGGCTACAACAATGATAATTACAAGACTTTTACCAAATAAGTTTTGCACAATGTAGGATTCGCAAGAACTAGCACCCAACCACTACACTTTTGTATACAATAGTTCCTTCAGAAATTGTTCTTTCCCCTTCCCTGAACCACAACCTAGATTTTTTGGTCTTCCTAAAAAAATATTGGTATTAGTTGTAGTTCAATCCAATTCCTTGAGGTTACTTGTAGTGGACTAGGTCCAATTTGTATTGTAGGCCTCCCTCACCTCTCATATAAATATAGGGAGGAGAGATTCATTTGATCACACTTGTACTTGTTCACTCTTGAGATCACATGCTTGAGTTAGAGATTTGATACTAGGGTGAATTTTTCTTGTTGTAAACTTCATCTGGTATGTTTTCTCTTTTTGTCTTGGGCACTAGGTTCTTGCAGAAATTTAAAGGGAAAGTCAAGGGTTAGGGTTTCACCTTAAGGAATAGGAAAAGAATCCTAGGTTTTGGGAGAAATCCTATAGGAGCGAAGGAAATATTGAATCGTTAGAAATGAGTCCTAATTTTGAGTAGCCACTATTATTATTATTATTATTATTATTATTATTATTATTATTCTCTAGTGGAGATGATTTGCATAATTTTTTGGTTCATTGATGTCTTCAATTGGATGTCTACTCTAAAGGCACAAGAAAAAACTTTTGCAAAGCATTAAGTAATATGTCATCAAATCTTGTTTGGGATGCAAACTTGGAAGTCAAAGATGCCTGACAATAAACATGTATTGTCCTGAGATCTTTTAAATATTGAAATCGAGAAATAGTTCCTTCATAAATTGTTCCACATCAATTGTAATATGGTATACCATATCTCATGTAGTTTTTTTGTTTTTTTTTAACTTAAAGGAAGCGTCGCAATATCGACGATAGTTCGTCGCAAGGCAAAAAAAAAATTGAACAAGCGTGGCAATAGTGAAGAAAGTTCGTCGCACTTTACCACGGTTTTGCATCGCACATATAGCATATGCATCATAAGTTTTGTCTCTACCATCAATTTTTGTCGTTAGTGCCATGCTTTTGCGTCGCAACTTTCCACAATTTTTTTACATTGGCACGGTTTTTCGTCCCTATTGCAACGAAGTTTCATCAGTATTGCGATAATTTATAAGGTAAATCTATATTGATGGTGATGATACATGGAGGGATAATTTTGTCGTTGTTTCCATGAAAACCTGGTTCATGGATATAGCGACGAAAAATAGTCTTTGCTTTCTTGGAAATTGCGACGGATAAGTGTGGAAATAGCAACGAAAAACCATGGCAAATTTGGTCATATGTAATAGTGTGAATACAACCCTCTAATTAGTGAAAAATAATGAAAACCATTGTTAGAGGTGAGGTATTCCACCTATAAGAAAGATGAATCAAAGGTACATATCAACTATGCGAATAAAGGTCTTGTCATTGAACATAGGGGAAACCACTCAGTCAATGAACAATGATGAGATGCCATATATCAAGCACAAGGAAACTTACAAATGATTAAAGTAAGTCATAGGGTGCTACTCAATCTAAGTTTATCTCCCTGAGCAATATTTCACAGTCGATGGGATAAGACCCACCAATGAGAAGGAAATGGTTAATCCTCACACACTAGCATGATAAAAACATTGGTTATGTTGATGAAACTGAGAACTATAGGACAATAAGGAATTCCAACATGAAAGTTTAAGAAATCCGAAGAATGTATTACATAGGATTAAAGATATTTGTTGAACATAATCACAAGACTATGATAACTTGGGAATCCATGAACACCAAAAGGGACTGATGATATAAATTTTCAATACAAGAGGCATTGATATATTCTCCATAGTGATTAGAAGAGTAACCAACCAGAGGAGTCTAAATAATAAAAAAACACAGTTAATCTCCTAAGGTGATACTAATACCCAATTATGCAAGAATAAACACAAAAATGGTGTTTTGTTCAAGGGTGACATAACTTCATTGTTGTCACATATACAAAGATTATAGAGATATCGATTCTTTCCCCCTCTCCATATTTATAAATATTTTTTTTGTCTTTTTCATATTAGAAAAAATTGAAAAAGCATAAATAATTCCATAGTATAGTGGAAGAGACAAGTTTCATCACATGGTAGGAAACTATGTTCCAAGCACATGGTATAGACCTATAAAAATCAAAATGAAAAAAATATACTAGGAAGGAAATAGATACTTGTTAGCAAGTTTATTCCAATGTAGGGTAGGCCTATGATTAAAAAACAAGTAACACAAAGGAAATTTATGGTTAAGAATGCAAAGGAGGTAAGCATAATGTGGTAAATTGAAACAAGGCATTACGAAAAATAACACTTGCAATGATAAGAACAAGAAATGAAAAACAAATTGCAACCCCTACCTACTGGTTGTAGGAGTCTTGGTCATTGTTAAGATGGTACATCCACTTGGAAGTCATTATTCAACTAGCTTGAAATAAATGAAGTGTCAACCTAGGATTGAGCTCCTTCTCTACTCTCCCATGCTTCCACAAAACAACTTATTACTTCATTGGTGAGGCTTACCTCTTGTTTTTTTGAAATTCTCTGGACAACTTATTCTTCATGTGTTGGTGATGTAAGGAAATCTTCACTCTCCACACTCTTCTCTTTGTTGTGTAACTTCTGGGGTGAAGATCTGGATGAAGTTTCCAACACCTTTCTTCCCAATGTCCACTCAACTTATATCGGTGGAAAAGGTTCATGTTGTTACTACAATGACTACTTGGAATACTCATCCTCTCCATGTACCTTTGATTTCATTGTTGGATTGGAGAAGTATTTTTTCCATTCTTACTTTGAAAGACATATAACCTATGGCATGCATATTTCTTCTCCAAACAAGATGCCACCTGATGGATTTTATTCCCACACAATGAACATACTTTTGAGTGATTGGTTTGATGATTTGTATGGGTGATGTTGTAGGTTGAGTCTTCAATATGTTCTCATCACTTCTCTTCTTCATTCAACCACTAGAAGGTTTAGGTGGTAGTGTGCTTCCACCTTCACTTGTTTATTCTCTTTCTCCTGATGAACAGGCCAACTCTTGCATGTCTTTTTCCTTTACAAATGTAGTCTTCATGGTAATGGTATTTTCACTTCTTCCATAGAATCCTAAGCCTTCATTATTGACCCATGGTGTGGCTACAATTGGGCTTAGGATGCCTTGTCTCCTCTTGCCTATCCCTCTTTCATCGTATCCCATCTACCTTAAGATATTGGAACCAATTCCTTTGGTATTCTTTTTTAAATCACCAATATTATATTGAGATAAATCCAATGAAGGTGTCCTTACCAAAGTTGTCTCATTCATGGTGTTGTATTTGGTAGTGTTGTGGCCACAAAAACACCCCTTTTACTTTTTCTTTTGTAAGAAAAAGGAAAGGGGTCCCTTACTAAAATTTGAACTTTAATGCCTAATCCTCTCCTACTACGAGCCTAATGATTATTCTTTACCTACCTTGAGAGATTTGGCGGTTTGGATCTTTATTGATGATTTTCTTTGACGAAGGTTTGTTAATCATTTTGATCTTATACCTTCAAATGTTCTTCATAATTGGTTTTAATTATGATACTTAGTTGATATTTGTATGAAGAAATTGACAAGCTATCTTTGGGACCTTTTGCAGATCTTGAAGTATTTGATGATCCTATATGGCTATAGATTTTGATGTTCTATTTTATTCCTTGAATGAGCTTTATTTTGAGGACTTTCTTAATCGATGAATTAAATGAAGAACATATATGCATTATGCATTCTCATGCTTGCATGTTGTACTTGATATCATCATTTATGATCAACTCAGTCTCGTATGTTAATCATATTCTTTTTACTTAACTAGAATCAAAATATCATTAATCCTTTATATAAGTTTGAGAGTAGATATACATATCTTTCATGGAATTTATTTTCAACAATAGGTTGTTCATGAAAGGATGAGATCATGAATGATTAACTTTGAGAAACTCCTCCTTCCTTTTTCTTCATTTTGAAAACAAACCCAACACTTATTCATAAGTTTGTCGAAGGCAAAGGAAAATAATGTAATATTTATGACATACTGGAAAGTATATTCTTCCTCGCATAATGAATTTTATTCTTTCTATGGTTGTAGCAATAGGGTTGCAAAGTCATTGACTTTACTTGACCGCTTCATCTCTAAAATGCATATGGGAAGCCCTCGGTCTTTGTCCTCTAGAATATACCATCTCTATTCAAATATTGTCTACCATTTGAATCTAAAATTCAACACTCATAATTCAGCCTTGTCTTTCCCAAACCTCAGCTTGATTTGTTGTTATCACCATTGCATGATTTTCTATTTTCACTTCCATTCCAAGGACTGAATGTTATTGTGTTTTACTATTTTGTAAGAAACCTGATCCGTGGTTGGAACCTTGACCCTAATTTGGAACCTTTGTCCTTATCGAGAGCCTTGACCATTGGGCTTACCTTATCAGGCTCCTCCCCATTGGGAGATGTTTTACCATTTGCTCATAGTTTCCCCGATGTTCGAAGCTTACAAGGTTGTTAGATCCACCCATTATGATTCCCCTCATCTAATTAAAAATTAATATTTCTCATATTAGTCTACAAAACTTGGAATTTGACAAGATAATTGAATTACCTTTCCCGTAGTCCTATCCCATGAGCTCATTGGATTTATCTTTATCGGGAATCCCCTTTCATAGTGTTGAGTTTTCATTATTTTAAGACTTGTACGAATCCCGCGGGATGAAATCCTATCGGGCTCCCCTCGCCCGGTTTGTCTCATTGGGTTTTCCAAGTTAAGTCCCTTATGATATTTCTAAGATCTAAGATCCGTGAACTTCTTCAGGACACTCTTTATCAAGTTTTTTTGGGGGGGATCCCCTCTTTCCGAGAATTGAAGCCTTAAGACATATCGAGCTTCTCATATGTGGAACCTTTTAATATTGTCACACAATGCTTGCTCACCACTTGTCGTAACTACATTCACAACCAACATGTCATATTTGACATGGATTACATCGTGGACTTCACCCCATGAGCCTATTGAAACGTTTTCTATTGGGTGATCTATGTCGTAAAGTTGGTTCATCTGACTAATTTGGACTTTTGGAACCCCAAAAGAAAATAACTTATCAATTTCTCCCTCTCCTTACAATTTTATCCAGTTTGAATCCTCTCATCAGGATTGAATCTTCTCAGATACACTTCACCGTGTAGACTACTTATCATGTGAATCCTATCAGACTCATCTTTTCAAACGCTTACAATCGGATCTTCGAGATATCAAAAATTATTCTTCGGTTTGACATGTTCCACATGTTTTCCTGAACATCGAACTTCGAGTCTGATCGAACTTCCTCCATTGAGTTAAAATTATATCGGTTTCTTCCATCAGGTAGGCCTTTCATGATTTCCATGTCAGGATGCCAAGCTGGCTTCAAGCTCCAATCCATATTATGGGTCACCCCTCATGGCGTTGACATGGCATTAATGTGTCATGTGACATATTGTCCCTTTTCCCACTTCATTCCTTCCATTTGTTTGATCCATGTTCATGTGATCTCGATCTCGATATGATGTGCCTACCTAATTCAACACATAGTTATTTAGAATATGCATGATATGATTTTTTCATTTTTGGTCTCTATGTGCAGAACCTTGACCCGTGCAGAACCTTGACCTATGCAGAATGAGGCCTATTTTTTCATATTTTGTATATATGATTTGTATAAATTTATTTGTTTTATTTGTTTTATTTTTTCCTTTTATTGATTTATTTATTTTTATTTTTATTTTCCCATGGTTTTGCAAATCTACATTTGTTTTTGAATTTCCCAAGGTTTTCCCAAATATACCCATGGTTTTTCCAAACCTACCCATGGTTTTGAAACTCCCATTTATTCCAAGAATTACATGGGGAAATTAATTTTACTTTGGAAATCATTTTTACATGGGGAAATTACTTTTACTTTGGAAATCATTTTTTACATGGGGAAATTACTATTACACAGGGAAATTATTTTTACTTGGGGAAATTACTTTTACTTGGGGAAATTACTTTTTACACTAAAGATTGAATTTACCTAATGTGCATTTTCCATAAATCCCTCATGTGTATTTCATGATTTATTTATGGATATTTTTGTTATTTTTTCCAATGCTTGGTAGAATTGGATACATTTGATGCATCTGGCTAAAGGTTCTATGTCCCCTCTAGTTCCACATGCAATCTAAGTTAGCAAGGGAGGGGGACAATATAAACCATTAAAAATCTATCCATCCAATGCATGTGGGATAATGATTTAGAGTTGAAGATCTATGGTCTAGATCAACCCCATGAGCAAATTAACGATCGTTGACCATTGATTTCAGACAACCATATCTTGAGATCCCGGAGTTCAAATTAGGCCCAAGATAACTCATTGAAAATTTATTGAAGAGGAAAACACATTGAAAGATGAATTCAATACATATCAACAATAGATATGCCCAAATATGTAAGGTAAAATAGGGCCACGAATTTGATGGGGGATGAATTGTAAATTCTTCAGAAATCCATAAATCATGATCCAAAAGATGAAATTAGGCTTGGGATAGCTTGATAGAAAATTGAAGTAGAGAAGAAGATGGAAGAATATCATTGACTATATTGAAACCAAAAACAACTAGAAAAATTCAAGGAACAAAAGAGGATACAGTTGAGCAGAGTCAATGATATTTCCAATAAATATCACTCATGAACAACCTATAGAGTGAGATTGACTACTCAGGAGTATTTTTAACTTTTGTTTATAACACTTGTATACTCATTAATAAAAATGTATGGGAAATTCAAGTCACTTTATGAGACAAAATACACAAGTTGAAGAGATGTAATTGTTGGTTGTTACAGAATGCGGAAGGTCTTCCTTGTGTTATAAAATGAATCCCATTGAATGTAAGAAAGGAATTTTTCCCATCATTTGATGGTGATACTATTATCTCATGAATGAAGAGAAAAAAAAAATTGAGATCATGACTGTTATCAAATACTTTTGGGAATATTCTACAATTGTATTTGTCATTTAAACCTCTTGAATATTTGTTGGAGAATCTTTTGGATAAAAATTGTGTCTGAGGTTTCGAAACATCCAACGTTTCAAATGGACACTCCACTCATCATGAGGGACATAAGAAGCTCGTATGTTGGAAAAGAGTGTTGCGTTCATATTTATAGAATAAGAGAGAAGTGATTGTTGAGGGAGAGAGTAATGATAATGAATAAAAATGAATAAGATATTGGAAGTAGCCATTGAGATTGGGAGATAAAGTCATAGGGTGTTGAGATATATTTTTTAATGGTGATGAGAAAGATTAAACCCAATTGAAAAGGTTAATAAAAGAAGTCAGTTAGAATAGTTGAAAAATAAGAAAAAGAATAATAAAATATTAATATTAAGGTAATTAATTCAGAAGGCAATAAAGGTGAGAAGAAATATTTAATTACGGGAGGAAATTAGAGAAAATTATAGGGGATAATAATAAAATAAATTAAAATAATATAAAAGGATTTGAACTAATTAATTTGAGATAATAATATATATAAAAAGGATTTATTTAAATGAGGGATAAAGGTAATTTTTTTTTTTTAAAAAGTGGGTATGTTAAAAGGTAGAATGATTTAGAGAGATGAAGAGAAATAATGCCATAATGGGGTAGGAGAAGAAATTGGAAAAAAGAGAGAGGAGGAAAGCTAGAGATGAACATGAGAAAGATATGAAAGGACGAATGATCAAGGTGATGAATGGTGGGTTTCCAGGATTGGCTTAGTTTGTATCCATCTTTGCAGTTAAAGTTATTAGGATGTTTTTCAATTTCAATGGATTCTCGAATGAGATAGGAGGAGTACTGCAGGGCCAAGGCTGAAATTTTTGTTTGGTCAAAGAAAATAAGGTACTTGGATAAAAGAGTGTTCAAAAATAGATTATTTGGAGATTTGGTTATAAGTGGTATCATTTATATTCTCTTTAAGTCTGACTTTAAAGGTTTTACCTGTTTATCCTATGTAAGACTTCCCACAAGAGCAAGGAATTTGGTAAACTCTTAGGCCAAGCACCAGGTCAGATTTATCTTTAATAGTTCTAAAAATATTTTTTTGGGTTTTGTAGGGTTCGAATATAGTTTTAATATTATTCTTATCTAAGATTTTCGATATCTGATCGGTGGTGCCCTAGATATAAGGAAGAGTGATGAGAACACGTAGAGGGGAGGAGGGAGAGGTGATTTTAGGTTTAGGGTTGTTGGATGAGTGAAAATATTGGTTGATTTGAGAGAGAGAGAGTAGTTGTTGGACAAAAGGTTTTTGGTTAGGTGGGCCTTTCCCTTTGAGAGGAATTGAGGGGTAGAAATGTAGATGGATTGAGTGGCCAAGGCTTTTAGGAAAATGGATTTTTGAGCTAGATGATGGTGAGAGTTGGCATTCATGTATCTATTGGTGTGAGTTTTCTTCCTATAGAATTGGTGGGAGATGGATCCATGATGCAGGAGCATCGCTCACTCAGCAAGCTATCCATCACGTGGAGCAGGGAAAGACAGCTGGACAAGCCAACAAAACTTCTTTTTGAATTTACCTAGATATTTGATTGCACCAAGACATTAATGCATGGTTTAATGAAGCGCACTTGTATTGTAAGACGGGCCTTGAGCAGATAATCTCTCGTCCTTAGGTAGCTGAGGCATTTATTAGATTTAATGCAGGTAGATAAAATAATTAAGTCTAGATTAGACAGTTTTACTTTCGTGAGGGAAAACGGAATATAGGCACCCTCCTTTGTATTATTGTATTCATTCAGAGCAGCAGATTATTATCATTGAGAGAAAGAAGAGAAAAGCAGAGAACTGGTGGAGAGCCCTCATGTACAGATTGGATTAATAGAAAGAACTTTTGATTCAATTTCATGACTGGTGTTGTTGTCTCGGTGTATGTTGCTTATGTACCTAAGAATGTTCTGTTTCTTTGTATGCATTTGCTTTGAATATGTTGTGTGTGTGGTTTCAGAGATTTATTTAAGTCTGAAAACCAGGAGAATGAGTTTCAATTGTTTCTCTGTCTGAGCCAGGAGATTCCTGCATAGAGTGCAGTCGAATTCATCCGCATAAAGTGCGTTGATGAGGCTCAACAGTTAAACTCTCATTCTCGCTCGCCCAGAGTCGAATTGGGTTATTCGAGCCGTGTAGGGAAGTGCAGGTCGAACTTGAAGTCTCAAAAGTTAGTCTGAGAAAAGGAAGGTGTGGGACTACTGTCGTAGGGAGTGCACAGAGTCTGGAAGAACTCAACACTTCGAGAGTTGTTGAAGTACGAGCATGAGCAGCGGGTGCAGAGTCTCTGGAGGAGTTAGAAGTGGCAAGCTCAGGAGGGATAGTTCCATTGTGAACATTGTGGGAACAGACCCAGTTGAGATTCGAACTAAGGGAAGCCTTGGAGTAGGAGAAATTCCCAAGCAGGAGAATTGACGGCCAGGAATCACAAGAGAATTTGCGAAGTCCCGACAATCGTTGGATCGTGGGGAAGTTGCGGGGAAATTAACCCGTAGGCGCAGGAAGGATCGAAGCCCATCGGGGTTTGGCATTCGGCGTTTGACGAGGTGAGGTGCAGACTCGTTGAAATCGCAAGTCACGATTTCCCGAGTTATTCAGAGCCGTCGATCAGAGCAAGGACGCGTGGCATCGGATCCCGGGAGGATCGGGATTTGGCGTTCGGGGTTTACAACAGCAAGGGAAACTTGTATCATGGATCCGCGAAATCTCGAGGTGACGTGGCAGCATGGGACCCCGGGAGCGAGTGGAGTCTAGGTGGCATTGAATCGGGAGATCGGCACCTCGGAGCTCGGAGTTTGGAAAGTCAGGTGGTTGGCATCGCAGATAGCGATTTCCCGATAGGAAAATCCCCGACGGAAGTGGAAAGCGTTGACCCGTTGACCCATCGGGGATCGGGGTTTGGAATTGCACGAGAACGTGCACACAAGGTTCGCGATACCGCGACACCCGATCTCCCGAGAAGTGAAGAGGAGATCGCCGAAGGAGAGCTGTGGGTAGAGAGAACTCCTAAGAGGAGTTGGAAGAGTTATTTAACTCTTCGGTCCAGTGTGAGAGAAGGTCCTGGTGGAAGCAGATGTTGTCGAGAGCAGTTGCTTCAGAGTGGTATCAGAGCGCGAAATCTTGTCTGTATATTTCAGGCGAGAGAAGGGAAGGAGAAAGGGAAAGCACTATGATACACATGACTTGCGTCAGAGTGGTATCAGAGCGGGAGTATCTTTGCTTTCTGTAGCAGAGAGAAGCGGATTACACCATGCTGCCTAGAAGAGAAAGGTAGTCACCTGATCAAGAAGACAGGGATGCCCGAAGGAGAGGAAGGTCGGGAGGGAATCCAGAGATGGAACAACAGATACGAGATCTCAGGGCGAGACTCGAAGAGATGGAGACCACCCAAAGGCACGGAGCTGGTGCAGGGGAGTTCAGTGATTCCGAAGTGGAAGAGGAAGCTGGGCACGAGGAAGAAGAAGTCTCAGCAGAGGATGCATCGACCGAACGGTTGATTAGAGCTATCGCCAGGATGAGCTCAACGACCAAGATGGACCTTCCCATCTATGAGGGAATTCTAAATGCAGAAGAGTTGCTGGATTGGATCCGAGCACTCGACACCTACTTTGATTATGAGGATATCGAAGAGGACAAGAAAGTAAGGCATGTTGTTACCAAGTTGAAAGGACATGTAGCCTTATGGTGGGATGAGTTGCAGGCTAATAGGCGTTGCAAAGGCAAACAAAAGATTAAAAGCTGGGATCGGATGATCACAAAGATGAAAGCGAAGTTCATCCCCAGGGATTACCAAATCACTCTGTTCAGGCGTATTCAGAACCTGAGACAGAAGATGATGACGGTGAAGGAGTACACCGAGGAGTTTTACAGACTCAACATCAGAGCTGGTCATCGGGAGAGCGATGATGAAAAGGTGGCAAGATACCTGAATGGGTTGAGATATGATATTCAGGATGAACTAAGCATGCTGACCATCCGAACATATGAGGATGCGTACCAAATGGCTCTAAAAGCCGAAGAGAAGCTGAGATGCAAGCAAAGACAGCGAGGGCGAGGCAGAAGCCAGCCAAGAGGAAAAGCAGTTGCCCAAGAAAGAACCCAGAAACCCAAGGAGGAGTGGCAGAGACCTCAGGGTAAGGCTGAGAGAGGTGGAACCTCACAGCAGAGGCAGCCACAAACTGAACAGAGATAGCAATATGCTGAGCCGAGGAGGTAGCATATAGAGCAGGGTGGCGGATATGCTGACGCCAACGTAGTTCCTCGTACACGAGGTAGAGGAAGAGGCCGAGGAGGAGTTATCATATGTTTTACATGTGGGAAAGACAGACACAAATCCGTTGACTTTCCAGACAGGAAGATGGAAAGAAGTAAAACTCACATTACAGAGGCGCAGAGGCGTGATGCTGAGACAGAAGATGCTGACAGCGGAAGATCGCTTGGGACGCATAAAATTCTGTTGACACCTGAGAAAGAGGTGGACAGCTCAGTGCAGAGGAGCAGACTGTTCAGAATGGCTTGTACAGCCAAGGACAGGAAATGCAAAGTCATAGTTGACAGTGGGAGCACTGATAATCTCGTTTCGACCGAGATGGTGGAAAAGCTGGAGCTGGAAACAACTAAGCACCCGAGTCCATATAAAGTCTCGTGGTTACAAAAAGGACACTGGGTAAGTGTCACTAAACAATGCTTAGTAAAATTCAAGATTGGGAATTACCATGATGAGATTATGTGTGATGTTATTCCCATGGATGTATGTCACATATTGCTGGGTAGACCATGGCAGTATGACAAGAATGTTGTTCATGATGGGAGGATGAACACATACACTCTGGAGAAATATGGGAGGTTACACAAGTTGCTTCCGATAAAAGATAAAGAGGTGAAGACGGAAGTAAGAAGCACAATACTTCTCATGAGTGGGAAGGAACTTCTCACAGAGATAGAGAAAAATGAAGATCCACAATTCTTTGTTGTCAAGAAGCTGAGAATTGTCCTGACAAGCACAAGAGTGGATGACCTACCAGACGAGATTCAGGAACTGCTGGGAGAGTTCGTTGATATCATCGTGGACGAACTACCTCGTTTGTTGCCACCGATGCAGAGTGTGAGTCATCACATCGATCTCATACCCGGAGCAAGTTTTCCGAATAAGGTAGCGTACAGGTTGACACCTCAGGAGAACGAGGAGGTCAAAAGGCAGGTACAGGATCTGCTGGACAAAGGATTGGTCAGAGAGATTCTGAGTCCGTGTGCTATGCCAATAGTGCTAAGTCCGAAGAAGGATGGAGGCTAGAGGATGTGTATAGACTCCAGAGCGATAAATAAAATCACCATCAGATACAGATTTCCACTGCCGAGGATGGATGATCTGATGGATTGCCTAAGTGGGGCAAATTATTTTTCGAAGATTGATCTGAAGAGCGGATATCATCAAATTCGAATGAGAGAGGGAGATGAATGGAAGACAGCGTTCAAAACAAATGAAGGTTTGTACGAATGGTTGGTCATGTCATTTGGTTTGACAAACGCGCCGAGCACATTTATGAGGCTGATGAATGAAGTCCTGAGGGAATTCATTGGAAAATTTGTGGTCGTGTATCTGGACGACATATTGATTTTCAGCAAGACCAAGGCTGAGCATCTGAAGCACTTATCCATTGTGATGAGAAGGCTACAGCAGGAGAAGCTGCTGATAAATTTGAAGAAGTGTTCTTTCATGCAGACAGAACTCATTTATTTGGGTTTTGTGATTTCGGAAAATGAATTGAAGATGGATCCTGAGAAGGTGGAGGTAATCAGGAATTGGCCATTGCCGAGGAATGTTTTTGAGGTAAGGAGCTTTCATGGTTTGGCTAGTTTCTACTGAAAGTTCATTCGAAATTTCAGTGGAATTAGCGCAGCAATGATGGATACAGTGAAGAAACGGCATAAAGTTTTTCACTGGACAGCAGAGGCTGAGAGGAGCTTCAATTTGTTGAAGCGGAAGATAACAAAACAACCAATTCTGGTGTTGCCTGACTTTCAGAAAACATTTCAGGTGAAATGTGATGCCAGTGGGTATGTTGTTGGAGGGGTCCTGAGTCAAGATGACCGACCCGTTGCATATTACAGCGAGAATTTGGATGATGCCAAGTTGAAATACTCCACATATGATAAAGATTTTTATGCCATCATACAAGCATTGAAGAAGTGGAGGCATTACTTGATACCCAAAGAATTCGTTTTGTACAATGATAATCACGCATTGCAGTTCGTGAGTTAACAGGAGAAGTTGAACCAGAAGCATGCGAAATGGGTAGAGTACATGCATAATTTTACATTTGTGATCAAGCACATTTCAGGAACTGCTAACAAGGTGGCTGATGCCTTGAGCAAGAAATGTTTACTGCTGCAGGAGTTTAAAGTCAAAACCTTGGGTTTTGAAAATCTGAAGGATATGTATGCAGGTGATGCAGATTTTGCAGAGGCATACAAGACAGCCGAGAATCCAGTTCTCAGGGATCGGACTCCATGGCTGGAATATATGATCCAGGAAGGATTGTTGTTCAGAGGCAATCAGCTGTGCATTCCAAATTTCTCCATGAGGGAGAATTTGGTAAAGGAAAAACACAGCGAAGGCTTAGCAAGTCATTTTGGACATGACAAAACATTCGTCAAGCTGAGCGAATCATATTATTGGCTAGGCATGTGAGCAGATGTAAAGAAGTTTGTTGAAAGATGTAGGATATGTCAACATGCGAAGGGACGGAAGCAGAACACCGATTTTTATCAGCCATTACCCATACCCGAAAGGCCATGGGAGGCAATTAGCATGGATTTTGTTCTAGGATTGCCGAGGACACAAAGAGGAGTGGATTCCATCTTTGTGGTGGTGGACAGGTTTTTGAAGATGGCACATTTTATTCTGTGTCATAAGACCAGTGATGCAACCCACATCACAAATTTATTTTTCAAAGAGATTGTGCGATTGCATGGATTGCCGAGAAGTATAGTCTCGGACAGGGATACCAAATTCATTGGTCATTTCTGGAGGACGCTATGGAAGAAGCTGGGAACTAATCTGGCATTTAGTTCAGCTTACCATCCACAGACGGATGGGCAGACCGAGGTGGTGAATAGAAGTCTGGGAGATCTATTGAGAAGCCTGGTGACAGAGCACCACATCAGTTGGGACCAGATATTGCCATAGGCAGAATTTTCTTACAATGACTCTGTGAATCGGAGCACAGGTAAGAGTCCATTCCAGATTTTGTATGGACCACAACTGAGGGGAGTTTCTGAACTCAGGGAGTCAGGACAGGCTCAAGCTAGCAGCGCAAGGGCTGAAGAATTCGTTGAAGCGATGGAGGAACTTCATAGTCAGGTGAAGCAACGACTGATGAAATCCAATCAAGAGTATAAGCGCAGAGCCGATCATCGAAAGAGACAACTTCAGTTTGAAGTTGGGGATATGGTTCTGGCGCAATTAAGGAAAGAAAGGTTCCCGAGGGGAACATATAACAAGCTCAAGATGAAAAAGATTGGGTCGTGCAAAGTCCTGAAGAAATTCGGGGAGAATGCATATGAGCTTGAGTTGCCAGAGGGCATCGGGATATCTCCGATTTTCAATGTTTCGGATTTATACCCATACAGGGCTGATGAAGCAGGCACTGGAACTAAGGAACCAGTGGTCCAGTGGCAGAAGCAATTGCCAGTTGCACAGAAACCGCAGATGGAGTGCATACTGGATAAAAGAGTAGGCAGGAAGACCAGAAGAAAGAAATATTTTGAATACCTGGTGAAATGGAAGAATCACCCAATGGAGGATGCCAGCTGGGAAACAGGAGCAGTGATACAAAAGCATGGGCACACCGTGCAGGAGCTCATGGACAGGAGCCCATGAAATCTTTTGAGTCGAGGAGTATGATGCAGGAGCATCGCTCACTCAACAAGCGGGCCAGCGCGTGGAGCAGGGAAAGACAGCTGGACAAGCCTGCAAAACTTCTTTTTGAATTTACCTAGATATTTGATTGCACAAAGACATTAATGCATGGTTTAATGAAGCGCACTTGTATTGTAAGACGGACCTTGAGCAGATAAGCTCTCGTCCTTAGGTAGCTGAGGCATTTATTAGATTTAATGCAGGTAGATAAAATAATTAAGTCTAGATTAGACAGTTTTACTTTCGTGAGGGAAAACGAAATATAGGCACCCTCCTTTGTATTATTGTATTCATTCAGAGCAGTAGATTATTATCATTGAGAGCAAGAAGAGCAAAGCAGAGAACTAGTGGAGAGCCCTCATGTACAGATTGGATTAATAGAAAGAACTTTTGATTCAATTTCATGACTGGTGTTGTTGTCTCGGTGTATGTTGCTTATGTACCTGTGAATGTTCTGTTTCTTTGTATGAATTTTCTTTGAATATGATGTGTGTGTGGTTTCAGAGATTTATTTAAGTCTGAAAACCAGGAGAATGAGTTTCAATTGTTTCTCTGTCTGAGCCAGGAGATTCCTGCATAGAGTGCAGTCGAATTCATCCGCATAGAGTGTGTTGATGAGGCTCAACAGTTAAACTCTCATTCTCGCTCGCCCAGAGTCAAATTGGGTTATTCGAGCCGTGCAGGGAAGTGCAGGTCAAACTTGAAGTATCAGAAGTTAGTCTGAGAAAAGGAAGGTGTGGGACTACTATCGCAGGGAGTGCACAGAGTCTGGAAGAACTCAACACTTCGAGAGTTGTTGAAGTACGAGCGTGAGCAGCGGGTGCAGAGTCTCTGGAGGAGTCAGAAGTGGCAAGCTCAGGAGGGATAGTTCCATTTTGAACACTGTGGGAACAGACCCAGGTGAGATTCAAACTAAGGGAAGCCTTGGAGTAGGAGAAATTCCCAAGCAGGAGAATTGACGGCCAGGAATCACAAGAGAATTTGTGAAGTCCCGACAATCGTTGGATCGTGGGGAAGCTGCGGGGAAATTAACTCGTAGGCGCAGGAAGGATCGAAGCCCATCGAGGTTCGACATTCGGGGTTTGACAAGGCGAGGTGCAGACTTGTTGAAATCGCAAGTCGTGATTTCCCGAGTTATTCAGAGCCGTCGATCAGAGCAGGGACGCGTGGCATCGGATCCTGGGAGGATCGGGATTCGGCGTTCGGGGTTTACAACAGCAAGGGAAACTTGTATCGTGGATCCATGAAATCCCGAGGTGACGTGGCAGCGTGGGGCCCTGGGAGCGAGTGGAGTCCAGGTGGCATTGAATCGGGAGATCGGCACCTCGGAGCTCGGAGTTTGGAAAGTCAGGTGGTTGGCATCGCGGATAGCGATTTCCCGATAGGAAAATCCCCGACAGAAGTGGAAAGCGTTGACCCGTTGACCCATCGGGGATCGGGGTTTGGAATTGCACGAGAATGTGCAAACAAGGTTCGCGATAGCGCGAAGACGATTTCCCGAAACGACTGTCGGGAGATCAAAAGAGTGTCCTGTGGGTGACAAGAGATCCCGATACGGGATTTGAAGGGTACTATAACTCTTCGGGTCTGTGTGAAGAAGGTCCTGGTGAGAGCGTCTTGCTGTCGAGGGCAGGTTGCGTCAATCCATCAGGAAGACGAGAGATGAAGACATCCAAGAATTGGATAGAGATGTCCTTTTGGGTTTCCATAGTGAATTGGATGTGGAGGGAAAGGCTATTAATATGATTGAAGAAATAGGTCAAGGTGGCCTAGCCATGAGGCTAGATGACAAATGTGTCATCTAAAAATTGAAACCAACTTTTAGTTTTGAGATGAAAGCTTCTTAAGGCTAAATATTCAAAATGTTCCATGAATATATTGGCAACCACTAGGGATAAGGATGACCCCATGGTTGTGCCTTCGATTTTTTTAATAGTAAACCCCCTTAAAGGTGAAGAAGTTCAAAGAGAGGAAAATTTTGATGAGGTCAAGAGTTTTCAGGTCTACCAGTTTGGAGATCAGGTTAAGGGATTCCTCCTCTCTATTATTTTTAGTTTCTTCTCCTTCCCCATCCTGACATTGTTTCTCTTCATCTCTCTAAATCATTCTACCTTTTAACATACCCACTTCTTTTGATTTTACCTTTATCCCGCATTTAAAGAAATCCTTTGTATATATTATTATCTCACTTTAATTGGTTCAAATCCTTTTATACTATTTTATTTTATTTTATTATTATCCCCTATTATCTTCTCTATTTTCCTCCCTTATTTAAATATTTCTTCTCACCTTTATCTCCTTCTCAATTAATTATCATAACAATTGCTTCTAAATATTTAAGATTTTATTATTCTTTTTCTTATTTTTCAACTAATCTAACCAAATTATTTTATTAACCTTTTCAATTCGGTTTAATATTTTTCATCACTATTAAATAATATATCTCAACACCCTATGAATGTATCTCCCAATATCAACGACTGCTTCCCATATCTTGTTTATTTTTAATCATTATCATTACTCTCTCCCTCAATGGTCCCTTGCTCTCTTATTTAATAAATACAAACTCAACACTCTTTTCGAATATATGAGCTTATTATGTCCTCGATGATGGGTAGAGTGTCCACTCAAAATGGTGGACGTTTTGAAACCTGATACATTATTTTTATCTATAAAATTCTCCAGCATTACGACTAACCATGGAAACTTACATACTCAGAATCTTGAATATTTGTCATATGAACTATTTGTGTGTGTAGTATTTGAGATGTTTAAGTTGTTATGATTTCTGATGAATACAATGATAATGTTACAGGTTCAGTATGCAACTATTTGTGGTTTAATTTGCGACGTTATTTCTTTAACATGTTCTTGATTTCCATGAACTACTTCTACAATTAATGACATTATTTTATGTTGTGTTCATTATGTAGATTTTCTCCTACACAAGATAGGTTAGAAGTAGTTATATTATTTATTTTGCTTTTATTTCATATTAGATTTAGAATTGGTAGGAATTCTTTGGGGGACAATTTATTGTCTTACCCTTTTTTCTTTTAATTCTTAGTGGAAACTAGGCCCACAAACTGTTTAGAAATGCTACCCCAAATGACAATAGGTTTGATTGGGACCTTCCATTTGTTGTTATCCCTTAACTGCTTGACAAGGAATTTTCTTGATTGGGACTTTCTATTTGGACCCGTCAACATGTTGTAGCATTAGAAGGTGGTGCTACTTCTCGGTTATCTTGGACAACTGCTTGGATCCTTGCCAAGGCCTTTTGATTATATACAAACTCTTGTTGTAGTTGTTTTTTCATATCTGTGAACCTATCCTCTTTCCAAATATCCAACTAAATCACCTTCTCACCAAGGTGTACAAGTTGTATTTTGTGCTTGTCCCAATTTTTCATGACAATGGTGAGGGAGTCTTGGAAAAATTCAAACTTCTTCTTTAGAAATGGCAGTAATTTGGTAGAGGTACGAAGGTGATTCCTCATCTCTTCCATTTTCTAGTTGAACATTTGGACCTTCTATTGAAAGTGTTCATTCACTTCTCTAAGATCGACATTGTTGGCCCTTAAATATTCCAACCATTTTTTGTTTTCTTTACCAATGTTGAGGTTTGCAATGTTTTGGAAGATACGTCAAAAATAAGGATTCAACTACTATGATCCATAAATGAGGGACTTATATCCCACTTGCTTCGCTAACATAGACACTATGCGGAAGTATCCTTTGAGCTATGTTCTTAGGATTGTATAGAGTGCTTAGTCTTTAGAAAGGACACTAAGCCTCTATTCTTTGTCATATACAAGAATCAATATATTCTTCTTCTTATTTTGGTTGTAAGGTATGCTCTAAAAAACCAACTAATAGCCCACAATGGTCTAGTGTAAACTTGCTAGTTACTTGCTTTTGGTGGCCAATAAGTATTCTCTATCTTCAAGTATGGTTCACTTATCCATTTGTGGCTAGGTAGGACCAATGTTAACCACCAATGCCATGCCTATGGGGTATTAAAACTACCTACTACTTGTTACAACCACTGATATTTGTGTCAAACTCAACAATGCTTCCAATCTGTAAGAAGTTTTGAATGCTTGAAATGATTGAAAGAATGTCTTTCTACTAAATAAAGAAACTTGGAGATAAATTCCATGGAGTGAAATAAAATTTATTATGGTTCACTTGTAACATGTAATATGTATAACAATAGTTTCTTGCAAAACAATCTTAGCAATGAATTGGCCAAGAAAAATCATTCTAGGTCAATGTTATGGTACACACTAACTAGTTTTGTCGATATTTATAGTGGTTGATGTTACTTGTCCACGTAAGTGACCTATTCTCAGTGCAACAATAAGACCAAATTTCTTCCTAGGTGGTGCATCACGATGCATGATACTAACATGACTGATATGTTCATGGTTACCACCACACTATGAAGATGTTCAAATTGGTCCAAAACAACACCTCGAACCTTGGGCCAACAATTTCTCTTGACTCTATACTCATGTATGCATTCAATGAAGAGAGTAGTCAATCACAAAATTCTCATAGATTCCAACTAATTTTTTTAAAACTAATACATATATATAAAGCACTCATATATTCTAAATGCCTAGAAGAGAAGAAGAAAATGATCTAGGGGTGCATATGGCTCAGGGAAGCAATCAATTCATCCTAGGCATGGAATAAAATGATTATAGGGATGTGAAATCATCCAATCACAAAGCAATATTCCCAAGGGAATGTGAACTCACCAAGACACAAATTCCTAGGGGGATGTTAACTCACCCAAGCACAAAGTAAACCACACAGGGAGATGTGAACTCACTTAGTGATGAAGTAAAATGCCCAAGGAGATGTAAATTCATCCAACAACGAAAGGAATTTCCCAATGATGTAGAAATTCTCCCTATTATGATATTGAATTTCCCAGGTGAAAGGAATTCACCCCAAGAAATATATTGTCTTATGAAGGAAGCAATTTGACTCAGAGAATGAGTAGTTTTCTCTTAGGAAGGAAAAAAAAATAGTATTTAGAATATAACAAATTAGAAACTCCCTAGGTAAGTGCAAGAAATAAATTTCCACAGACATCGATCTTAGAATTTGACTGGAATTGTACGATGGACATTTTGAAGCTATTGACATCCATACCATTGAAGGAAGAAACTATTTTTTTAATCTTGAGCTAATTAACACAATCTAAAATTCATCATGTTGACCTATTAACAATGTTAAGAGAAGCTCATTAAACATAGGAAAGAGTATCAACAATATCACACACAAAATTTTAATAACAATGAAATCAAACACAATCAATCACCATGAACTTAGAAATTTTACCCTAGAAACCCAAATGGGAAAACCAACTTTGAATGGGGGCTTAGTTATTCATTATGGAAATCTCTGGTTATATTGTTTTCCTAGCTCTATGCATATTCCTCTCTTGGAAAAAAATACCCTTTGAGAATAAGATTGAAGGAAGAAATGGGGAGAGTTGGGAGGTAAGGGAAGGCCAATAGCCATGGCCCTTCACTTCCCATTTCTCATCCTTCTCTCCTATTCATTTTTTATATATATATTTTAATTATCACATTTTTTCTTCTCATTTCATTTTGTCTCATTCAACATTTACATTTGTGTTGGTTTACATTGTTTTCTAACCTTCATGAATTACCTATTTAATTGTCCAGGTACTGAGTCTTACACCCATTCATTGGTTTAGATCCATTTCATACCAATTGATTTTAAATATGTTACCCATGAATACTTGAGTGGTTGTAGAGGCCTTGAAGGGGTGTTGTAGAGAAAAAAGTAATCATATTTGGAAAGGAAATCAACCATAACCATGATTATAGATTTATTTCCAGATTTTGGTAATCCAACAATGAAATCCATAGAAATGTCATTCTATACATCTTGTGGAATGGGTAAAGGTTGTATTTCACCTAGAGTTTTCATTGTCTCTCCCCTGCATCATTGGTAAATGTTACATTCTTCCACAAAGGTGCAAATGTCCTTCTTCATTCCTTTTTATAAAAATGAACGTTTGATCCTTTCATATGTTTTATGAAACCCTAAGTGACCTATTGTGGGAGAGGAATGTAGTTCCAAAAACACCCGTGATTTAAATATTGTTTGCTTGTTCAAATAAATGTTCCCTTTATAGTGAAGCTCCACATTTTACCAAGTGTATACTTGATATGCATGGGTTTCCATTTGAAGTTTTTGGATTAGGCTAGTGATCTTGAGATCTCTTAACCATTCTTTGTGGTCATCACTCAACTAGTTTTCTACTACGAGGGAGAGTGAAAAGAGGGACCCTTCCTTTTCATACTTCAAAGAGAGATAATATTATATGAAATTCTCCTTTCCGTTCTTATAAATTATCTCATAGTCATATCCCAACATTTTGGTGACCCATTTTTGTTGCTCGGGGGAAGAAATCTTTTTCTCTAGGAAGTATTTCAGTCTGGGACGATCAATTTTAATCTGGAAATGTTTCCTAAGTTATAGGTATGGATCATATATATCCATAACATGCAATATATGGGCTATCATCTCATTTTCATAATTTGATTTTCATAAGTTCCTCTCACATCGTTGTTTGCTGGTAAAATCCAATGGTTGTCCCTCTTGCATGAGTACTATGTTGATGAATTTACTTGAGGTGTCACACTTTAAGAAAAAGGTATTAGTGAATTCAAACAAAGCGAGTATTGGGGTTGTACACATTACATTGTTCAATTCCTAGAAGGCCCATTTTACGTCATCATTCCAACTGAAATCATTTTTTTTGCAAGGTTGTGAAGGGAATTACAATATTACCATAGTTCCTAACAAGGTTTCTATAATAACTAGTTAGAGAAAAAAAACTCTTAAATTTCTAAGAGTTTTGGGGCAAGGTCAATCCTTCATTGTTTCAATTTTATTCAAATCCACATGCACACCATCATGAAGTCTAACAATATGGACCAAATATTCCACTTTGGAGACACTAAAGGAATATTTGGATCACTAAAGAAAGTGTTGATGATCAAAAAGTAATTGTAAGGCTTGATCCACACAGGTGACACATGCTTGTCCAGTTTCACTATAGATGGATACGTCATTAAAAAAAGACAAAGAAAAAATGGCACATAAAGGGTTTAAATATTTGGTTCATGCAGATTTGGTGATAACCCAACCAGAGGTCGAGTTTGGTGAAGAACTGATCACCCTTGATTTCATTCAAAAGGTCATTAATGACTGGAATGGGAAAATTATCCTTGACTATTAGTTTTTTCATATATTAGAAGTCATGACAAAGGTTCCAAATACATTCTTTCTTGAGGACCATGACGACCAATGAATAATAAGGGCTAATGCTAGGGCAGATGACACCAATAGCTAACAACTCCTAAACTATATTTTCTATTTCATTTTTTTGGGAAAATGGATGGAAATATGGGTGTACACTAGGTGGGATGCTACCTAGTATGAGTGAAATAGAATGATCATTCTCACCTTCAGATGGCGGTAGCCCTTGGGGAGGTTCAAATATGAATTGGTGTTTTTCCAAGACCAACTACATGCCAGAATGAATGGGTTCAGAATGAGTGATAGTAGAGGGAAATGGGAATGAAGTTCCTCCTCTCTTAATGATACCTTGTACACTTCCATGCAACCCCATTTATCCATTTGTGAATTGATCAAAAATCATATTTTATATTCCTACACACACTTAAATCAATGCATCAAATTGTCTCATATTCACAAATCACACAACATATACTCACTTAATTTAGAGTCCATACAATGTCGACATAATCCCACGTCATTGTATACCTATGACTTCCCTTCCACACTAGGAAAACCATTATTAGCATCTAAAAATAATTGCATTTCAAGTCTATACATTTCAATGTATCATAATCATATGAAATGATAACGCCAATTACATCATATCAGTGTACATTTTATCTATCCACGTCCTTCTTAAGCATTTAAATAAAATTCATTCCAAATTATGATTACATCAAATTTAAAACCAATCATAACAATCAAAGAGTATGAGTTTATCATCAAAGCATAAGTCAATAAACCAGGCCATTTTGTAAACAAAATTCCCTCAAATAATAGAGTCCAATATGTGAAACAAGTTAAAATAAATGGGGCACTATATATAATTATATAAAATCTATCTTAAACCCATATCTATAAGCATTGAGAGGGATAAAATTTCTTAAGATGCTAATTTTTTATCATTGAATTCCATGTCATGTATTAATTCCTTTATATTAAATGATAAAAAAATTACACCTTAAGAAATTTGATCCCTCTTGTTGCTTGATAGATTTGGTTTTAAGATGGACCTACAATGTTTTAGTTTATTAGATGTTGTCCCCTTGGATGGGGTGACATATGCAACACACACGTAAAATGACACACTGGAAACAAGGGAAGTTAAATCCCCTCATCGCCACCCTCCTCCTTCGTCTAGTCGATATGCCTAGCATTCATTTCAACCAGGGCTTAGTGTGCTGGGATGGATCAGTAGTCTTAATGGTGACTCAATTTTGGCCCCTTGGTACAGGTGTGAAGAAGCAAAGTTGCATTAACCAGGAATTCATGGCTATCCAAGCCATCACTTCCTCTGTCATCATGTTGATTTCTCTTTCTTGTGGGTTTTATCTCCAACATTTGGCTCTAGTTTTCCATCCTCTCCTAGTTGTTATGCTTCGAGCCTGCAGCATCTCTTGTCGCTCCACTGTAATTCCCCCCCCTATGCTTTGCCTAGCCATGCCTTGTGAGAGAGGAAAGTCCTAGCATGGTCCAGCCTACTATAGTCAAGTCGGAAGGAATAAGCGCTCATGACCTCTCTCTCTCTCCCCTTCCAAGATGCAGCTCAGGCTGCTCTCCCCATTCCATCCATAATTGGTGTGAGGATGCACATATGGAGCTCCATTCATCTAATTTATAGAATTTCTATGGAGGTTTCCCGGTGGAAGAGGAGATTCCTCCTAATTTGGAGGAAATTTTGCCTAATTTGTAGAATACCACTTGTTGGCATGTTTACAAGAAGAGCGTGCCTATCATTGATGGAAAGAATAGTAGCAACGATGACAAACATGAAGGCAAAGAAGATTAGTAGACAAGCAGGCAAGGAAGAAGAACAACAACGATCGAATGGCAAGATCAGCAGTGTAATCTCAAAAGGAGGAAAACAATCAAAGCACGACAAAGGTTTTCGGAGTTTCACAGATCAGGAAATCCAAAGGAAAGAGGTTCAAACTCGCGATATACAAAATTGCGATAAAAATCTTGACAATTGATTCAAGAAGGACATGTGGTGAATGAAAAAGGTTTTGTTTCGGAGTTTTGCAGATCGGGAAATCCAAAGGAAAGAGGTTCAAAATCGTGATATGCGAGATCATGAAAAGATCTGGACTGTCAGATCAACAAGGATTGTGGACCATTGATCAGGCATGAAGAAGGCTTGTGAAGTGGAGAAATCGCGATAAGATCAGGGCCATCATATCTGGAGTAATTATGAAGGACCAATGGTCGTTAGATATGGTGAAGCTGCAAGGTGGATAAGACCAAGAGTCATCTAACTCTCCAAAACTGTGAAGGAATCCTGGCCATCCATTGAGGATAGTCATGGGCCATTGGATCCAGAGGACACATGGAGAAAGATCATCATTTCGCTGACTGGAAAGTCAAAGGAATGAAGTGCTCATTTGATTGGTGAGTGGTCATATCTCGTGGTCACATTGTCGAGAGCTAGAGAAGCCAAGCCATATTTTAGAGTTTGTGACATGGAGATTCAAGAGAACTCATCACAGAATACCCAAGATGCAAAAGTGGGAAATGAGTTTTCGAATAAGGCTGTGGTCACAACCAGTGGTTACATCTGTGAAAGATAGAGGAAGGATCTAGTGGTGTTAATCTCCATCTTAGAGTCTCAACAATCATGACTTAGAGAATCAAGACCCTTCATCACAGGAATCAAAATATGCGAGATCGTGATGAGATCTGGACCGTTGGATCATCAGAGATCTCGACCGTTGATCAGGCTCAATGAAGTTTATAAATTCACAAAATACGAAGCACCTGTTGGCGCAGCCTGTGGTCACCGTCGGTGGTCATGTGAAGGGAAGAAGATAGTGGTGCTAAGCTCCATCTTGGAGTCTCGGTGATCACGACTTGGAGTGTCGAGATCCTATATCACAGGAATGTCGAGATGCGAGATCACGAAATTAAAACTTTGTTTAGGACTTGGTCACAATCAGTGGGCATATGAATTAAACGCAAGACCCTATGAACTCCATCCAACGGTGCAGGTGAATTTAAGTATGATTGAAGGGTTACTATTTCTCTTCGCAGTTAATCGATTAGTGGTGATTTAGTTGTTGAAGCGGTCTTTGGAGGTTCACAGTGTAACTGCTAGAAACCACTGATGGTTTCTGCCAGAGGACTCGAAGAGACTTCTGTGTGATTATCAGAGGAGATGAAGTGTCTCTAGGAATTTTCCAGTGGAATGAAGACTGTACGTAGAGGCAATTGACAGATGGATCTAACTGCCAGAGAAGCTGAAGAGTTACCATGATGAACAGGTAGAGTACTTGACATGAGAGAGCATGCAGAAGCATGGCGGGACATCATGCACAAGGGGCACAAATATTATAAGTATGCAGAACAGAGAAAAGATGAGTGTTGTTGTTGTTGAGAGGGATTCAAGAGTGTAGAAGGAGGAGTGTGCAACAGCTGAAATACAGAGAAGAGGAATGGAGCATTGAATGTACATGGCGCATAGAGCATAAAAGGCAAAAGCACAGAAAGCGCAAGGAATGTCTGGAGCAAGATAGTAAGACACTAAAGGAAGGTTGAGGTTCTCTTGTAGAGAAAAACAGAGGATCAGAAATCCCAAGAAGATGCAGACAGAGAGACATTGATACAGGAGAGAAAAGCAACATAGTAGAACAATGGTAAGTCTAGTAAGCCAATGATAAATATTGTATCACTGTGATAAGGTTCATTAGCAAAAAATTATTTTAGGGTGGTAGGGAGGTGCTAGGGAGGACTGTTGTCCTCAGAGGTTCAAGTGGGTGCTTGAACACAGGGAGTTGTAGCTTCCTTCTAGTTGGTGCTAGAGAAACCGGGGAGTTGGTGCTTCCTTCTAGTTGATGCTAGAGAAACCGGGGAGTTGGTGCTTCCTTCTAGTTGGTGCTAGAGAAACCAGGGAGTTGGTGCTTCCTTCTAGTTGGTGCTAGAAAATCCAGAGAGTTGGTGCTCTTAGCAAGTAGCAGCTTGCAAAACAGAGGTTGTAGCCTCATTATGAGTTGGTGCTCATATGTATGATAATGTAAAGAATGTAAAGATTACTTATCATATAAAAAATAAGAGGTTTTTACCTTATATGGATTTCCTCAGGAAATATATGTCTCTGTGTATCTCATATGTGTGGTTGATGCCGAATGTTCTATTGCTTACTTCCCTGCATTATTGTGACTGTCATTAAATATTGTGTAAAAAGTTTAAAATAACTTATACCATTTGTAACTTTATACTATTGATTTAAAATAACCAAAACTAAAAAAAAAAAAAAAAAAATTAACCAAAACTCCAAAAAAATATTTATATGGATTATAAAAAACTTAAAATATCTATAAAGTTTTAACCAAATTCAATCGGATTTTTTTACCAAAAATAAAATAAAATCTACCTAGTACAAAATTTAACTTTTCCTACACTCATCATTAAAACATCATACCAAACATATTTAATACAAGGACAAAATGCTATGGCCTTATCTATTGAAATTGTCAAACTAGGGCTTTCGATGGCTCCTATTTTGATGAATAAGGTATAAATGTACATAAGAGAAGTGAATCTCACCGTCCAAAATTAAACAACAATTGTCAACCAACAATAATCAGGATGTAAAATTCAAATTGATTTTTAATTCATGTAAGATTTTGTTATACTTTTATCAAATATTATAATAAATTAATCATTATTTGGCATAAACTAAAAAAATCATTCACATCAAACATACATGATGATATAAAGTAAAAAATATCATTTACATTAAACATACATACATGATGATGTAAAAATCAAATTGATTAATTGATGTGAGATTATATCATATTTTTATTAAATATAACAATAAATTTAAACATATTTTAATTTTTATAATTTTATGGAAAATTCAAACGTTGTAGAAATGGTAATCATGTAAAAGAAAATCATGTGAAATTATATTATATTTTTATTAAACATAATAATAAATTGTATCACATTTAAGTTTTTTTATAATTTTAATGAAAAACTTAAATTTAATAAATTTAATTTTAGAAATATAGTCATGGAAGGAAATTTGTGTGAGATTCTCTCGTATTCCTACCAAACATAATAATAAATTGCATTATATTTGAGTTTTTCATAATATCGTTGAAAAGCCTAAACTTAATAAATTTGGTTTTAGAAGTTGTAATCATGTAAGAAATTTTATGAGAGATTATGTCATATTCCTATATAAAAAATAATAATAAATTAGATTGTATTTGAGTTTTTTATAATCCTATTGAAAACCCAAACTTAATAAGTTTGGTTTTAGAAGTGGTAATCATGCAACAAAATTCATGTGAGATTTTGTCATATTTCTACCAAACATAATAATAAATTGGATATTCTTTGAGTTTTTTATAATTCTATTGAAATTCCAAATTTAATAAATTTAATTTTAGAAGTGATAGTCATGCAAGGAAATTCATGCGAGATTCTATTATATTCCTACCTAACATAATAATAAATTGCATCACATTTGTGTTTTTCATAATCGTATTCAAAGCCCAAACTTAATAAATTTAGTTTTAGAAGTGGTAATCATGCAAGAAAATTCATGTGAGATTTTGTCATATTCATACTAAACATAATAATAATAAATTTAGTTTTAGAAGTGGTAATCATGCAAGAAAAATCATGTGAAATTTTGTCATATTCATACTAAACATAATAATAAATTGGATCATATTTGAGTTTTTATACTCTCATTGAAAACAAAAACTTAATAAATTTAGTTTTAGAAGTGGTAGTCATGCAACAAAATTCATGTGTAATTTTTTCATATTCCTACTAAACATAATAATAAATTGGATCACATTTGATTTTTTCATAATCATATTAAAAACCCAAACTTAATAAATTTAGTTTTGGTAGTACTCATGCAAGGAAATTCTTATGGGATTCTATCATATTCCTACCAAACATAATAATAAATTACATCATATTTGAGTTTTTCATAATCCTATTGAAATCCCAAATTCAATAAATTTAGTTTTAGAAGTGGTATTCATGTAAGGAAATTCATGTGAGATTCTATTATATTATTACCAAATATCATAATAAATTGGCATAATAAATTGGATCACATTTGAGTTTTTGTAATCCTATTGAAAGCCTAAACTTAATAAATTTAGTTTTACAATGAGTAGTTATGCAAGGAAATTCATGTGACATTCTATCATATTCTCACCAAACATAATAAATTTGATCACATTTGAGTTTTTATAATCCTATTAAAAAACTCAAACTTAATAAATTTAGTTTTAGAAGTGACATTCATGCAAGAATGTTTCCATGGTAAACTTATGACTTCAATCAATATAACCAAATTTATAAAACAAATTGCATTACTATTAACTAACATGAAATATTATTAATAATATCTCTTCATTATCAAGAAACTAATATTTCTACCTTAACACAAACCATAACAATATATATCTTACCTTTACCTTTTCATAATGATGATAATGAGAAGGTTTTCTTAATATGCCACACACCAATATCTTTAGCACATTTTGATTATCAAAGTTCTAGTGGTTCATCTTATAATGAACTACACCAACACCTCCAATATTGTTGCATTATCAACGTATCAATGCTATTAATTTGTTAATGTTATGAATCTAACATGATTTACATTAACATTTTAAGAATCTTTGAATTATTACAAATTGGTTTTCCCACCTTAATGCAATACACAACAACCATTTCAATACCTTTGCATTGTAACAAAACTAGTGGTGTGACCTTAAAATGCCATGCACCTTTACATTCAACTTTATTTGCAAATTTATTTCATGTGAACACATGTATCATCACCGTTATTAACACCTCCACAATATATATTTTTTCCATGAAAAAACATTGTATTCAATATTTCAATAAGAAAATTATAATATACATATGCTTCTCCAAAGACATCATCAAAGTCAAAAGCCTTTGCATCCTCCTATCTCTAAAGAGTCCAAATAGGATCTACTATAATTGTTTAAATAACAAAGTCCATCCATGGACCTTTTATGTGCTTTTTAGCACCGAATTTAACACCTCCACATTATCACATCCCACACCCATTCAACATTATTATCATAAGGAGTATTTCCACCATGTAATTTCCCTGGTTCACAGAGTATATCAACAAATATATTTCCATTAATATCACCGCCATATTATCACATTATTAGTGTTGCCACATTAATATCATCTACTCCTTTGCACTCAACCTCATCTGCACCCAATCCCACATCACCTCTTGCACCTCCATATTATCAAAGCCAACACACTACTCAATAGGGCTAACCAAGCTAGGGAAACTAGAGTTGGTAGGTTAGAGTCACCACCCAATTTTGGAGAGAATTGGTAAAACAAAGAAAGGGATAAGGTAGGCCACAAGGTAGATTATAACACACTTAGATTGCATTAATAGCCACTGCACAAAAGGAGGAAGCAATTTTCTTTCAATAATGGTTAAACCATTTGTGTTGACCATCTAGATTTCCATTATTCGGAGAAACCCTCATGTTAAATAGGAATAAGGGACTTTCTATTTTACAAATTTATGTAAGTAGTGGGTCCCAATCATAGTATAGTTACACAATGATGTGGTTTAGGGAATGTGCTCAAACCATCCAAATAAAAGGGTGATTTGACAAAATTAAACACATAATAAGAAATCCCTAATAGAATTGGGCACACTTATGCACCCAAAGGGAGATGATATAATCAATTGTGACATCATTTGATGTCTAAGGCTTGTAATTGGTCTAACTAATTAGAGAGAGATAAATATAGATTAAGTAGGGGAGCGAGGTGGTTTACTAAATTCAAATATCTAACCAAGGTTAATTTTAGGCTAGGGGTACCATCCCATGGGACAAAACATCAAATGAGAGGTCAAAATCACAAATTTAGACCATGGAAAGGGAACTCAAAGGCGTAATTTCAACATATATGAGTCATCATGAGGATGATATGGGGGACCTTCATTTCATCCTATTGGGGTGTTTGGCATGGTTACTAGACAGTGAAAAGTCCATACAACAACGTATGAGAATATATGTATGGCTAGAACCACGAAGTACAGATTCCATACAATACATTTTTTACCCCATGGAAAGAATGGGGATTTGGCAAGTAAAATAGTTATGGAATTCCATGAAGTGAAATCAATAGAAGAAAAATATGAAACGTTGTGGGAATAATAATAATCATAATTATGAAAGTGAAAATAAAGGGTGCCTGTATGAAAAAGGAAGCTACATGCAAACGTGCCCCGAAAGAAGGAGGGAATCATTGTGTAATAGAGATAGGTCCATGATTTGACATGAAAAACCTAACTTGACCTTATATAACATGAATTGTAGTTTCACATGTACCATGTGAGGGTTTATTCTAGAAAGAAACAAAGGTGAGTGGAGGAAATTAGGTGGTGATCAATCATGCAAGTTATTCAAATGATGTTAGGAGGGGACAATGAAACAATTTCAAGTACCACACAATCAAGAAATCAATAGATAGTTTATGCAAGTGAAATGTGGAAGTAAAAGAGTGGGAGAGAACTCATACATGCACTAACTTATATGTTAATGTTTCCATGTGGAAAACCAGAGGAAAATCTTGAGGGAGTATTGAGTTTCATATAACTACAAAATATATATCATCGATGTAGGAGTTCTCTGGTCACATGAGGTACTTGTTATATGTGTCTTGGATTATTGCTTTAGTGTCCTAACAATATCCAATGTTATGGGTGTTTCACTTATGATAGTAGTGTTGCATTTCAATTTTAAAGATAGATGGGGCATGTCGATCCTTTGTTTCATTTTGGTATGTTAGATGTTGGATGCTACAAAAGGTGTTCTTAGTGGCATGCCATTTATTTGTCATGTGGACATGGGGTTAATATAACATATAATGTGAGATAACATGTCAATAGTTTGGGTGTTCGATTCATATTCAATGACCTTGGATTGAGTTCTAGTGTCATCATTAGTTATGTGTCTGGTTGGATCATTAGAAGAAAGGTATTGGTTATCTAGAAAAAATAGAGGCACTATAAAACCAACCTTTAAGGTGTCATTCTATTTAGTAAATTATTCATCTAGTTATTAAGAATAAGGTATGAATTTTAGGCTTGGTATACATTTTGGACATGTGTTATGGTGTTAGAATTGATGTCATGGTGTTGTCATTGATGTAAAAAGAGGGAGAATGTTGGACATGGTGTTATGGAATTGGCATTGATGTCAAAGAGGGATAACATGGTCTATAACTCTGTTAAAATAATGTGTGAGCTTCATGCATTCATACTAATGTCCCAGTAAAATCCTATGGAATATGATACTGACATCCATTCATAGAAGAAGCAATGGAGCAAACAAAGAGGTGAGGTTGGTTTTCACTCAATGAAGGTATCATTGGAAGACCTTTACAATGGAACCTCAAAAAGAAGTTAATGTGCTATGTTATCGTGCAATTTGTACTTTGGAAGATAGAAAAGGTGAAAGGGGACAAATTGACGTAATGAGAGACTATCCTATCACTGCCACCTCAACATGATGTCTCTTTCTATTTAGGGTGGTAGGCCGAGGTGAGACGTCCTCGGTGACCTAGGGTTTTGAGAAGGAAAAGGTTTAAGGCCGAGTAAAAGTTTCCCATTCACAAGTCACCACCATTCAGAAAGTCCGGCTAAACAGTCAATAAAGATAATAAGAACGAGAAATGTACCTGCTCAGAACAAAGCAACATGAAAACTATATTTGCAAGGTCACTTGTTGGTTATTACTTCATATAATCAGAGAATTTCTCAATAAAAGAAATTGACTAGTATATTGATGAAGTAAGAAAAGATGTATAATAGCAATAATCACAATACGATACTTCACAATAAATGCTTCAAAATGAGAAAGAATGTCGAATTATCAATATCATAACAGCGACATTCATCAGAAGCAAGTATGCATTAATCCTTTAAATTTCTTTTAGAAGCTTTAAGTGATGCAAAGTATGACTATAACTTGAAAGAATAATAGAAACAATAGGGTTAGCAAGTTAATATAAACTAGGGTTAGAAGGTCTTGGTAATTGCTCAAAGATTTGTATGTTTGTAGGTTGTGATCAAAACACTCAAGTAAGAAGTCTTAGACTAGTGCATTCATAAAGCAAATGGAGTCAAAAATAGCGGCAAGAATTGAAGGAACAAGATGATAATATTAGGGCTAAATACAAGAGGAATTTGATGGATGAAGTGTTGGTAAGCCAAGGCTTCAACCATCAAACCCTAGAGGAAAACGACTACTAAGGTGTAGGCAACCCTAAGCCTTAGTACGTTTTCCTCCTTCTTTAGCTCAATGACAAAGTAAAATTGGCTAGGGTGAAGAGAAAATGATAGGGTGTTGCAATGGCAAGGCCCTAGAAAATGTATTCAACAAAAAAAAAAAAAAAACCTCGGCTCCTTGGCATAATCTAGTGGGTAGAAAGTAATTAAAACAAGGAAACCAACATGTGCTTGTTTCCTAGAGTTTATTCCATAAATTTCATTAACAAAATGAAAGTAAAACACTATAACCATTCAAGTAAGGGAAGGATTGCAAAAATTCACTTACATTCACCAAGTATTTATCAAGCCAAACCCTAGTTATAAACCATCCACCAAGAAAATGCCAAAGATCACCAAAAAGAAGCCTCCTTCAACAACTATGCCACAATTTCAGCCAAAAACCTAATGAGGGCCGCAAATTTCAGATCTCACGAAGTGGTAAGTGAAAGATGATGTGAAAAGAGAGCTTTATCTCTCTACTTATACAATAGCAATGACCTTAATTTAATTTTTAGGTCACAAAAGGCCAACATGGCCAAAAATATACCAAAATATTGTTTTACATTAAATGTCATAATTAAAACCCTAATCAAGCATAAAAGGTAACATCATGCCCTTTTAGAGTGATGTTAGGCCCCTTTAGGGAAACGTTGGCTTCCTGGAGCAAACGGTTAGGCCTCCTTGGGCCTCCGAAAATTGCCACACATGCCACTTGGCACATAACTGCCTCCCAAAACCTCCATAGAATTGGATGATGTCATAAGGTGTCCTGCGTGATGTCATGGTCCTTCTAAGGCCAACATCCTAATTGAAAAGGCACAACACCCTTGGGTGAGGCTCTGTCAAGTTTCCTCTGGTGGAACATCCTCCTCTTCTCTGGTGCAAAACCTATGATCTGTCTCTGCCCCCTGTTGGGGTCTCAACATCCATCTGATGGGCCTTCATCCCCATGGAGGTCCAAACTAATCATATCCACATGTGTACCTATCCATAAGGGTACCTTTCCATCGGTTATGGTCCTGTACATAAACAGATACGCCCTCCATGGGCTCATAAGTCACAGGGAACATAGAAATTTAATTCACATCTAATCATCAATTTTATTAAACATGTGCATAAAACCCCCTTTACCCAGTCAAGTTCTCAAAGACATTATACTAATATACAAGCCAAGTTTGGAGGAAACACTAGGATGTCCTATTGGGCTAATGCTCATTGGATGTGGGGTGTTTCCAGGAGAAATCAAATCCAAGCCATGTAAGTGGATGAGGTGGTAAGGGATGTCTGGGAAAGGGATGCAGTGATAGCAGGGAAATGCATGGCTTAACTTTGGGTGCCTTTGTAGAGGGTGAGTTGCACCTATCATGGATGGAAATGTTTCCAATCCCATTCATGCCTTTTATCTTTATTCTTATTGATTTTTCTTTCAAGAAGCTAGTCAGGGGACAGTTCCCTAGCATGGTGACCAGTGGTGGAAATGTTACCCATAAGAATTTCACGGAAATGAGAAGGTTGGCTCGTGATGAGACCCCCTTTTTCTTGGCTATGCCACCAAGAGACACTACCCTGGCATGGTGACCAGCTGCAGGTAGTGTCATATCACTACATGCCCATGGACCTAATATGTTGGCTCGTGATGAGGCCCCCTATCCTCTAACTAGGTCTTGTTTTATTATTTTTTATGGGTCCCTCTGTTTCTTGTTGAGAATCCTTTACTTCTTTCTCAGGGATCCCTGGGTGAATAATCTCTAGGTTTCATTCTTTGGCTTATATATTTTTCCAACTACTTTTACCCTCTGGGCCTTTAGCCCCTTCTTGCCACAAGGTAAGGTACAACCCTTAAATATTTGGCCAACCCAATTCCTGGACCAGTGTAATGGGATGGATGAGAGGAAGAAAGATGGAAAGTGGTAAGTATGGTGGGAGTTGACGATGGCTTCTCATGAATCCCCCCAGTGGAAACTCAAACCCTATGGGTACCATCTTACTAGGGCATCCTGTCACCCCCCCAGATATGGTCAAGTGGATAGGTATAATATCCAAGCACTCATTAGAAACAAAAATATTTAAATGCACATATTCAAAAGTTTTGAGGATCATAGTGACACATACCATGATACCCAAACTCATTACCTCATGGAGCAAGATCCATTTCTGCTACAGGACCAGGTTGAGGTGATGGATGTTGATGTTGCTGACAAAATGGAGGTGTTGAAGAATGAAAATATGGGCCCTCCAGAGCCATGATCAAGTCAATCTAGCTCTCAGTACTCCATGTCTAGAACATGTGGGCATCGAGACATAATCTCCTTAGTTATCCCTAAACTGGGGGATAACATCTAGGTTCAACTCGGGGACATGTGCTCACCGTAGAGTGCATGAGAACCTCAGCATCTCTTGTCATAACCTGTAACCTGCTTGATCTCAACATAAAGTTGTTAGTAGTCATTTGGGGTGGTGATATCACCCTAGCTCATATATATAAAAACTAAAGCAAGCATATATATACAAATGTGAATACAAAGTATTCTAGCATGAAATGAAAATAATGTATATAATGAATGAAAATGCCTACTTACCTGCACTTACCTATGAATTCAATCCCCCCCACCTTAGTGGGGTTTTAGGAGGTGTCCGTTGATTGGTAACGGGCGCCTTCTTCCTTCCAATATAGATAAGTAGTAAGAATCATCTACGAACTTTCTTCCAACTCTAAAGGGTCCAAGCCAAAATTGAGTATTTCCTTTGACATTAGTAGGCTCCCCTTTCTTGGCATCCCACATCCATATTGTGTCCCCCTCTATGTACTCCTTGGTTCTAAATTTAGTTGTTTCTTGAACAACCCTGGCATATTGTGCAGAGGGAGGGGGGTGGGATTCTGCAGTGAAGACTGCTTGCTGGGATGGTTGAATCAATATATCACTTTCCCCTTTCTTTAGCATTTTCACAGTCCCAACTTCCTTTCCTTTATACTTTTCTAGTAGTTGCTGGTAATATTCTCTCTTGGGCCATTGTATCTGATCAAAGTCTTCCTCTGTTGCAAAGGGCATATCATCGGGAGAATGTTTAGGGAGACTTTCCATGATTTGTTCATGTGCTTTGTCATATTTGATGGGGTCACTAGCTTCCTGCACATGGGTTCTAGTCATTGGCACATTTGGGAGACGACCTATTGTTCCATTGTTCAAAGGTATATTGAATTAAGTGAGGTCCATCTCAAGAGTGCCTCCTAGCATTGAAGCAAATTTCCTAGATAATAACATCCCCCACACATTTGGTACATCTACCACCACTATGTCAGTGTGGATTACTCTCTCAGGGTATTTTTCAAGGCATACTTTCACATTTTCAATTACCCCATGTGTGGGTATAATGGCTCCAGACTCAAAGCCACATAAATTTATGTAAGGTCATGTGAACTTTAGGCCCAATTGTTGCATGACCTTAAGAGACATCATGTTGGCACCGGCCCCTGAATCCAACATGCAATTGTTGAGGCTCTTGTTATTCATCAACAAGGTCATGAAAAAGGGTGGGTGTTCATCATACTGGACCCTAAAGGGATAAACTTGTAACATGATAGGGGGGTCCATTGGTCCTTTTGATCCCTTGAAGAAATTATCAAATCTTTTTTAAAAAATGGTACCTTAATGAATTCTCTTAAAGGTATAATCACATGCATAATGGATAGTGCCCCTTAGAAGTCAAAGTTTAAGTCCACCCTTTCGGTTTTGGAAGGATTCTTAGGAAGGAGAATGTCCAAAGGTGGAGGCTTGGTTAGGGCTGTTGCAAGATTGGTAGAGAGAGGTTGGTTTAACTTATTTCGTTTATAAACCTAAAATTCTTGTTTCTTCAGCTTCTCTCTTGATTCATGGTCCAGGTTGTTTATCACTTCCATCCTAGTATTCCTGGTTGCTTATTTTATGCCCTCTTGATGTTCCTTGATGCAAGAGCATTGCTCCACATCATAAGTTGCACTAGTGCGCCAACACATAAACACTCAATAGAGAAAGGGAGAGGCATTAAACCTCCCACTTTTAATTTTGAAATAATCCTATATGGATTTTCATGCTGTAAGATTGTAACTGTCGAGCCATAACTTTGTATAGGTAGTGGTTGGATTTAATTTAAAGGGTTGCTTGTAGCAGGCCTAGATCGCAATCAGGTCTCGGTAAATATTTATGAAACTTCAATGTAATAGATGAGGTTAGGTGAGAGAGGACGAGCTCGCAGAGCCCCTCTTTTGTAAGGATATCTTGTATCAGATTTCAGATAGGAAGAAAAATAGGAAAAATAAGGATAGAGAGATATAGGGTAGAGAGGCCTTAGGAGGTATACATTTTGAGAGAGAGAGCTTGAAGGAACTGGAACTTTGTTACAGTCCAGTTTTGCAAACATCTGTATAGACACACAGAGAAAATAAAAAAGCAGTTTTTATTTCATATCGTTTGTTTATGTGTTTCATGAATGAATGTTGTAGATGTATGTTAAGCTTCATTTACAATAGGAAGATAGATTTCATTTATCTTCGTTGAGTTCATAATATCGCTCTGGATTCTTTAGGTTGTGCAAGGAGTGCACAACAGAACACTTTAGGTTTTGTATCCAGCGCAAGGAGTGTGCATCTGAACTCTGTGGAGTCAGAAAAGAATGTGCTAGGAGGGCACACCAGAGTGATAAAAAACTCAAGGGAGAATCCTCAAGGTTATTGAACACCTTGGAGGAAAGAATGTGCAGGTGAAGGAACAGAGAGACAGAATCGTTGAGGATTCTGTGAAGCTCTTCCAGGTGGGCATCGAGCGAGTGCAAGGAGTGCACGAGAAGAACTCTATTTCAAGTTCAGAGAGAAGATAGAATTACTGAAGGTTCTATAAAGATCTGTCAGGATGGCATCGAATGAGTGAAAGGAGTGCACTAGGGAACTCTATTTCGAGTTCTGTGACAAGAGAAGTGTCCCAGGAAAGACACTTACAAAGTTGTTGAACACTATGTAGGCTCAACAAGGTGTTCTTGAGAAAGAAGTTTCCAGAAGGGCACTTACATCCTGTTAAGGAGAGAAAAAGGAAAAAGTTTCTTAATACTCTGAAGGAAGACCCGTGCAAGGATTTCACCAGGACAACACTCGGATGAAGTGTTGAGAACCAACCATCGGAAGTCTAGTTGAAGCGCAAGGAGAATACGTAGAGAGAAATTGTTTCAAGTTCCAAGCTCAGGAGTTCGAGTGCAGGAGTGTGGCAAGAGGAGCACCAGAAGTCTTTTGAAGAAGGCACAAAAGGGTTGAGTCCCTTAGAGACTGATCTAGCTGAAATATCATAAGAGATAGAACAAGGAGTGTGTAAGGGTGGACTTATTCCAAGTCCCAAATATCAGGAGGAGTAGCGTGGAGTTGCATGCAGAGCACATGATAAATTCGAAGACTGAGACCTTCGAACGACTTGAAAATATTTTAATTCAGAAGATCAAATTTCAGGAGAGTTAGCGCCAAAGGATTTGGTTGGGACTCGTTAAGGAGTTGAACAGATGGTAGAGATATTTTGAAGAGGAAGCGTCGATAGTCTCAAGTCGTTGGATCAAGTGAAGTTGCAAGGAGAATAATGGTGGGAGCCATTCCACTCTTAAATCTTAGGAGGAATAGGAGTCGTCGATCGAGGAGAGATCTAAACCATTGGTTCATTTTGTAGGATCGGATACCGGGAGTTGTGAGGATAGAAGTCCTTAGTTTCCAAAGTCATGACATGCGAAATCATGATTCGATCGCAATCGTAGATCGTGGGAGGATCTGGACCATTTGATCAGAGTCCAAACATGCGAGAACATGCATGGGAGAGGAGATTAAATCTGGACCATTGGATCTGAGCACATGGAGCAATAGTAATTGGATCCAGAGAAAGTTGCACGAGAGAAGTTTCAAAATGATCAGAATCGTCCATCGTCAGGAGGACAGGTGGTAGCAGATCAGGGGTGTTCGTGGGACTGGACACCGGGAGATTTGCAAGGAGAAGAGGAGAAAAATTGAAAAGGGAGGAGTCATGAAATCATTCTAGACTGTTGTATCCAGAAGGACATGTGGCGGAGATCCACACACACACCGGAGGATCGGGCATTGGGAGATCAGAGGTGAAGACAAGAGCAAGTTCGTGAAAGGATAATTTGAAAAAAAATTAGGACTGTCCGTCAGAAAGGACGCCTGGCAAGAAGGTAGCATTTCACTGACTCATGACTCAGAGGAGTCAAAGGGAGGAGTTTTAGAACTCCTAAATTATGAAATCACGATTCAATCATAGCCGTCGGATCATAGGGCTTATGGGCCTTTGATCTGGAGCATCGATGTTTTGGCACTTTAGGAGTCGGAGGTTCGAAGAAGAGAACCATCCCAAAGTCCCGAGTCGTCAAGTCCCGACTTCACGAAGGAGGAACGTGGACCATTGGATTGTGGGACAGCGAGGACCATTGATCTAACATGGGATAATTTTGGCATCGGGAAATCAGGAGAAGTCTCATTAAGGATTCCCGATATGCGAAATCCTGATGTGCTTAGAGGTAGGCCCCAGGGTTTGGATGAGGGTCACATGAGGAGGATTTAAGGGAGGAGATAAGGACCGTTATCCCTTGTTGAGGTTTCGGGACTGGAGGAGGAAGGGTGTTTTTCATTGGAATCCCCGAAATCATGAAACGCGATGTGCCCTTTGTGGGCTAAGTTAGTGGTCACTGGTAGTGGTCACGCGGGGAAAGAGTTTGTGCTTGGTGCTTTTTTGCATGGGGCAGAGTTTAGAAGGACCTGTGGATTCGTTGAAGGTTCTAGAAGGGAACTATTGAGTTATTTTGGCTCTGGGAGTTTGAAGATTGATCCTTAAACTAGGAGGTCAGTGGACTCTACCGAGGCATAGGTAGGGGGTCTGCATCATGTGGTATCATAGCTTCAAAGAATTGAAATTTGTATGCAACAGAGGTAATCAGAAGGCCAAGCCTTACTTACGTACAACATCTTGCAGGTAAGTAGCATCAAAAATTCGAAAAACCAGGTAAGCTGTGGGAGAAGATGGAGATGCTTGCAGATGAAAAGTAATCCATAGGCTTGCCAGGAGGGCAAGTAGAAGGTGGAAATGGATACTGAAGGCCATGGATGTGGTTGAAGAGAAGGCTGCAATAATAAGAACAATCCAGAGACGGATTTGGAGTTCAATGAGGTAAGATCAAGGATAGAGAAGGTCGCATTTAAAATGAAGCAGGATGCTAAAGTGCATTGGGTATATGAGTGGCCCATGAAGAATAAGGTAAAGTGGTCGGTAAAGAAATTTGTGACCAAAAGACAGCGACAATGGTTAATAATATGGATGAGGCATACTGAAAACCTCAATGACACAGAGGAGGAACCGATTCACATCTATGAACCAAAAACTGGGAGAAATCTAAGCGATGAGGAGGAAGGGAGATCAGATGAAGATCTCATAAACTGCCAGGTGGGCAAAAATAGACTTTCAATTTTCCAGGTGGGCAATGGAAAGAGATCGATGGAGGGTCTCATATACTACTAGGGGAGAAGTGTGGAAAGTTCTGATTTCCAGGTGGAAAACAATATGGGATCGATTGATCTCATAGACTGTCAGGTGGGAAATAGTAAATTCCCAAATTTCCAAGTGGGCAGGGAGAAGGAGATGAGATTGTCTGAAACTCTCGAGAGCTTAGAAGTGAGTTCATGTCAGCAAGAAGTGCTGAGAGGAGAAGATTCATGTGGGTTTGCAGACCATGTGAATGAAGATGATGACAATTTAAAAACTTTCACCATCCATGAGGAGGACCAGAAGAGCGTTCTGATTATTGGAGGGATCAAGGTATTCCTACCAAACAGCCAAGAAGAGACCAATGCACATGATGAAAGTGCAGTAGCAGGAAAAAATATAGCCAACGGTGACTATCATGATGAAGGAGAAGATATCAGAAGCTTCCCAAGGAGAAGAAGGGGAGCACACAATTGAGATGCTCACTCAATGGGAGATAGAATTGAGGATGTTGGAGGATTGGTTGGATAATTCAGAACCAATAGATGACTGCTAGAAGACAGTCATGCAAAATTCATGAGAAGAGAATTCGACAGAGTTGCTCAAAATTTTCAGCCAGGAAGTTGAACTGGAAATGACTGCAACACTAGAGCCTACAACAGAAAATAAAGTAGACATCATAGACTTTGCTGAGTTGTGGGAGGAATCATAATCCTTGGAAAGAAGTAGGCACATCCAACAGGTCAAGTTGGAGGAAGATGGAGGAGCATACCAGCCAGAGGAATGGTTGGAAAAAGATGCACATATGCCAGCACAAGAAGGGCCAACAGAAGCTAATCTATCAAAGAAGGAAGCTGAGCGACAACTTGATTATGGGACTGTAGAACCGAAATATGCAACAGAGTGGCAACTCAATTCCACAAGAGGAAGTAAAGACAACATGGGGGATCAATATGATCTACTCACTGATGAGAAGGAAGAGTTGCATCAGAGAAGACTGCATAAGAAGAGCCAGCCACTGGAGCAGCTAGATAGAGTAATAGAATAGATAAGGAAGCTAATGTTGAAGTCAGTAGAAGCAGTCAACAAAGGGGAGATGAACAGAGGAGATCCTTCCATAGTAGTAGAGAAGAATAAGAAGAAAAGGAAGTAGCAGCAACATAGCTAGAGAGGAGCAAGAGGACAACTCCAGAAGAGAGTTTGGGATCCAGGAGGATTTCAACACTGGAGAAGAGGAGCTCATGAGCAAGAGCTCATGTTTTTCCTAGCTGAGGATTATGATGCAGGAGCATCGCTCCACATCAGCAGTTGCGCCAGCATGAAAACACTCAATAGAGAAAGGGAAAGGCATTAAACCTCCCACTTTTAAATTTGAAAAAATCCTATACAGATTTTCATGCTGTAAGATTGTAAATGCCAACCCATACCTTTGTACAGGTAGTGGTTGGATTTGATTTAAAGGGTTGCTTGTAGGAGGACCAGATTGCAATCAGGTCTAGGTAAATATTTATGAAGCTTCAATGTAATAGATGAGGTTAGGTGAGAGAGGACAAGCTCACAGAGCCCCTCTTTTGTAAGGAGATCTTGTATCAGATTTCAGATAGGAAGACAAATAAGAAAAATAAGGATAGAGAGATATAGGGTAGAGAGGACTTAGGAGGTAGAAGTTATGAGAGAGAGCTTGGAGGAACTAGAACTTTGTTACAATCCAGTTTTGCAAACATCTGTATAGACACACAGAGAAAATAGAAAAGAAGTTTTTCTTGCATATCATTTGTTTATGTGTTTCATGAATGAATGTTGTAGATGTATGTTAATTTTCATTTACAGTAGGAAGATAGATTTCGATTTGGATTCTTTAGGCTGTGCAAGGAGTGCACAACAGAACACTTGAGGTTTTGTAGCCAGTGCAAGGAGTGCGCATATGAACTCTGTGGAGTTAGAAAATAACGTGCCAGGAGGGCACACCAGAGTGATCACAAACTCAAGGGAGAATCCTCAAGGTTACTGAACACCTTGGAGGAAATACTGTGCAGGGGAAGGCACAAAGAGACAGAATCGTTGAGGATTTTGTGAAGCTCTGCTAGGTGGGCATCGAGCGAGTGAAAGGATTTCATGAGAAGAACTCTATTTCGAGTTTAGAGAGAAGAAAGAACTACTGAAGGTTCTGTAAATCTCTATCAGGAGGGCATCGAGTGAGTGCAAGGAGTGCACCAGGGAACTCTATTTCGAGTTACGTGACAAGAGAAGTGTCCAAGGAAAGACACTTACAGAGTTGTTGAAAACTTTGTAGGCTCAACAAGGTGTTCTTGAGCAAGAATTTCCAGGAGGGAACTTACACCCTATTAAGGAGAGAAAAGGGAAATAGTTCCTGAATACTCTCGAGGAAGACCTGTGAAAGGATTTCACTAGGCCAACACACAGACAAAGTGTTGAGAACCAACCATCGAAAGGCTAGTCGAAGAACAAGGAGAACGCGTAGAGAGAACTTGTTTTAAGTTCCAAGATTAGAAGGTCGAGAGTAGGAGTGTGCCAAGAGGAGCACCAGAAGTCTTTTGATGAAGGCGTAGAAGGGTCGAGTCTCTTAGAGACTGAGTCAGCTGAAATATCAGAAGAGATAGCACAAGGAGTGTGTGAGGGTGGACTTATTCCAAGTCCCAAAGCTCAGGAGGAGTAGCATGGAGCTGCACATAGAGCATAGGATAAACTCGAAGACCGAGACCTTTTAATAACTTGAAAATATTCTAAGTCAAAAGATCAAAGTTTAGGAGAGTTAGCGCAAAAGGATTTGGTTGGGGCTCGTTAAGGAGTTGAACAGACAATAGAGATCTTTCGAAGAGGAAACGTCGATAGCTGCAAGTTGTTGGATCAAGCAAAGTTGCAAGGAGGATAAAGGTGGGAGCCATTCCACTCTCAAATCTCAGGAGGAATAGGAGTCATCGATCCAAGAGAGATCTGAACCGTTGGTTCATTTCGCGGGATCAGATACCGAGAGTTGTGAGGACAGAAGTCCTTATTTTCCAAAGTCACGACATGAAAAATAGTGATTCGATCGCAACCGTAGATCGTGGGAGGATCTAGACCATATGATCAAAGTCCAGATAGGTGAGAGCATGCATGGGAGAGGATCTCATATCTGGACCGTTGGATCTGAGCATGTGGACCAACAGTCATTGGATCCAGAGAAAGGTGCATGAGAGAAGTTCTGAAATGATCAGAACTGTCCATCGTCAGGAGGACAGGTGGAAGAAGATCAGGGGTGTTCGTGGAACCAGACACCGGGAGATTTATGAGGAGAAGAGGAGAAAAATCATGAAGGTAGGAGTCATGAAATCGTTCCGGACCATTAGATCTAGAAGGACACGTGGCAGAGATTCAAACACACACCATAGGATCGGGTACCGGGAGATCAAAGGTGAAGACAAGAGCAAGTTCATGAAAGGATAATTCATGAAATAATCAGGACCATCCATCGGAAAGGACGCGTGGTGAGCAGGCAACATTTCCATGACTCACGACTCAGAGGAGTCAAAGGGCAGAGTTGTTAGAACTCCTGAATCACGAAATCGAGATTCAATCACAGTCATCAGATCATGGGGGTTGTGGGCCATCAATCTAGAGAATCGACATTTCAACACTTTGGGATTTAGAGCTTCAAAGGAGAGAACCATCCAAAAGTCTCGAGTCGTAAAGTCTTGACTTCGTGAAGGAGGAACGTGGATTGTTGGATCATGGGACCAAGATGACCGTCGATCTAACACAGGATAATTTCAGCATCGGAAAATCGGTAGAAGTCGCATCAGGGATTCCCGATACGTGAAATCCCGACGCGCTTGGAGGTAGGCCTTAGGGTTTGGATGAGGGTCACATGAGGTGGAGATAAGGGAGAAGCTAAGGACCTTTATCCCTTGTCATGGTTTTGGGACTGGAGGTGGAAGGTTGTTTTTCATTGAAATCCATGAAATCACAAAATGTGACGTGCCCTTTGTGGGCTAAGTCAGTGGTCACAGGTAGTGGTCACGCGGGGAAGGAGTTCTCGCTCAGTGCTTGTTAGCACGGGGCAAAGTTCAGAAGGACCTGTGGATTTTTTGAAGGTTACAAAAAGGAACTACTGAGCTATTTTGGCTTGAGGAGTTTGAAGATCGATCCTTAGACTGGGAGGTCAACGGACTCTGTCGAGGTAGAGGTAGGGGGTATGTATCATTCCTCAGAGGAGATATTTAGGAAAATATGGGGGGGCTCTATAATATGGTCCAATATGTTTAATTAGTCATGGCCTCCATTGTTGTAGGGAAAATCATGTTCTTAGTGTGATTCACTACACTACAAACACCAAGTATTTTCATCCACGACATTTGTAGGAGATAAAGTATTAGGAACCTCTTGATCATTCTTTGGTCTATAAACTTGGTTCCCCTTTTGGAATTGGCCTTTATATGGGACCCTTGGTGCTTGATGTTGGGATATTTCTAGGTTGACAATCCTATTCATAATTTGTTATTGGTTTTTCATCATGCCATCCATAGGCATCTGCAACTTTTCCAGGCTGGCACAAATGTATGAGGAAGGCTCGATGTTGTGGACTATTTTGGGCTTAGCGTCCATTTTGGCCCTTGGGTTTGAGAAAGGATCAATTTTGGATGAGTGGAGGTTGTCCTCAATTTTCATAGATAACTCTTGGGCCTCTTGGATTGTTTGGGGGTTTTTATCCCTGAGGATATACCCTAGTTGACCGGTAAAAGATTTGATGTAAATATAAACAAGGAAATTATTAGTCGAATGATGACTCACGGGGATCTTCTGCAATAGGGTTTGAAACCTAGTGTGGAACTCTCTAATGGTCTCATTCTCTTGTTTGCAAATGATATTTATCTTGGTCAACAACATGTTGGGGTCTTATTTGATACTCCATCTTTTGAGAAAGGCATCTTCCAATTTATCCATTGTTTTAATACTACCATCGGGAAGACTATGGTACCAATGTCTTAAAGCATCAAGGAGGGTAGAAGAGAACAATTTCATGAATAAATATTCAACATCATCACTAATAGGGTGAAGTTGGAAGAACACTCAAAATTTTCTCATATTCTCTTCGACACTGATTGCATCAGTACCAGTGAAATTAGGTAGCCACTTCTCATACTTGGGTGGCATCTTCCTAGGGTAGCCTGGTATGGATGACATGTCTAGAGGTTTGAAAATATTGGATGGCCATTGTCTTTGGTTATTAGCCTAGTTTGGGATATTGGTCTGAGTTCCTGTGCTAGACATTGTGTTTAAAGGAAGATTTCCTCCGAAGAGTGATTTTACTACGGGAGAGTTTTGGGGAGGCTTTCTTCTAAAGGATTGAGGAGGGTTATTGTACCTCCTTGTGGATTGTGGAGTCACTAGATAATTTTCTCAAAACTACCAAAAAGATAAGGGAATCACCCTTAGTGGATTCACCAGGTAAGCTTCGTAAGATAAGGATTATTGAGGAAAGGCTTACCGAAAAAGTGTCATTCTTGAGGGGAATTGACTTAGTGTTCCCCGACAACGGTGCCAAAATGTTATCGCACAATTTGTACTTTGGAAAATAGAAAAGGTGAAAGGGGAAAAATTGACGTAATGAGAGACTATCCTATCATTTTCACCTCAACATGATGTCTCCTTCTATTTAGGGTGGCAGGCCCATGGGAGATGTCCCCGATGACCTAGGGTTTTGAGAAGGCAAAGGTTTAAGGCCAAGTAAAAGTTTCCCTCTCACAAGTCACCACTAATAAAAAATTCCTTCTAAACATCCAATAAAGATAATAAGAACCAGAAATGTACTTTCCCAAAACAAAGAAACATGAAAACTATGTTTTCAAGGTCACTTGTTGGTTAGTACTTCATATAATCGAAGACTTTCTCAATAAAAGAAATTGACTAGTATATTGATGAAGTAAGCAAAGATGTATAATAGCAATAATCACGGTACGAATCTTCACAATAAATTCTTCAAAATGAGCAATAATGTCTAATTATCAATATCATAACACCAAAATTCACCAGAAGCAAGTATGCATTAATCCTTTCAATTTATTTTAGAAGCTTTAAGTGTTGCAAAGTATGACTATAACTTGAAAGAATAATAGTAGTAGCAGGGTTAGCAAGTTAATCTAAACTAGGGTTAGAATGTGTTAGTAATTTCTCAATGATTTGGATGTTTGTAGGTTGTGATCAAAACACTCAAGTAAGAAGTCTTAAACCAGTGCATTCATAGGGAAAATGGAGTAAAAAATAGCAACAAGAATTGAAGGAACAAGATGATAACAATAGGGCTAAAGACAAGAGGAAGTTGATGGATGAAGTGTTGGTAAGCCAAGGCTTCAACCATCAAACCCTAGGGGAAAACGACTACTAAGGTGTAGGAAACCCTAGGCCTTAGTACGTTTTCCTCCTTCTTTAGCTCAATGACAAAGTAAAATCGGCTAGAATGAAGAGAAAATGATAGGGTGTTGCAATGGCAAGGCCCTAGAAAATGTCTTCAACAAAAAAAAAAAAGACTCCTTGGCATAATCTAGTAGGTAGAAAGTAATTAAAACAAGGAAACCAACATGTGATTGTTTCCTAGGGTTTGTTCTAGCAATTTCATTAACAAAATGCAAGTAAAACACTATAACCATTCAAGTAAGGGAAGGATTGCAGAAATTCACTTACATTCACCAAGTATTTATCAAGCCAAACCCTAGTTATAAACCATCCACCAAGAAAATGCCAAAGATCACCAAAAAGAAGACTACTTCAAAAAGTGTGCCACAATTTCATCCAAAACCCTAATGAGGGCTGGAAATTTCAGACCTCACCAAGTGGTGAGTGAAATATGATGTGAAAAGAGAGTTTTAGCTCTCTACTTATACAATAGAAATGAAATTAATTTAATTTTTAGGTCACAAAAGGCCGACATGGCAAAAAATACATAAAAATATTGTTTTACATTAAATGTCATAATTAAAACCCTAATTAAGCTTAAAAGGTGGCGTCATGCCCTTTCAGGGTGACATTAGGCCCCTTTAGGGAAATGTTGGCCTCCTGGAGAAAAACGTTGGGCCTCCTTAGGCCTTCGGAAACTACCACACATTCCACTTGGCACATAACTACCTCCCAAAACCTTCATGGTGTTGGATGACATCATAAGGTGTCCTGGGTAACGTCATGGGACTTCCAAGGCCAACATCCTAGTAGAAAAGGCACAACCCCCCTGGGTGAGGCTTTTCCAAGCTGCCTTTGGTGGAATGTCCTCCTCTTCTCCGATACAAAACCTATGATCTATCTCTACCCCCTACTGGGGTATAATCATCCATATGATGGGCCTTCAGCCCCATGGAAGTATGAACTAATCATATCCACATGTGTATCCATAAGGGTACCTTTCCATCTGGTATGGTCCTGCACATCAATAGATATGCCCTCCATGGGCTCATAAGTCACAATGATAATAGCAATGTCAATCACATCTAATCATCAATTTTATTAAACATGTGCATAAAACCCCCTTTACCCAATCAAGTTCTCAAAGACATTATACTAATCTACAAGCCAATTTTGGAGGAAACGCTAGGATGTCCTATTGGGCTAATGCTCATTGGATGTGGGGTGTTTTTGGGATAAATAAAATCGAAGCCATGTGAGTGGATGAGGTGTTAAGGGATGTCTAGACAAGGGGTGCAGTGATAGTACGGAAATGCATGTCTTACCTATGGGTGCCTCTGTAGAGGGTGAGATGCACCTGTCATGGATGCTAATGTTTACAAGCCCATTCATGCCTTTTATCTTTATTCTTATTACTCTTTCTTTCAAGAAGCTAGTCAGGGGACACAACCCTGGTGTGGTGACCAGTGGTGGCAATGTTACCCACAAGTATTTCACATAAATGAGAAGTTTGGATCGTGATGATACCCCCTTTCTCCTAGTTATTCCACCAAGAGCCACTACCCTGGCGTGGTGACTAGTTGTTGGTAGTTTCATACCGCTACATGCTCATGGACCTAATAGGTTGGCTTGTGATGAGACCCCCTATCCTCTAAATAGGTCTTGTTTTATTATTTTTTATGGGTCCCTCTTTTTCTTGCTGAGAAGCCTTTTACTGCTTTTTCGGGTATCCCTGGGTGAAGCATCTCGAGGTTTCATTCTTTGGCTTCTATCTTTTTCCAGCTACTTTTACCCTCTGGGCCTTTAGCCCCTTCTTCCCACAAGGAAAGGTAAAACCATTAAATATTTTTCCAACCCAATGCCTGGACCAATATAATGGGATGGTTGAGTGGGAGAAAGATGGAAAGTGGTAAGTATGGTGGAAGCGGACAAAGTCTTCTCATGAATCCCCCCAGTGGAAACTCAAACCCTATGGGTACCATCTTAATAGGGCATCATGTCATCCCCCCCATATATGGTCAAGTGGATAGGTATAAGATCCAAACACCCGTTAGAAACAAAAATAATTAAATGCACATATTCAAAAGTTTTGAAGATTAGAGTGACACATACCATGATACCCAGACTCGTTACCTCATAGAGAAAGATCCATTTCTACTACAGGACCAGGCCAAGGTGATGGATGTTGTTGCTACTGACAAAATGGAGGCATTGAAGAATGAAAAGATGGTCCCTCTAGGGCCATGCTCAATTCGATATGGCTCTCGGTACTCCATGTCTAGGACCTGTGGGCCTTGAGACATAATCTCCTTAGTTATCCCTAAAATGGGGGATAACATTCTCTAAATACAAAGAAGAAAGGATCAAAGTCTGGTGTTTCAATGAAATGTAGTAGATGTCAAGGGTATGGTATAAAATTCTCTATTAGACATCTTGGAGTGTCATTGATCCAACAAATACAACATGTCTATAACGTTTGCAGAGGAACAATTTTACCCTGATACGAAATTTGAGCAACTAAAGGTTGCAATCGTTATCCTTTTGGCATAAGGTTTGATGTTCTGATCATCATTATAGGTGTGAGAAAAATGCAAGAAATGACCAGGGGTCTCATTGTGATCATTAGATCATTGACATCCATTCTCAAGGTGAATGAAATTAAGGTCCAATATCTTTTCTCAGGGCATACTTACTACGAAATTTGTTGCCTCCAAGAAGGTGGATAAATAGAAATCGTTAGATCGCGGAGAAAAGAAAAACTAGACCATTAGATCTGGTCGAAATGTCCATTCAACATGTGATTAAAATCAAACCATCGATGATCAGTTATAAGCATGACCGAATGGTCCTAATAAAAAAAACATGTTTGTAATAGTACGAAGGAAAATTGGAAAGGACGAACGCAAAAACTATATTATGAAAAATTTAAATATCCACATGTCAGCGTTATGTGTTATCACATTTTGGCTTGGAATTATCTCGGGACCATATTTCATTTGAAAAATAAATGAGGGTCATCCACTCAATGGATGATTAAAATCCAACTATTTATTTGTTTAAATCCCCCAGATAATCCTGGACCGTCCACTCAATGGTTGATTAAGTCTGAACCATCGATTTGATAAGTGCGAAGATAGGCACTATATGAGTTCACTCTCAATTACAGGCCAAGGTCATATGGTAAATATGAATCTGTGATGGGTTAAAGTGCATACCGAGATAAAATGCATGGTTTTAGTGTATGGTCACATGGTGAAAAGAGAAATGCATTCAGGCTAAGTGTATAAAACATGCCTTGCACCTTTTTTGTCTAAATTGTTAGAAACAAAGTTTGTTCCTATGAATAAAGGGGCCATGAGATTATCACCCATCCACCATGACAATACAGGAAATGCACTCGAGAGAAAATTCAAAGTTCGACTCTAGTTAGCTCCTCAGGGTCAGGGTTTATTCAAGAACAATTACAACAATAGTAAATGAAATTTAGCACCCAACCATTCCATTGTTGCTACAAAGATTTTGGCATGTGAAGGGATAAATGTTGAACAAATTCCAAGGGATTTTGAAGTCTTTTTGAATTAAAAATCCAATTTTTAATTACAATAGAAATGATAACATTATAATTAAGAAGAGGCACATTGATTCATTGCTCATTTATAAAGAGACATAATGGTTCAATGTCATACACCTTTTGGCATATTATATAACCATAAAATCTTGGTGAAAGGAAAGTGTCTCTATGAGCTAATTCAAAAGATATAAACAGAAGCAGAGTCCAAGGAATAATTTGAAACCTGTAACATGCACATAAATTGAGGGTGGAAGGGAGGAGCAAGGGAGGATTGGAGTCCTCTACAAGTTGGATCCTGAACAATAGGGAGTTTCAACTTCCTCAATTTGTTTCTTGAAAATAGAGGATTGGAGTCCTTTACAGCTCGGAGCCTGATCTACATGGAGTTGCAACTTCCTCAAGTTGGTGCTTGAAAACAAGGGATTGGTGTCTCCTTGAGTAGGTGCTCAAAAGAAGGGAATTTACCAAAGGACACTATAGGAAAAGATACTTTAGGTTACATGTCTCTTTATCAATGAGAAGCTAGCTTACTAATTGACTGGAGGACACTATAGGAGAAGATACTTTAGGTTACATGTCTCTTTATCAATGAGAAGCTACTAATTCCACGACAGGGACTTGTTTCTCTGCAACCTTCTTGTTTTTAACTGTAATATAAACAATTGATATGATTAAAATTGAATGTTTAATTGTTACACAAGGGATACATCTTCCTCCTTCTATCCTATGGTTAATATTTCCGTAAAAGTGTGCCCTAATTTGCTTAATGTTATACCATGTGTAGTTTGTGTTAGGGTCTATTGATATTATGGTAGTTGCGGGAAGTATTAACCTCCACGTGTAATCCTGACAAGAATAGAATACTCAGGGAAGAAATAAGAAACCCTAAAGCATTGACATAACCCTAGAAGACAAGTCGGCTAAAAGAAATATTTAATATTGAGTTTTTATCCTCAAGAATGAGAAGTTGGCCCAGGAAGCTAAGGAAGAGCAGTATAAATGCATGACGCTAGAGCTCATTTGACACACACAACTCACAAGTGCATAAATGTAAGAGTGTGCACTGCAGAAACTGAGTAAGTGCGCAAGTCTGAAGAGTAGCTGCAGCTGCAACTATTGCAACTTGTATTCTCGGTTTAGGCTTGGAGTTTCTATTGGTTATGGTTTGGACTTTATGCCTTGTGTGCTATCTCTGGAGAGAGGTACGCTACATTGATTGACTATTAGGCCTAAGGTTTTCTTCTAGAATTATTCTTTGTCAAGGTTAAGGTGCTCGAGGGTGGCTTCGGCCTATGGTTGGGTGACAATATTTCTATATTGTCTATTCTTAAACGAGCACACCTATTATTTTCTAACAGGTTATGGGCCCACACTATCTTCGGACAGTCTAACCACTGGAAGATAGAAAGGGAGGATTTTTGCTTAGTTACAGTTGCAGTTGCAGTTAGTTTTTGTTGCAACAACGAAACCCTAATCCTCTTGTTGAGGAACCTTAAGTGAAGATATTGACCTAATTTCTGGATAGTCTAGTGCACCTCTTGGTACTCTCAGCAATCTAAGATTCCAAGTTTGAGTTTTTAGTCAAAGTCAAAGGTTGAACAAGTCAAAAAAGTCATGACTTACTCTATGAAGTCAGAAAAGAAGTTAGAAGGGGCTTCTAACTTCAGAGCATGGAAGACAAGGATTGACCTCATCCTTGCCAAAGATAAGGTGTTGGATATCGTGAAAGGAAAGATCATGGAACCATAGTTTGAAGAAGGAAAAGAGAAGGAACCTTAGAACGTTGCAATTATGGATAAGTTCAACGACAATGACATCAATGCCATGAGTATCATAGTGGACTCTATAAAATACCACTTGATACCCTACATCTCTCATCTTGACTCATCTAAGAAGATGTATGATGCCCTAACTAATCTCTTCTCAGTAAGAAACATTGGACAGGTAATGAGTTTGAATAATGAGCTTTGTGACATGAAAATGAATGATGATGAAAGAATAACATCATACTTTGTGAGAATCTCTCAGTTAAGAGATCAACTACAAGCTATTTAAGAAATCATTTCAGAGAAGGAACCGGTAAATATAGTACTCAATGGTCTTCCCAAGACATGGGATGCATTTTCCGCAAGCATGAACACAAGAAACGATTATCCCACATTTGAAAAAATTTGGACTTGTTGTGCACAAGCAGAATCAAGGATTCATGCAAAAGAGAAACCCCAAAATAAATACGATGATCAAGATTTCACAACAAGGTTCAAGAATTTCAGGAATAAGAAGAAGTTTGGCTCAAGGAAGAAACCAAATCAAGAAAAGGATATGTCAAATATACAATGCTTCAACTGTAAAAAATATGGTCACTAGAGGAACAATTGTCTTGAGTTAAGAAAAAGGAAGTAAACAAACGAAGCAACAGTTTTCGAAGAAACAAAACCCTCAAAGAAAGTCAAGCAAGATAAAACATACTTCTTCTTCTAAGTCAAGGTTACAATATCCTTCAAATCTCTTGTATATATCATGTTTACATAGTTCATGTACATATAATGTATATCTATTTCTTAAAAGAAAATATGTTCAAGTGAAACAATACCTATGGAAGAATAATAAGATAAGTATTGTTGACTACAAGTCAAAGAAATACACATGAAAAGATGAAGTACTTTGACAACCCTTGGTAACAATTCTTGTGGAAGCTATTATATAAGTAACAACCGCCAGACAAGCCGAAATTGGAATCAAACTTGAAGAGACCCAGAAACAGAAAGAAGTCAACAATCAAGAGAAAATTAGAAAAAGACTTGTGACACTTTGCAGAAGGCAATAAGGATGCAGACATAAGCATGGACTCTCTTAGACAGAGGGAGATGATTACATAATTACAAAAGAAGAGCATGCATTAATGTATGAAGCAAGGATTAGAAGGGAGCTAATGCTAAATGATATGATCCATTGAGGATTGTTGGCCCTTGACCAAGTTTTGGGAGATTCTTGGTCATATTGACCTATGTTGGGACTTCGACAGCCTCTCGAAGGAGGAGCACAGGAAGAAGCAGAGATCAAGGGATCTCGGCCCACTTTTGGGTCCTTTTTGGGTTTTGGGGGATAATGTAATGGGATTGGGATGTCGGCCCATGGGTTTTACCCATGTTTAGGCCTATTTTGTAAAGTATAAATAGAAGGCTGGGCAATGTAGAAAGAGAACTAGTAGGCCGATCAGATAAGTGATAAAAGCTAAGTGCTAGTGTGGATTGTAAGGGCTTTGTGCATTCTATGTAAGACTTGCAAAGCTGAGTGCAAGTCCTTTTGTGAGACTGTAGAAGGATTTGTGTTGTAATGCAAGGAAGAAGGATATAGCGAGCTGCATAGATATTCTATGCTATGCGGAGTAAGGGTTTTGAGGCTCTATGCTTGTAACCGATTGACTGAAGACTATAAAGAAGAAGATTTGGTGGACGTAGCCCTAGGGTGGGGGTGAACCACGTAAATCCTGTGTTATGATGCTTTATGACTTTTCTTATGTGATTTACATGTGATTCTCTAAGTGCTTGGATGTATTTAGATAAATCTACTTATGCTTTGTGCTTATTATATGTGAGAATCTTAGATCTAATCTATATGGTTATATTTAGTGCTTGATATAATTGATCTGATCTATTTTCCTATGCTAAGTGCTTGAATACAATAGATTAGTGTGAGTACTGCGAAACTCTATTCTATTAGTGAAGTGGACATTGCTTACATATTGAGGAATTGACGGTGTTGAGTGCTTTATTAAGTGTTAGAATCACAGATCTGTGTCCCAGCTAAGGTTGCAAACACCCGATTCTTGCAACCACCCCTGCCTCTACCTCGAGTGAGACTTCATCTACTTTGCAGGTGTTGCCGAAAGGGCCAGTAGTTAGGGATTTGTTGGTGCGATGTTGTAGCGTTGAACCCTGGGTCTTCCCCTATGCCAACAAATGGTTCTGTTGCCGAGACCTGAAACTGTGATTGTTGGGAACTGAGAAAGAAGAAGCCTGTGCAAAGATTCATCCTGAAATTGTGGAAGATCTGTGCGTATATATATGCCCTAGCGCGCAGTATTCTACTTGATTTATAAATCTCTGTGCTAAATAAAGAAACCTGATCTGAAGAAAGGAGATCAGATCTGAAGAAAAGAGGTAATATCCGGAAGCCTTATGCCCCAAGAAAGGTAAAAGTGGGAATTATTGATTAAAAAGAGGTAAGATCTGTAAGCTCTGTTCTCTGATAAAGGTAAGAATAGTTAAAAAATTTAGATTTGGAAGCTTTGTGCTCTGTAGAAGTAAGACAAGTAGAAATTTTTGTTTCTAGAGTATGGATCTAGGTATGATTGATAGGATCTGTCCTAGCTTGAAAACTAGGGTATTAATAGATGAAAGAAGATTTGATATGAGTAGATCTGATAAGAATAGTGAATGATATGTTATACCTATGCATAGAAAGAATGTTTGGACTAACGAGTGGATGAAGGATCCTAGAAAGAATTTGTTGCAGGTTAGCTACCATGATCCTAGTGTGCAGTACAAAAGAGGCTAGGGATCATTTAAAGGAAAGAGAGGATTAACCCTTTGTTACAGTTGTAGAAGACCGGGACATCTGGCTAAGGAATGCCCTGGCGAAAGACCTAGTTGCCTCTATTGTAAGGCTCTAGACCATGAAGTATTGGATTGCCCTAGAATGATTGCTAATATTTAAAGAATGAATATGAATCAAGAGAACCCTAAAGAAGATCTAGAAACCGAGATTATGGAAGAATACCGGAAAGAATTCAAGCAAGGATTGCTATAGATGAAAGAAACCCTGAATAACCACCGACATGTCAGATTATCAAAGATCTTCAAAGGAAAATAATGCATCGAAGAAATAATAGGATACTTTGACATTGAGTATGTTCTAAATGAGGAAACATAGGTGAGTGTCATGATTGAGAGAACTTGGGAATCTCTAGGGAGGCTTGTTATGACTCCCTCATTATGAGGAATGAGGTTATTCAGAGGAAAATTGGTAAAACTGTGTGGAAGGCTCGCCCAGATACTTATGACTGTCAATGGAACTTCAACGAAGGAAGATTTTGAGATTATTAAATTTGTTGAAGATCGTGCCCCGTTTACCATGTTAATAGGAAAACCTTAGATTGATAGAGATCAAGCTAGATGAAATAAAGAAGAAGTCTTGGATCAGAAGAAACAAGAGTTAAAATATCTCATGACCAGAAGGATCACACACTTGATCAAAGAATAGGAGAACAGATCGAAGTTATTTAACACTAGAAAACTAGATGTCGAAGTTGCAAGAATATTAGAAGACTCATAGGATACTGAAGTACCTATCTTGGATAAAGAAGAGGTGTTACCCCTGAGTCCTAGGAGAGAATATCAACAATGTGAAGTAACTAAGACCACATAATATAAGAATCAGAATGGAAAATGAACTACTGAGATGAAGCTCACTGGAAAGAAGGCTAGAAAGAAAAGTAAGAAGAGAGCTAAGTTGCAGAAGGTTCTAGAAGGAACTTCGCAGACCAAAAATTTGCAAAATTGAAGCTTTGTCGGGATATCAGAAAAATGACACATGGAACTTCACCATGGTGAATCAATATAGCCATTAGGAATATTATAATCGTTCGATCGATGCTTCAAACAGAAAAAAAGGAAATAAACGTTCATCATCAAACCATTAGACCGTGCCATAACGAATCAAACAAGAGTTAATGGAGGCTCATAACTGTTGCAAGTGAACCATTGTCAAGTTACCTATTTATCTCATCGTGCCATGCATCGAGAACACTTTTTCCAACTGAGAATTTTGAGCCCATAGACTAAGTTGCTATTGTATAGAGTGATCATTGCGCTCTTGTTGATTATTATAGTGTAGTATCTAAGCTAACTTGACCCGATATTATTAATCCCGAGCGTAGATGTTCGACGAGCTCACTGCAGTTGAAGAATCAATAACATAAGTACTCCTCAACTTGATGACTGAGAGAGTCATGTTGATGTATGAAGGTATCCAGGCTTCATCTACAAGAGTCGTGCAAGCATCTCCGTCCACTACTCGAGTCAGACCATCGCGGCCAGTAGATGAAAAGAGAACTAAGCACAAAGGCGATCTCGTGAATGCGAAGATGATTCTGAGTATATTACCTTCCTATATACCACCCCTGAGTAGTGAAATCAATTGAGACAGTGTGCCCGAAGAGTTTGAGTACGCTTTGGTCACTACGTACCTCCAGAAAGGGATACACGCAGTGCACGTAGACCAAGATAAGATCGCAGCATTGAATTTTAGCGACTTCAACCTCGGCGATAGGAAAGTATATAACATGCTCGCCCCACATAAGTATCTGACCAAAACCAAAGGAAAGAACTTGAAGATCATTCCCCAGTCATGGACCATGAACCTCACGCAGTCCACACTGCTCAATGTCGTGAAGATTCCTCACTTGGGAAGGCACCAAAAAGTGAACACATGTGTCAAACTGCTATTGCCCTGCTACCATGGTGGATATTTATGGTCAAACTATTGTATCACAGTGGATCCGACGTTGATCAATCAGATCATAGGGCTAAGCATGAAAGGCCCTAACCCACAGGATTTGTACCCTAGAAAATCCATGGGTCGCGCTCTTGCGTAGAAGATTAAAGACACCTATAGAGATGTTGAGAAGGGAACATGAGGTTATAAGGTAGCCTCTATCCAGAGTGGCACAGTGCCCCTTACCTGTCAATTGATCGCAGGAAAGTTAGTTTGCAAGAACTAACCCACCCAAGTGACTGGATTTGTAGTCGACCTCACAGGGAAGTGCGTGGAGGGCCTACAAATGAATTGGGTGAAGTACCTCATGAACCAGTTCGAACTGGACTACAAGGAAGTGCAAAATCAGGGATACGAATTCCAGTTCAGCTACCTTCTTATACTAATCGATTTCATTGCATGGGAGATGATATAAGGTGCGACCTTCCCGGACATAGATCCCTTTGAACCTCTGGCCGCGAAGTTCAGTATGCTATGGTACTCTAGCGACATGAACAAGAAATGTTAGTCGAATGTTGTGTTCCACACATATTACAACCATTTGAAGACAACGCATCCGTGAATACCACTTCCATATTAGTAGGGCAAGGAGGAGATGGTAGAGAGAGATGGCACATAAGTTGAACAGAAGAAAGGCAAGGTTACACCGCCTAGAGATGAGGAGGACCCCTCGAAGAAAAGGAAGGTTTCCCCTCTGAAACCTCGAATCGTTGATACAGTTGAAGCTCACCTTCAACAAGCACAGGAGGAGACAGCGCAAGCTACCCATACATTAGAAAAAGCACAAGAAGACCTTCTAGAGAAGCGCAGTACTATAGAATGAGAGAAGCTCGCCCTCCAGGTAATGTTCGATGAAGAAAAAGCTCAGCTGCATAAAGAAAAGGAACAATTGCTCGCAGAGAAGCTTGAAGTAAAGGAAAGGGTCACCAAAGCACTTTTCTCTGTGATAGTCGTCAAAGTAAAGGCTAAAGAGAGAGTTCCATAGCAGGTGGAACAACTCGAAGAGGTAATTCATCCATTACAACAATGCATAGCAGACTTGGAACTCCTCACTATGCCCGAGACCCCTCAAGATGTAAGAGACCAAAGGGAAGCAACTGCCCACATCGCAGTTGACAGACTAAAAGCTCTTGCCTTGGAGTGAAAGAAGTTGAGTAACCACAGTGCCCAAACATATGGAAACCTCACTGAGAACCCAGAGTTACAGGCGTTGGATTCATAGCTCCAGGAAGCAAAGCAACATGCAGACACACTACAGGCGCAACTAAAAGCTCTGTTAGTTGTAGACAGAATGAAGAGGTGTCATGATCAATGCACAACCTAGCAACAGATCCATACGATCCAAAGAAAAGTTATGGAAGTTAATAAATGAATCCAACCTATGCAAGATAAGGCATGTCATCTATTTACAGAGGTTAAAAGCTGAGGAGCAGAGCTAGAACAAGTCGTTAACACAACAGAACAACACCTAGAAGGGCTAGTAATCAACACAATGATCCAGGAGTTCACCGAGCAAGAGGTCGTCACATAGTAGTAGGTCAAAGTAACTCGAGCCAATCTTGAGGCCTTCAAAGTAGAACTGAACAGACCAAAGTGATTCGGGATGAGTCACAGGTGAGTCTTGGGGGCTTGTTGGCCCTTGAACAAGTTTTGGGAGATTCATGGTCATATTGACCTATGTTGGGACTTCGACAACCTGTTGAAGGAGGAGCACAAGACGAAGCAGAGATCAAGGGATCTCAGCCCACTTTTGGGTCCTTTTTGGGTTTTGGGGGATAATGTAATGGGATTGGGATGTTGGCCCATGGGTTTTACCCATGTTTAGGCCTATTTTGTAAAGTATAAATAGAAGGCTAGGCAATGTAGAAAGAGAACTAGTAGGTCGACAAGCTAAGTGATAAAGGCTAAGTGCTAGTGTGGATTGTAAGGGCTTTGTGCATTCTATGTAAGACTTGTAGAGATGAGTGCAAGTCCTTGTGCGATATTGTAGAAGGCTTTGTGCTGTAATGCAAGGAAGAAGGATCTAGCGAGTTGTGTGGATATTCTATCTCGTGCGGAGTAAAGGTTTTGAGGCTCTGTGCTTGTAACCGATTGACTGAATACTATAAAGAAGAAGAGTTGGTGGATATAGCCTCAAGGTGGGGGTGAACCACGTAAATCCTATGTTATGATTCTTTGTGCTTTGTCTTATGTGATTTACATGTTATTTTCTAAGTGCTTGGATGTATTTAGATAAATATACTTATGATTTGTTCTTATTAGATGTGAGAATGTTAGATCTAATCTATATGGTTATATTTAGTGCCTAATCTACTCGATCTGATCTATTTTCCTATGCTAAGTGCTTGAATACAGTAGATTAGTGTGAGTATTGTGAAGCTCTGTTCTATTAGCGAAGTGGATATTTCTTGCATATTGAGGAACTGATGGTGTTGAGTTCTTTATTAAGTGTTAGAATCATAGATTTGTGTCCCAGCTAAGGTTGCAAATACTTGATTCTTGCAGCCACCCCTGCCTCTACCTCGGGTGAGACTTCATCTTCTTCGTAGGTGTTGCCGAAAGGGTTGGTAGTTAGGGCTTTGTTGGTGTGTTGTTGTAGCATTGAACCTTGGGTCTGCCCCTATGCCAACAAGGATTGTGAAGTGTTTTTCCTTATTCCCATTGAAAGTAGCAACCATGATAAGCATCACATGTTCAGAAGAAGTATTCTTCAAAAATAAGCCTCAAAGTATCCTTGGTTGTCCATCTACATCCATGATCCTATGATGAAAGAAAGAAGTTGGAATCTTCAGGGAATGGAATCTATAGAAGACTTCATGGACACAAGATCTAAAGTGAAACATGAGGAAGAACATGAAGATTCCAAGAAAGAAAGAAAATATAGAACAACCAGTTATTATACCTAGAATCACAAGACTACCAGCTTGGTTTGAACCCACTAGAAGCAATCAAGTAGAAGAAATGGAATTTATGATGAAGAACAATATATGTAAGAAATTTTTAAAAATGGTTATGAATGGAAGCATCGCGACATTCAAAACTAGAGGTTCTTCAAGAAGGAGGAGAAGACTATGATAACTACTTTTTCCCGTAAACCAGATATACCTCTATCTGAGCTATTATATCTCTTGCAGTATCCATGGATTGAAGTTTACATCAGTTGGTTGTAAAATATTGTTCTCCCAATAGAGCATTTGAGGAAGAAGCTTATGTAAAGAAATCTCAAGGTTTTGAGGCATACCATAAAGAGACCCATGTATGCAGATATAAGAAGACCTTTTATGAATTCAAACAACTTGATGCAAAGTATCTCATATACAACAAAAGCGTGGTGAAAACTTTCTATGACTGAGACAGTGTATCAAAATAGTTACTCAGAAGTCTTGGATGATGGATTGCTAATCCATGTCAAACTCTCATTATGACAGAAGAAGTGCTACTTGGATATGTTTCAGTTTGAGCCTTGCCACAACGTCATGAGCTAGCAGGAAACAAAAGTGTTGAATTCGACCATGATATATTGTAATGATCAGATCTATATGAAGCACTCATATAAAACCAGTGTTCCATAAAAAAATGAAGTACATTGAGATCAAGCATTATATTCTCTATGATGAAGTCCATAAAAGAGAAGTGGTTCTTCAATATATCTCCACAGACGAGAAAATAGAAGATATTTCAGTAAAGCCTCTGTCCAAGATGAAAATTTTTGAAGCTAGGGATCATGGAGATGACCTCCTTATTGAAAAAGGAAGAGATTAATCCCAGGTTGGGAGGGAGCACTAATGTGTTATTGATTTATTGATAGTCATTTTTCAGTTCGAAAAATGGCCTAGGATGAGTAGTTCCTTTCCAGTTCGGAAAGTGGTTTGATATTTCTAACGAACAGGCATTTTCCAATTTGGAAAATGGTTCAGATCGAGCAATCATTTTCATAATGAAAATGGTTCGATAGATTGTTGATGTACCATAGACAAAGATTCCCCTTGTGGCCAGTGTGGGGGAATGGTCTAGGATAATCATTCTTCTTGCCAGTCAGTCTGAGTAGTGGTCAAGTAGAATTTTCTGCCTTTTCGGGCAATCATTCTTTCGAAGTTCATAGTTGTGAGTAGTTTCGAAGAATGGTCTATTTTTTAGGTTTGTATAGAATAGTCATTTCCATTAGGAAATGGTCTGGAAAGTCATTCCCTAGGGAAGAATCATTCTATCCAGGTTGCACTATGATTATTTCCAGAGGAATGGCCAAGTTAGGTGAATGGTATAGGTTCAACAATCAGGGAGAGGCATTCCCTAGGAAAGACTCATTCTCTTCAGGTTGCACTATGATTAATGCTGGAGGAATGGCCCAGTTAGGTGAATAATCCAGGCTCGGAAATCAGGGACATTTGTTCTTCTATGCTTGAGAATAATAGTCCAGATAGCCCATGACTGATGTTTTACCTTCTGAGGGTAGATGCTCTTCCATATCTCACAGATGTGAGTGGAATAATGGACCAGATGACTTAGTTTATATCATGATATTTTTTTTTATGCAGGTTGATATTATATGATATAATTTCTATGGAGACTGTATGTCTCTAGACAATAGATGTATGCTATTGTGGTGGATGCATTCCACTAGTTGTGACTATGTGTCACTAATTAAGTAGTTGTGTGCTACTTGGTGTGGTTGTGTACCACTGGATAGTAGTTTTGTAATACTATGAATAGACACAATTGTGTTCTATTGAATGACATTGTTATGATTTCCATGAAGACTACTCAATAGTGTTGAAAATGATTACAAGCTAGATAGATAGTCAATGTGCTGGTGGACAGACGTTTTCCAGGCAAAAAATGGTCCAGGACATTTATTCTTCTAGGACGCATTTCTGGATTAGAATAATAGTCCTTGTAGCCCATGACATGGCTTCCAACATCTGTTGGAATAATTATTATTCTAGGACATATGTACGAATTAAAAGAATGGTTCTTGTATCACTTTGTGGAGTGAGTGACTTATTCAACATCATGCATGATTACTCAGATGGATTATGGATTTGAGAGATGATGCAGTTGATGCTATCAAATGATACTGATAGTGATGATGGTTCTCATGATCTAATCATGAGATAGCTTGTATGGTTGTGATAATGCTACCAGTTGAATGGTATGTTTGTGCTCGATACCATTTCTTTCAATACCTCCCTAGCTTGGAGGGAGTGTTGATATTATGGTATTTGCGGGAGGTATTAACCTCCACGTGTAACCCTGACAAGAATACAATACTCTGGGAAGAAAGAACAAACCCTAAAGCATTGACATAACCCAAGAAGACAAGTCGACTCAAAGAAATATTTAATATTGAGTTTTTATCCTCCATAATGAGAATTCATACCAGGCAGCTAAGGAGGGGCAGTATAAATATAGGATGCCATAGCTCATTTGACACACACAACTTGCAACTGTAGAAATGTAAGAGTGCGAAATGCAGAAACTGAGTAAGTGCGCAAGTCTGGAGAGTAGTTGCAGCTACAACTATTGCAATCTGTATTCTCGATTTAGGATTGGAATTTCTATTGGTTATGGCTTGGATTTTTTGCCTTGTGTTCTATATATGGAGAGAGGTACACTACATTGATTGGTTATTAGGCGTAGGGTTTTCTTCCAGAATTATTCTTTGTCAAGGTTAAGGTGCTCGGGGGTGGCTTCGACCTATGGTTGGGTGACAATATTTCTATATTGTCTATGGTTAAACGAGCACACCTATTATTTTCTAACACTAACCTCCCTAATCCATGAAGTAAATATAATAATATGTTTTTCTATGTAATAAAGGTCATAATTAGTAAATAAGGCTTATGTAATAATGTGAACATGTTTAATGTAAGAAGACTTACTAAAAGGTTCCGCCTCTAAAAATTTATTCCTCTGGAATGTTCTCAAGAAGATAGAAATAGTATATATAGGAGTAGAAAGCATGGAACAACTTTTCTTATGAAATCATTTGTTTTGGTAATATTCTACTCGTTGGGGGATTAAATACCCATAGTTTGTTCAGATTTACCAACAAAACCCCATAAGCCCTGGCATATTCAATCTTCAATCGTGGACCAAATAAGGTCTCACCCAAGATGCCATGAGAATCATAGAGACCATTAGTCTTGTGCAGGGTGTGAAGAGACACCACATATAATAAATATCTAGACATAAACCATTCGTTCATTATTCATATATTATTGGCATAATACTATACAAAAGAACATAAACACAATACGTCCAAACCATAACACATGCAATGTAGAGAGAAAGACATTCAAATTCCATTCATTCAATCCAACATCATTCAAATACAATTTCATGCACAGGGGCTGAAGCCTACTCATAATGCATCAACATTCAATCAGAACATAGATGCGATATGTGCTAAGATATCTTTCGTCTCATTCATATCCATCTACTATCTATGAACAGCAGACTTATGCAAAAGCGGTTACGAAACTAAACTTGGAACTCTCACTCTATTCTAGATCACTTCTCTCTTACGATAATGAACTCTCTCTTTACTAAAAAATACCAACCCTTTAGATATATACATGCATCCCCCCATATCTTTCATGGAGCATGGAAATAACAACTATCTTTCCATCTTGTCCATAACCTTGACCATGATTAGTCATGTTGTTACAAAATCAATTACAATAATTCCCCAAAGATATGCTCAGATTTGGTCTACATGCACTTTTTTTTTTAATGAAATACAAAATGGGTTTGCGTGCACAATGAAAACTTGGGCTGGCATGTGAAATACAAAAATGGTTTGGCGTGCATAGTTAATCATTGGTTGGTGCGAACTTTGAAACTTGGTACCGATCCATGCATATGTTTTAGTTCACATGCATTAATGAATTTTTGCACGCACATAATCTTCAAACCTTAGGTACCAACAATCCCCTAACATTATTAGTTGGCTCTTCCTCAAGCAAACAATGATGTTTATAGAACGAGAGAAGAGGTTGATGACACTACTGGAATTAGTTCTTGGATGAATTCATTGAAGTGACTGTCAACATCATCAAAAGTTTCTTATAGATGATGCGTCAACTTGTAGAAATCCTCTAAATCAATCAGTGTGGTTTTTGGCAAGTGAAGGTTGATCTATTCCATCTTTACAACCATTAGGGTTGTCACTTCTTGTGCCACTGCCAATTGGTTGTAAAATAATTGAGATTTATCAACTACGCCTAGTATGATGCCTGAGACAATTTGTTTTTCAGTGCGAGATGTCATAATCTCTCGAAGCTTCCTGGAAATCGATGTCATGGAATCTTGTCATTAACAAGGTGGTAGGGAGGATAGTGCTTGTTGTTATTGTGTGATGTAGTCTTCAATCGATCATATTTGATCATCGATAGTGCAAAATTTAGGGGCATTCTAGAGGTGTGTCCAAATTTTGAAGTTATATTTGGCCAACCCTGCGAAGTCTATGACATGCGCTTGCCCCATTTTAGTTCCTCTTCTACCATCACTATTCTCTATTGTAACTCTCAAATCTCTGTTAAAGGGTGCTGCATATTTTTCTTGAGATCGAGGTTCTGTGTTTCTAGATACTAGACTCTCTTCTTGACCTTGCCAAGTTATTGTAGGGATGGGAGATCTCAAGTGTCTTCTCTTGTATGAGTGACTTGTTCAAAAACATCATCGGTTGTGCTAATCAATGATGAGTGCATAGTGATTACCATTGTATGAAGTTATTTGATCTCTTCATGTGTGGCTTTAATATCCTTGTGAACCACTATTTCTTGGTGAAGTTGATCCTCAATTTCTCTATGCACAATAATTTCTTATTCATGTCACGACAGTAATTGATATTTATATTGGCCAAGGGCCCATTGCCTAGCCCTCAATTCATTCATGATTGTGGCCACACAATTTTGCAGGTCTTGTCAAGACACATGCACCAACTCTTTTATTGTAACTCATCATGAATGTGGGATTCCTCCAATCATATTTTCATTTCACACTATAAATATTCATGTGTTATGTCCTCCTCCATATCCCTTTGTGCATCGTGCAGGAATTTATTTTTCTATGCAACATCGAACTTAGGAAGTGTCTACGCTAATTTCTCAATATTCCCTTCTATTCACTGACTAGAACTTTCTCCATGTTCCAAGTCCATACCCATCCAAATTCCTCCTTAGGTTACTACATATACATTAGATTCTTCTTTTTTATTCTAATCTCTACGTGGCTCCACAATCACCATATTGCAATTCACCTTCTTCGCTTCCCATTTTGCCAAAAAATATTGGTACTATTTTGTGACATGCTTTGTACTTTGGCAGTACCCACAGAGTGCACATTGTTTGGTATAGAATAGGGACATGTGGCCCACTTTGGCACAATTAAAGTAGGTAGGTAGTATTCCTCCTCCACCACCATATCCTCTTCCTCCTCATACTTCATATTGTTGGATTACTGAGAGGGGGGGTGAATCAATAATAGAGAAATCTAATCCTTTTTAACCATATAATGCAAGTGTTATATCAATGTAGCATTATCATCCAATATTTTCATAGTAAATAAACAATGAACAAATGAACAATCATACACATACACAGTACACCAATGTTTTTACATGGAAACCCAAAGTGGGAGAAAACCACAAAATGTTTTTTCTTATATGTATTGAAGAATTACATTCATTGGAAGCACCAACTTCCTTTGTTTTCCAACTGCAACTAGAAGGAGGTTCCAACCCCCTAGTTTCACAAGCTACAACCTAAGGGAAGCTCTAACTCCCCAATTCTCTAGCTACAACCAGAATGAGGCTACAACCCCCTATGTTCTCCGACTACAACCAGAAGGTTGCTACAACCACCTGTCCTTACCCCATCCAACCGCCCTGACGTATAAGTAGAATGATGGAACCAATGTCACACTATCACTGTGAGATATACTATTCTAAACCCGTACCAATAAACTTGCACCAAACAACCTGTACCAATAACTTGAACCATGTATCAACCATGCATCAACTTGTACCTCAACCTGTAATCAACCTGTACCATAAACAAGTGCATCAACCATGCACCAACATCTACCAAAAAAACTGTAATCAACTTGTACCACAAACAAGTGCATAAACCATGCACCAACCTGTACCTCAACCTACAAACCTTCCTTAACTTTAACAACAAGAGACTAGCATTTTCATCAAAATTTACTTTAGTCTCACATGACTAGTTTTGGATTAGTCAACAACCCTAACTTGGAATAATCATAACTATGTACATGTAATGAATAAATATATGAATATAGTACACAATGTTCTTTAGTGTGTTTTATGCAATTCCTCCAGGTGTCACTACTTGGAACCTCTCATAAAATGAGTTATAGCAAAAATGGAATACCTTGTTGAATTATGGCTTATTCTAGACAATGAACTTGTAGAGCATGCCCCTCATGTAATATTTGTTGTATGGATATGAAAATTTTACACAGAATACTATAGACTTTAATCTAACCAAAACATTTGGTCTTATTGAATTTGGATCTGTTATGAAGAAGTTATGACAATTTTTACCAGAAACACCTGTTTTAGACTAGTTTCAAGACTAGCCACAAACCCTATTTTCCACGGAGTGTAACTCCAAAAATACAAAGAACCACAAGATGAAATTCATACCATAGTTACTTGGATATGTTTTATCAATGGCCTCCCAATTTCATGATCTGAATAATTATAAAAAAAACGTTAATGCGAAAATGGTGAGATGACCTGTAAATAACATACCTTATAAAGCATCATCAAAAGAATTTATCCTCCCTTGAATTTCAGCCTTCTTTACTTCACCTTCCCTATGAAATTTGTCTTAGATATCATTTGGTTACCTCAATCACCTCTAGATATTCAATATGCTCAAGTATGATTAAAATGAGAGAGCCTTGCCTCTTATTTATACTCTCCAAGAAGCTTCCTTAGAAGCATCTTCTAGGCCACTTTGTCCACATACTCACCTATGTCCAACTTTGCCCAATTTGTCACTTGTCCATGTATCCAATATCCACTTGACCACTTAACCCATTTTCCTCATTTTAGGTTTAACCTTCTTATAACGACTTTCCATAATTAGAAAGTTCTCTATTTACTTTATTATTTAAATAATCCTCCTTGACTTTGTCACTTCACTTTATTATTTAAATAATCCTCTTTGATTTTGTCACTTCACTTTATTATTTAAATAATCCTGTTTGACTTTGTCACTTCACTTTATTATTTAAATAATCCTCTTTGACTTTGTCACTTCACTTTATTATTTAAATAATTTCTTCTTTGCAAGAACTTTGACTTCTTTGACCTTTTGGGGTTTCAAGCAAATCATATGAAGGTCCTTCAACTTCATAAGGCCATAAATCTCAAACCGTGAGGAGTTATGTGACGTTCCACATACCACCGAAAATGGAATGACATGTACTATCAATCTAGAATTGTCTTACCTAAAAATATATCAAAACTCATACCATTATACATCAAAGAAACTCGGGTCCATTACCCAAACCTTTGTGTTACCGAAATTCTCTACTAGACTTTCTTCAAGGGTTGACATCAATGAAAACCAACCCAATTAATCAACAATATCCCCCTTTGGCATTGATGGCAACACTTTGATGCAATACTGAAATCATATCACTCATGCTCCCCCTAGAACCATCCCTGCATCTCTATGACCAATGCTCCCCCTGGAACCATACCTCTGTCCTCTGCATCTGATAAATTTCCCCCCCTTTGTCATCAATGGAAAAGGTATCTTCCCATTCGGGGCTTCTCCCCCTAACTAACTCATCTAATATCCCAACCTGAACTATCCTCTTTATGGTTCTTCCTCATGTACATCTAAGACATATAAGATAAGCATTCAAAATCATTCATTTTTTAGTAGAAATAACTCTGAGTCTCTGATGAAGATACTCAAAGGCTTCCCATGGAAGAGGTTTTGTAAATATGTATGCCACTTGTTCTTTTGTGACCATATATTCAACTCTGATGTTATTTTCTGCAACATGTTCCCATAGAAAGTTATACTTGATTGGAATCTGCTTTGTCTTGGAGTGCATCATCGGGTTCTTTGAAATACTGATGGCGCTTGTATTATCACAATAGATTGGAATGGGCTCATCATACTCAACCTCTATATTTGTCAGAGTTTGTTTCATCCATATAACTTGTGTACAATATGTTGTTGCTGCAATATACTTTGCCTTGGATGTAGATAAAGATATTGATGATTGTTTCTTTTTTAGCCATGATACTAAACACTCACCCAAGTATAATGCTACTCCACTGGTTCTTCATTGGTCATTAATGCAACCTGCCCAATCTGCATCTGTGTAGGTAACAAGTGATATATCCTTTCCTTTTGGATACCATAATCCAAACTCTTTTGTTCCTTTGAGATATTTGAAAATCCTCTTCACTGCTAATACATGTGATTCGTTTGGTGTTGCTTGAAATCGTGTCACCTGTCCAACTGTCTGCATTACATTTCGTTTGGATGTTGTCACATATAGTAACCTACCAATCATTGACCTGTATTGCCTCTGATATGTAGACTTTGAATCATCATCTTTGCTCAACTTGAAACTGGTTTGCAATCTTCAATTCCGAACCTCTTTAGCATTTCTATGATATACATGGTTTAAGAAATAAAAATTCCTTGGTTGCTTTGACGTATATGAAGACCCAAAAAGAAGGATAGTTCTCCAAGTAATGTCATTTCAAATTCATTATGCATGTCCTTTGCAAATTTCTGGCTTAACCTGTCATCAGTACTTCCAAAAATAATATCATCAACATAAACTTCATTTAATAAAATACTATATTTATTTACCTTGATGTAGAGGTTGTTGTCTGCACTTCCTTTTCTGAACCCTTCATGTTATAGATATTTATCTAGTCTAGAGTACCATGCTCCAAGAGCCTGTTTTAGACCATACAAGGAATTCTTTAATTTACACACATAATCTGCGTTCTATGACAACTTAAATCCTTTTGGTTGTTCAATGTAGACTTCTTCTTCAAGTTCCCCATTCAGAAAGGATGATTTTACATCCATCTGATACACTTTAATATTTTTGGAGCATGCATAAGCTAAAACAAATCGGATTGCTTCCATTATGGAAACTGGGGAAAATGTCTCTTCAAAGTCGATTCCTTCAACCTGTGCATATCCTTTACATACTAATCTAGCTTTGTTCCTTGTAACATGTCCATATTCATTCAATTTATTCCTGTATACCCACTTTGTGTCGATCACATTCTTATCCTTTGGTCTTGGAACCAATTCCCAAGTGTTGTTTTTCTCTATTTAATCCAATTCTTCATTCATGGTCTTATTCCAAAATTCATCCTTGCTGGCCTCTTCAAAACAGGTTGGTTCAATCGTAGATGAGAGTGCTAGGTGTGTTTGTTCTGGTGAACAAATTCTTCTTCTAGTCTCAACTTCTGCATCTTTGTTTTCGATAATCCGATCTGAAGGATGATTCTTCTATACTCGTCTTCTAGGTGTCTTTGGAGGAACTTGCTGAACTTTCTCTTATTCTTCTATCGGATCCTCTTCATCTTCCCATTCTACTTCTTTTTCATCATCTTCTTCTTCTTCATAAAGTTGTTCCATTAATTCATTTTCTTCTTCCTTTAATTCTTGCCTACTTGTTTCATCAATTGTTACGTTGATGCTTTCCACAAATTTGTTTAATATCAAGTTGTAACACTTGTATTTTTTCGTTGTACTTGAGTAACCAACAAGTACTCCTTTGTCCACATGAGAGTCAAACTTTCTCATTCTTCCATCTTCTCTTTTGATGTAGCATTTGCTTCCAAAAACTCTGAATTGGTTCACATTTGTTGGTCTTCCTTTTCATAGCTCGTAGGCAGTTTTGTCAGTGTTTTTTCTGAGCATTACTCTATTTTGAATGTGAAATGTTGTATTCACTGCCTGTGTCCAAAATATATCTATCAATTTCGAATCCATTAGCATTGTTCGAGCCACTTCCTGTACTATCATGTTCTTTCTTTCAACAAATCCATTCTGTTGAGGTGTCCTAGCAACAGAGAATTTATTTTTTATTCCATGCTTGTTGCAATAGTCCATAAATTCCTTTGAAGTGAACTCTCCTCCATTATCAAATCTCAAGAATTTGATTTTTGAATCCATTTCTTTCAACCATTTCCTTGTAGACCTTGAATTTTTCAAAATCTTATGACTTATTCTTGAGAAAGAAAACTGTAGTCATTCTTGTATAATCATCAACTAATATCATAAATTATTTCTCACCTTTTAAACCCTTTGTTGTAGTTGGTCCAACTAGATCAGTATGCACAATTTCTAGTGGTCTTGTCGTTGAATATTATTTTGATTTAAACCCAGTCTTTGTTTGCTTTCCTTGTTGACAATGTTTGCATAAAGTGTAGGTTGGTTTCGTGATCTTGGGCATTTCTCTAACTGCTTCCCTTTTGCTGACTTTGACAAGGTTATACAAATGTATGTGACCCATTATTCTGTGTCATAGCCAATTTTCATCTTCCTTTCCTAGGAAACACTTTTCATTTCCAATTTCACTTAATACATATATGTTTATTGAAGTTCATGCAGTTGTTGCAATCAATTTTCCTGGACCTTCTTTTCTTATCTCACACTTTTGTGAATCGAAAGTAACTTTATGAACTTGGTCACACATTTGACTCACACTTATAAGATTATGTTTCATGCCTTTTACTAGTAGAATATTTTCTGCCTTAGTATTCTTGTTCCCAATTTTGACTGTGCCTTTTCCAATGATTTTAGCTGAATCATCATTTCCAAAGGAGACTGATCCATCTTTTTTTTTTTATTAATGTAAGAAACATGTCTTTATCACCTGTCATGTGTTTTGAACAACCACTGTCAACATACCAACCACGTTTCTTCTGCTTATCTTGTAGAGAGAGTGTGCATTCTTCATTGCTATATTGATTCTACTTTCTTATCCATGTCCTTTTCTAAGGTTCCTTTATGTGATTGTTGTTGTTCTGTTGTGCTTCTCTAGGAGGGACTGTCAATCTACAATCTTTTTCCATGTGTCCAAAGTTGTTACATTTGTAGAATTCCACTTTAGTCCTCAAAGATTCAAACCTGTTGTAACTTATTCTCTATGTTTCACTAGGCCTTCTTGGATAACCCTTTTGTGTATGATTTTCAAAGTTGTTTATGTTCATGTTGTTAGCTCTGCAATTCACAGATTTATGTCTAAAATTATTACATGCATAACATAAACCAAAAAATATAGTTTGATACCTTGGAGTTGAGGATCTTCTGAAAGGAATTACTCTTATGAATCCTTCTTCTTCCTAAGGCCTATCGGTTTCTGTTATTGTTGATTCTGAAATTTAAATCTTCTCGGTGGAGGAGTGTCCCTGTAATTTTCTTTATAGACCTTCCTATCCCCTTTGATTGCTTCTTCATAGATTTTTGGACATGTTTCTTGTTCTGTTGTTTTGGAGCTTGATCCCTTTTTTGTCTGATTGTATCCAACTCTAGACTTTTCATGATGAGGTTTTTGACTGTTGATAATGTCATTCAAAAATTTTGATTTTTTCTGCATTTTTCTTTTGAAGATCCTTTCTTAACGTGACAAATTATGCTTCCAAATTTCTAATGATCCTGTCTCTTCCTTCTTGTTGTTTTTTGAGCTCTTATTCAATTAAAACCTTAAAATTTGTGATCATTTATTCTAGTTCATGAGTGTCTTCTTTCTTGTCCAGTTTCACTTGTAGTTTCTTATTTTTCTTCTGATAACTTCTATGGAACACAACAATTATTCTCGGTAGTCAACTTCTGCCTCTTCATATTCTTCTTCAGAGTCTTCTTTATCAGAGTCTTCCACTTCCATGAATAGAACTCTTTATGTCTCACTGTCACTGAATTCATCTTCATCTGATGATGAGATGTCTTCTTTGGTGCATAAGATTTCCTTGAAAACTTTCTTTGTGGTTCTTTTTCATTTATATGTTTGTTTGCTATTTGAGTAACCTTCATCATTTATCTTTTTCTTATGAGGACATTTTTTAGAAAAATGACCAATACCATCACAATTAAAACAAATCAAAAGAAGCTTACCTCTATACCTACCATTGGTTCCCTTGTTCAATCTTCTAACAAAATTGGCCAGTTCTTCATCATCTTCCGAGATGTCACTATTGTTGTTATGTTCTTTTTCTTTTTGCTTTCCCTTTTTCTTTGACCTTTTGTATTCTTTGAAGGTTGCTTCTTTTATATCTGTATTTTCCTGTTCAGTTCTCATTTCATATGTTGTGAAGATTCCATGTAGTTCATCCATGCTTATTGAGTTTAGATATTCTCTTTCTCCTAGTGCTTATATCTTAGGTTCAAATATCATAGGAAGAGATCTTAGTACCTTTTTAACAATTACAGATTATTTGATTTCTTCTCCCAATCCCAAGATTGCATGTACTATTTCATCGAATCGTAAAAATTAAGATGCAATGTTCTCATCTTCCTTTATCTTTAGTTGTTTGAACTGACCTTTGTAAGTTTAAAGCTTTGTTTCTTTGTCTTTTGAATATCCTTCATAAATATTTCAAATTTTTGTCCCAAATATCTTTAGCGAATTTACAATGTGCAACTTTGGTGAATATTGATTCTCTAAGACAATTCAGAAGTGCATTTGTGGCTTTGGAATTATTCTGATCAAGTTTCATAGCTTTGTCATTTGTCGGTGGAACTGTTGGTGTTGTGTATCCATCTACAATTGATTGCCAAATTTCAAATCCCTGTGCTTGTATATATGTCTTCATCCTTATGCTTCAAAAGACATACTTATGTCCATCAAAATGTGGTATTCCATTTTTATACATGTTGTTTCTCTCCATGATCTACCTTTCAATGGTTAAATTAATTTCCGAAGGAACCTTCTCTGAAACCAATTGTTGGATTACTACGAGGGGGGGTGAATCAGTAATAGAGAAATCTAATCATTTTTAACCATATAATGCAAGTGTTATATCAATGTATCATTATCATCCAATATTTGTAGAGTAAATACACAATGAACAAATGAACAATCATACACATACACATTACACCATTGTTTTTAAGTGGAAACCCAAAGCGAGAGAAAACCACAGAATGATTTTTCTTATATGTATTGAAGAATTACATTCATTGGAAACACTAACTTCCTTTATTTTCCAGCTACAACTGGAAGGAGGCTCCAATCCCCTAGTTTCTCAGGCTAAAACCTGAGGGAACCTCCAATCCCCAATTCTCTGGCTACAACCAGAAGGAGGCTACAACCCCCTATGTTCTCCAGCTATAACCGGAAGGTGGCTACAACCACCTATCCTTGCCCCATCCAACCGCCCTGACGTATAAGTAGAATGGTGGAACCACTGTCACACTATCACTTTGAGATATATTGATGTAAACCTGTACCAATAAACCTACACCAAACAATCTATACCAATAACCTGAACCATGTATCAACCATGCATCAACCTGTACCTCAACCTATAATCAACTTGTACCATAAACAAGTGCATCAACCATGCACAAACCTGTACCAAACAACCTGTAATCAATTTTTTCCAGAAAACATTGCATGAAACATGCACCAACTTGTACCTTAACCTACAAACATTCCTTAACTTTAACAACAAGAGACTGACATTTTCATCAAACTTTACTTTAGTCTCACATGACTAGTTTTGAATTAGTCAACAACCCTAACTTGAAATAATCATAACTATGTATGTGTAATGAATAAAGATATGAAAATAGTACACAATGTTCTTTAGTGTGTTTTATACAATTCCTCTAGGTGTCACTACTTGGAACCTCTCAGAAAAGGAGTTATAGAAAAAATGGCATACTTTGTTGAATTCTGGCTTATTCTAGAGAGAGGACATGTAGAGCGTGCCCCACACGTAATATTTGTTGTATAGATATGAAAATTTTACACAGAATACTAAAAACTATACTCTAACTAACACATTTGGTCTTACTGAATTTGGATCTTTTATGAAGAATTTATGATGTTTTTACCCGAAACACTTCTTTTAGACTAGTTTCAAGACTAGCCACAAACCCTATTTTCCAGGGAGTGTAACTCCAAAAATACAACAACCCACAAGCTTAAATTTGTACCATAGTTACTTGGATATGTTTTCTCAATGGCCTCTAAATTTCATGATCTGAATCATTCTAGAAAAAAAATCATTGCGAAAATGGTGAGATGACCTGTAAATAACATACCTTAGAAAGCATCATCAAAAGAATTTATCCTCCCTTGAATTTGGGCCTTCTTTACTTCAAATTCCCTCTGAAATTAGGCTTATATATCCTTTGGTTACCTTAGTCACCTGTAGATATTCAATATGCTCAAGNGGGGGGGGGGGTTGTGAATCAGTTAGATAAAAATTTGTTTCTTTTTATTTAATAGATTACTCAATGAACACAGTTACTGTATGTCTTGCTACAAATCATTCAAATAAATAAATATGCAATCACATAAAAAAACAATGACACAAGGATTTTTCATGAGGAAACCCAAAAGGGAAAAACCTTTTCTTCTTATGAATGAAAGGAAAGCTCCAACTCCTCTTTACATTCTTATTTTATCTGAGCTACAACCCAGATGAGGCTGCTACCTCTGTTTCTTCAGCACCTACTAAATGGAAGCTACAACTCCCTGATGTACAAGAACTAACTTGTACATGAGACTTTTACAGTCTTCCCTTGCTCCTCCCTACCACCCTAAAATCATTCTCTGTCACTAAGAACTTGCAAACCAACTCTTTATCTTCTCTGTCAAAGATTAAGCATTCAAATCCTCTCTGCACATTTCATTCTTGACCAGAACACTTAGATTTATCAATTTGTGTATGTGTCTTCCCTTCTCTGTCTTTTCTCTTCCTTAAATTTTACAGAGCCATATATCTCCCATAATCCTCTTTTTTCTTTCATCTTGCAACATTCACTTTATATATCTTCCTGTATCATCAAAAAATACAATCAAACCCTCAGGCTTCAAAGAATCAGTTACAATAACTGAATAACTTCCTTACAGTAATTCTTATTGGCCAAGGCATCAAGACAAACAATATCCACATGATCAGTTTAAACATTTAACCAGCACCGTTCAATGAACATACATTTGTTTTAACTTTTCAGCACAGAATAACCCTTGAGCGCTTTGGCAAACCACTTGTGCTAACCCATATGTCCATTAGACGTGACCACAGGTTAATCGAAATGCATTTCGCATTTCGCATTTCGGCAATTCGACAAACCTGTGTCGAAGAGTCTTGACACTTCAAGTTACGAAACCCCGAAATAGAGCTTAGCTTCATGATAGCTCCTCCCTCTCACATGACCATCGGTGGTAACCACTGCCTACACCAAAAACATATTTTGGCATTTCACATTTCGATATTTCGACATTTCTTGTGATGAAGTGTTTCAACACTCTAAGTCACGATCCCCGGTATTTCGACATTTCACATTTTGATGTTTGGGCATTTTGGCATTCGAGACTTCTTGATGTTGAAGTTTTTTCTTACCATGCAAAAATCCTGAAATAGAAACTCCCGGAATCCCGAAATAGAAACTCCCAGAATCCCGAAATAGAAACTCCCAGAATCCCGGAATCCTGAAATAGAAACTCCCGGAATACCGAAATAGAAATTCCAAGAATCCCAAAATAGAAACTCTTGGAATCATGTGATGTGTGTCCCTTTCTGTATTTCAGCATTCGGGGCTTCATGATGTTGGAGTTTTTGCTTACCATGCAAAAATCCCAAAATAGAAACTCCCAGAATCCCAAAATAGAAACTCCCGGAGTGACGATCTTCGAAATTGACGATCTCCGAAATTCAAGCTGTGCCTATGCAAACTGACCAACAAAAATTCCCCTTTGGCATTTTAAAGTTTGACATAAATGACAAGAACAAGTCCTGTGCAAACTGTAATTCCTGCCAACAAACTCCCCCTTTGGTATTGATGGAAAAATTTAAATCTCTTCTCCCCCTTTTGACATCTATGGCAAAGGAAACAACCATACTCCCCCTGAGAAAAGAAAACCACTTGCAAAGATGTATCATTTCAGTAGCAACTCCCCCTAGCAATAATAATCAATAAACCCGTGTAGTCTGTTTTTATAATGAAGCCCTTGCAATCTTTGAGAATGAAATGAAATTACAGAGGGTAAACCCCCAACTGATCCCTGAGAATTTCAAATGCATTTTAGGTAAAGATTTAGTAAATACATATGCAATCTGATCCTTTGTGCCAACATATTCCACTTTAATAACTTTAGACATAACCTACACTCTTAGAAAATGAAATTTAATGGGAATGTGCTTTGTTTTTGAATGCATAATAGGATTTTTAGAAATAATAATTGCACTGGTATTATCACAGAAGATAGGTATAGGTTCATCATAATGAATATGTATATCTTCTAGCGTCTGTTTCATCCATAGAACCTGAGTGCAACAAGATGCAACTGCTATGTATTCTGCTTCAGCGGTAGACACAGACACTGTTGATTGTTTTTTTACTTGACCAACTTACAAGACATCCTCCAAGAAAAAATGTTGCTCCACTAGTACTCTTCCTATCATCAACACAACTTTCCCAATCAGCATCAGTGAAAGCATATAAATCAAGCTGATTACCTGTAGGATACCACAAGCCATACTCTGTTGTCCCCTTAAGATATCTGAAAATTCTTTTGACTGCAAGTAGATGAGAAGTTTTTGGTGAAGCCTGAAACCTGCCAACTTGACAAACTGCATGCATAATATCAAGTCTTGTAGTTGTAGCATAAAGAAGACTACCAATCATAGATCTTCATACTGTCCGATCAACATCTTTAGTATCATCAAACTTACTTAATTTAAAACCAGTAACCATGGGAGTGCCAACTGGTTTAGACTCTTCCATCTGAAATTTCTTAAGCATTTCATTAATATACTTGGTTTGAGAAATGGAAATACCTTTATCAGATTGAGTAATTTGCAAGCCTAAGAAAAACTTCATTTCTCC